>JAGFNQ010003718.1:47732-142975 GCA_024364735.1 Boesenbergia rotunda | reverse complement strand
TATTATCTAGGAGAATTTCATCTTCAAATTTATCCTCAAAATTATCCTCAGACACATCTTCAATATTTTCAAGAAATTCAAAATTAATCTCTAGATTATCCTTAAGATTTTCAGAACTCATTTCTAGATTATCCATAAGATTTTTAGAGTTATCTTTAGAATTTTTAGATTCGAATTCAGAGTTATACAACGGATTTTCAAATTTGAATTCATAATTATCTAAAGAATTTTTCAATTTGAATTCGGATTTATCCTTAGGATTTTCGAATTTGAATTCGGATTTATCCTTAGGACTTTCGAATTTGGATTCGGGATTAATGTCATATTTAAATTCAGAATTAATTGTATCATTATCCATAAAATTATTAGAGTTCATTCCAGATTTGAGTTCAGAATTAATTTTGGCAATTATTGAATTGGTATTTATGATTAATCAATTTATTTCTAACATTTTAGCCATATTCACATTTTGTAACTTGTCATTCAAAATATCTACTTGACTATGCAGTAATTCTAACTTATCAGGGAAATTATCTAAATTATTAAAAGACATTGTAGGAATTTGTAAGACTTTTGGAACATAAACCTTACGTACCTTCGCCGGACACATGTTTTTGTAGTGTCTGTACTCCTCACATTTGAAGCATAGTACATGATCTTTGTTTTTCCGGACTCCTGGCGCTGGTGCCCCCTTTGCTGCCGGTGGTATAGATCGAGTCTTACGAGTAGGGCACTGACTTTTATAGTGCCCTCTCTCTCTGCACTTAAAACACGTAATATGAAATTTAAAACCATACATTTTAACTAAAATATACCTGATTCACCCCTGGGCTCCCCCTCAACTCTTGGCGTCGTTGCTCCGTCGGCAGTTAGTCCGGTGAAGAGCGGCTCGGCTCTGATACCAATTGTAGGACCGGTGCCGTCGATAGAGGGGGGAGTGAATATCGACCGTGAAAAACTCTCACGGAAACTTCGTAGAAAAACTCAGATCGTTCTGAACTTAGAACGTTAGTAGCAAAGCGGAAAAGTAAATAAACAAAATAAAAGCAATACACAGGGACACAACGGGATTTATTTACTTGGTTCCCAACCCCCCAGGGTCAGTACGTCCAAGGCCTATGTACTCGGCGTGAGTCCACTATTGGTCTCCTTTCTGGAATTTCCAGAGGCGGAGAAAACCCGTCTTACAGTGTAGAAGTACAAGCACAAGTACAGAAAATTAAGTAGGGAAAATTAAATGCAAACCGAACAAAACAAAGTTGAAGCTCGGCCGATCTGGACCTCCGAAGTGCCGCACACTTCCTCCTGGAGCCTCCTGGTCGTAGAGCCTCGTCTTTAGCGCATTGTCGTCGATCAGAATGATCAGAATGGCACTTAGCAGTTGTGTCTGAAGTAGAGGGGTCGAAGCCCCTTTTATAGCACTCCTGGGGGCGTCCCGATAAACTCGGTCAAACCTTATCTCCGCATCGACCTCGCCGCAGCTGATAAAACCTTTGACCAGGGCGCCCCGGACCTCTCGGGCGCCCTCATGAGGGCTTATCTGTGTTTTGGACTCGAAACAGCAAATACAGGTTTGAACCCGGGCGCCCCGGGGGCGCCCCGCTTGAAGCCTATTCTGCCTAACACACCAAACTGCCATTTTGCTACTTTAGCTTGGGCGCCCCCACTGATGGGGGCGCCCTGGATGCGTGGGGGCACCCCCACTAATGGGGGTGCCCTGCTTCAGGGCCTCCAACCACCTGCTTTGTCTTCCAATCTTGGTACCTGCAAGATACACAAACACAAAGTACATATAAATATAATATTAGCCTTAAGGACTTGGTTCAGACTTCGGATCTCCACGAAACCCTAGGTCGAACCGACGCAAGTTCTCACCCCTGAGAATGAGCCTTCCACCTACTCATTTCAGGAGACAGTTGCCACCCAGTCCTTCGGGTGGACTTTTGCTTAGCCTCCGATTACTCCGGATCTCGAGACGCCCGAACCCCGACCCATCTCTACTTCTGTCCTTAGTCATCGCTCAGCTAAGTTGCTCAGTCCCTCGGACCAAGACTCCGTGCCCAAACCCTAGGTCAGGTCTTCAAAGCCTAGCAGTCCTTCGCCAGCTGCCTAGCAGCCCTTCGCTAGGTCTTCATTACCAAGCAGTCCTTCGCCTGGTGCCTAGCAGTCCTTCGCTAGGTCTTAGACTCCTAGCAGCCCTTCGCCAGGTGCCTAGCAGCCCTTCGCTAGGTCTTCATTACCAAGCAGTCCTTCGCCTGGTGCCTAGCAGTCCTTCACTAGGTCTTAGACTCATAGCAGCCCTTCGCTAGGTGCCCAGCAGCCCTTCGCTAGGTCTTAGGGTTTCGATGCCTAGGTTAACTAGGACTTTTCTTTAACTTAGGTTACTTCTTCTTTGCTCCCCTTTGTCTGTTCATTGTATCACTGACTTAAGTTTATTGTCAAACATTAAAACACATAAAGAAGAACATCATTGATGCAACTTGCACCAACAGACCCGACCCCTTGGGCGGCCAAATTTCATTTTTGGCGGCCCAACAACCTGGCCCCTTTGGTCGTCGACCGTCGGCCATGTCGTTACTCACGAGGACTTCCCACCCCTGGCTAGTGGATTTTTACCTTCTATCAGGATTCATAAACTCTAGTACTTAGCCTGGAGGTCTAGAGTTCGAATCCTAAGGATGGCAAAAATCCACTGGCCAGGGGTGGGAAGTTCTCGTGAGTAACGGCACGGCCGATGGTCGATGACCAAAGGGGCCAGGTTGTTGGGTCGCTAAAAATGGAATTTGGTCGCCCAAGGGGTCGAGGGGTTGGGTCGACGGGTCGGGTCATTACAATATCTTAATCTTTCATTCGAATCCTGAGGAAGGCAAAAATCCACTGGCCAGGGGTGGGAAGTTCTTGTGAGTAACGGCATGGCCGATGGTCGACGACCAAAGGGGCCAGGTTGTTGGGCCGCCAAAAATGGAATTTGGCCGCCCAAGGGGCCGAGGGGTAGGGTCGATGGGTCGGGTCATTACAAGAAGAAAGATCTCCTTCCTTCCTCCCAAAACCTAGCCGGCCCTCCTTCCTTCTTGACTTGCGATGTCGCAAACCCTAGGAGAGAGAGAGAGAGGGAGAGAAAATAAGAGGCTTAGGTTAAGGCTTTTGGTTTCATGGCTTATGAGGATATATATAGGCTACAATAGGGACCATGAGGAGGAGTTGGTTTTGATCTCCTAACATATCCTCAACCTAACCCGTTAATAATAACCCGCTCCACTAATGAGTTATTATTGAACTACCGCTCCAACCCCATATTAATATATGGGCTCCACCTTATTATGTGTACATTATCTCCCCATGTTTAAGATATCGCATGCCCATTAATTAATTAAATTATTGAAAATTTAATTAATTAATATCTAACTTCAAGAGCAGTACCACTCAACTTTATTATCATGTCGGACCAAGTCCACCTGCAGGATTTACATGATAATCCTTATGAGCTCATCAAGGGGACATCATCATCCTAAAATAATTAGGACACTGTTTCCTTCTATAATCAACGACACACCATATGAATAATATTATTTTCTAATTTACTGGGTCTATTGATTTAACGAATAAATCTCTCCCATTGGTAAATTAAAGAAATAAATATTAAGTATATGTGCCCATTATTATATCGGGATTAAGAGCATGTATATCCATAATAACCGAGAACTGTTCGATTATATAGTCAGTATAAATCGAATCACCTCAAATCGGTCTTGCTCAATACACACAAAGTGTTCTAGTGTAATTCTATAGTCAAGATTGACTAATACCAAATTACACTACAATCATTTCAATGGTTTGTCCAAATCCATCTCGGTTGTGAGCTACTACTTATACTTTACAAGGAACTGATAACATGATCTTCTGTGTGACACCACACACCATGTTATCTACAATGTAAAGTATTTGACAATTATATATATAACAAATATAAAAATGCAAGCACATGACCATTGTGATTCCTATTCCAAAATAAATGTTCATACAAAAGCAAGGCTTATAGTATGTTAGTAGGATCCCTAGAGCCAATTATATGATGACCGACTAGGAATATTTTGTATCATATTCTATCATTAGTAAAGGCATGTTTGGTTATTATACTTACTTTGTATTTGTGCCAAATAACTAGGTATAATAATGTCCTTGTGTAGTAGGTTCTTATCTACATCATATCGATTGGTTGAATCGATAGTGAGATGATGTAGAGAACACTACACTAAACTATTCCTAGTCGAGTATTAATATTCAAGGACAATATTAATGCATGGAGACTAGCATATAGGTCAACTGATGACTTGAGCTCACAAGTCATGGATATGTGATATCAAGTTGACACATGGGTATACATTGGAGAATGTGTACTGAATTGACCTGCCATGAGAAAGTTTCATAGATTGTCATATGAGTGTCATAAACTTTCTCATGTGACTATTTGTATGAATAGTCCTTAGACCTGAAGTCACTACGGTTCCCTACCTAAGGAGTTATGTACTTTGGTATCGTCAAACGTCACCCGTAACTGGGTGGACTATAAAGGCGATCACTGAGTATGTAATGAATTATGCGGAGGGATGTGAGTGATGTAGATGGGGTCTATCCATCCCATATGACGGGAGTGATATCTGTGGGCCTCTTGATCGAGTAGGACTACTAAAACGCATGACCATGCTCGAATGAGTCAATATGAGATATTGAGCTCATTTGTTTGAGTGAGTCTACTCGGGGATCAAGAAACACAAGATTGACTGTGGATGACACGGTCTATGCCTCATTGGTCAATCTAGATATCAAGGATAGAAGGACAAGGTCATACATTATCATAGTCACGGAGGTTTAGTCGGATCTCGACTTTTCTTGTTAGGTAGCAATGATGCATTGCTAGATACTGCTCATTGCTTATGTGTCTAAAACATTTAGGCGCATTACCAACGTCACGAGAACCTATTGGGTCACACACTAAGGACATGATGCTTCGGGAAATCTAATCGGCTGATCTGAGCCCGAGTTGGGAACTCGGGCGACCTGAGCCTGAGTTGGGAACTCGGGAAATCTGAGCCCGAGTTGGGAACTCGGGAGCTTGAGTTGGGAACTCGAGAGTGCGGGTCGGGAGCTCGGCACTCGGCAGACTGGACTGGGAGCTCGGCAGACTGGGTCGGCACTCAGCAGACTGGGCTGGGAGCTCGGCATACTGGGTCGGCACTCGACAAACTGGGCTGGGAGCTCGGCATACTGGGTCGACACTCGGCAGACTGAGTTGGGAGCTCGGCAGATGGGTCGGGAGCTCGGCACTCGAAAGATGGGTCGGGAGCTCGGAGCTCGGGAGACTTGGTCGGGAGACCGAGTCGAAAGCCCGAGAGGCCCGGTCGGAGTTGCATGAAGGAAAGAGAAAAGTCTCTCTTCATTGGATGAAAAGATTCTTTTCTTGCATGGGAAAAGATAAAGAGCCACATGAAAAGATGTGCTCTTTATTGGTATTAATGAAGGAAGCCAAAGAGACACAAACCTCTTCATATTCATAGGATGATTATAAAAGAGGGACTTGTGACTTTGGATGACTTCTTCTTCTTCTTCCCTTGGCTTCTTCCCTTTCTTCTTCCCTCCCTCATCTTCCTCTTTTGGCCGAAACCCTATTGTAGGGTTCTTGGTGATTCTGCGAGCTACCTCAAGTTGCTAGCACAACTAAGGTAGCTCTCCCGAAGTTGAGAGATTGTGTCCGTGTGGATACGAATAGAGGCACGGACACTTGAACGTGCGAGAGATCCGGCGCATCTTGGACGAGCGGGATAAGCAAAGGGCACGGTCCAAAGGTATACACATTAGATAGTTCTATTAGATAGATGAACATTGTACGAGTTTTCTTTCGCATGGATCACTCGAGGGTTCTTGTTTCCGCTGTGGTTTTGTGTTTTGGTGCCGGGAGAACCCAACATAGTATACATCCTAACAATCTCGCACTTATACTAAAAGACTATGCTGCCATTAAACTGGATCGGTCTGGTGATCGGTCCAGGAGAGTCCCAAAGAAATCGCAATTTCTGATTGAGCGTTGGGGACCGATCAGGATGGAGCCTGATCGGTCTGAACCCAGCCTGATCGGTCTGGTGACCGATCAGGAGGCTGTTTGATCGGTCCGGTGACCGATCAAGAGGCTGTCTGATCGGTCCGGTGACCGATCACTTTAATTCAAATTGCACTGTCAGACGCTCTGATTGCGTCTGAACGTATCTGATTCACTACGCTTGATCTCTGATACTTGATTTCTGCTTGATATACTGTGTTAATGGTCTGATTAAGCTGCAGGTGACAGGGGTGGATTCAAACACTCAAGGAGAGTCAAAGGAGGCCTTTCCTTGGAGCAGCTTTGTCCATTTGCCATCTCAGGTTGCAACGGCTGGAGCTGCTGACTGGAGCTGCTGACTGGAGCTTGGCTGAGGGAAGCTCAGGGAGTCCAAGGAGAGCTCAGTGGTAGTTGGCGTTGGCAGGTGAGCATCTAGAGGCTGCAGTGAGATGGTGTCATCTGACGTTCAGTGGAGAACAAAAGGAGCGTAGCGGAGAAGAGCAGAGTAGAGTTCTGGGAAGAGACTTCTGGCTTGAGTTCTTGCTGCGCGATCGTTTTCTCCACACTTTGCTTGTGCGATTACTTCCATCATTTTGAGCAAGCAACTGTGATCATAGAGGCAACCATCGATTACTTGGGCACTTGAAAGAAGGAACAAGGAGCTTGAGTTCATCAGCGAGAAGACACGGAGAAGGGTGTTCTTGCGTGAGATCTGCGCTGGGTGAAGCTCGGGAGAAGCTTGCTTGTGTTCTTGTCTATTCTAAGTGCTGAGTAAGATCTTTCTTGTGATTCATTGTGCTTAAAACTATATCTCTGTTGAAACGCTGTGGAGAGGTTACTCCACCGAGAAGGAGATTGCATTTTATCCGGTGTTCACCGGGGCTTGATCTGCCGATGATCAAGGGATCGCCCACCTTAAGGGCATGCCAAGGAGTAGGGGCAAGTTATCCCCGAACCTTGTAAATCCTCTTGTTAGCGTTTTGCATTTGTGCTTAGCTAGGTTTTATTTTTGCATACTCTGTTTTCTTTAGCTTCCGCTGTGCTACTAATCTTTGAGTCGCAGAAATTTCAAAAGCACAAAGTTTCGGTGTCTGGCTACATTCAACCCCCCCCCCTCTCTAGCCATCCAAGGTCCAACACCTAGCAGCCCTTCGCCAGGTCTTCAATGCCTAGCAGCCCTTCGCTAGGTACCGAGCAGCCCTTCGCCAGGTCTTAGGGTTTCGATGCCTAGCAGCCCTTCGCTAGGTGCCCAGCAGCCCTTCGCCAGGTCTTACAGTTTCGATGCCTAGCAGCCCTTCGCTAGGTGCCCAGCAGCCCTTCGCCAGGTCTTATGGTTTCGATGCCTAGGTTAACTAGGACTTTTCATCCACTTAGGTTACTTCTCCTTTGCTCCCCTTTGTCTGTTCATTGTATCACTGACTTAAGTGTATTATCAAACATTAAAACACTTAGAGGAGAACATCATTGATGCAACTTGCACCAACAATCTCCCCCTTTTTGATGTTTGACAATAACTTAAGTTAGATAGGTTTAAAAGGCTAAACCTTAAATCTTGGGATCAAATGAAAAAACTAATTTAAGTTTTGAAATTCCATTTTTGATCCTCTAGGGGAAAATAGGGAAAAAATTCTGAAAAATTTCTAACTTTGACTCTCCATCTTTTTGAAAAATAGTTTGATTAATTGATCCTTTGGTAAGAGAGAATAAAAAAATCATTTCTAACTTAAGGCGCGCATCTCTCACCCTTTGTCATACATCAAAAAAAAATCAAAAATACATGCACCAACAATGGAAACCTTTAGTTCTTTTTTTTTTTTTGAAAAATACTTAGTGTCATTTTTGAAGGCATAGCATAAAATTAAGTACTTAAGTATTTTGAACACTTTTCATTTAAACACTATTGCTTTAGAAGGATTTTCAAAAGAAATTGTACTTATAGAAAAAATTTCAACTAGTACATTTGTTTTGAAAATACAGTAATTTTGCATAACTTTTGAAAGAATATTAACTGCTTTGAAATGTACAAGTACTTTGAAAATTGTGATGAGCTTTTGAAAAATCCAAGTATTTTGAAAAATGTACATTTTTGAAAACCATAAGTAACTTTGAAAGATATTGTGCAATTTTTGAAAAAATTTGCAATTTTGGAAAATATAAGTATTTTTTGAAAAGTGTTAGACTTTGAAAAATATAAATACCCTTTTGAAAGGATATTATGCATTTTGAAAACATAATATTTTACTTGGCTTGGTCTACCTTCCAGTCTGACACAATCCTAGGAAACCTTGTTGACTACAAAGACATTTTCCTAAGTGTCCTGGAAAATTTTCCAAACTCAAGAAAATACTCTTTCAGAACAGAATTTTAAAAAAATGATAATACTTTGAAAATATATGTAAGTATATTTTGAAAGACTGACTATTTATGTTTTCAACAAGATTTTGAAAAAGTAGTGCATGAAAACATAATTTTTTTTATTAAAAAAATGTTTCATAATTCTTTTAGTTTAACCTCCCCCTAAAATTGACCCAGTCCTAGGAAGCTTACAGATCTCTTTTACCGATCCATGTGTCGGAAGTGCCTTCATGCAGCTCGACCAGCTTGTTCCAAAGCTCCTTCGCGTTGTTGAAGGGTCCCACCCGGTTCAGTTCCTCCTTGGTTAAGCCGCATTGCAAAGTCTGAGTTGCCTTTGCATCGGCCTCGATTTTCTTCATTAGCGAGGTGTCCCACTCAGTATAATGTTGCGCCACTCCTGTGTTCTTGGAAATTTCCAGCCCAGACTGGATGATTATCCACATGTCCACCTCAGTTTTCAGGTGGACTTCCATCCTGCTTTTCCAGTAGGAGAAGTCTTCTCCACTGAAAAGAGGAGGCCTGGCAGTGCTGTATCCCTCTTGCATGGCCATTAAGATTTACTGAAAAAGAAAAAAAACAAAAAAAACTTGTTCCAAGACTGAGTCTTGGATTAGTAGTGCAGGCGAAATTAATAATAACGAAAAGATCGAGTGGTGGTGCACCAACCTTGATTAACGAAAAAATTCAAGCAAAAAGAATTAAAAAAATGCGTAAATCCGAAAAAACTTCTCAAACTGGTGGTTGCACCAAGTTTGAGCCACCCGCTCTGATACCACTTGTTGGATCAGAGTAAATCGATAAAGGGGGGGTGAATATCGATTTTAAAATTTTTGGACGATTAAGAGAAAAAGCAGCGGAAAACACAAAAACAATCGCTAACAATTTTTCTTTTTACATGGTTTGGAGTCACAGTCGGCTCCTACTCCAAGGCCCACAATCCTTGACCGTTTACGATGGGCAATTCTATATTCGAAAGAGTGTTTACAAGTTTTAAGTACAAAATATAGAATTGGAAAAGAGATTACAACACTTTACTAAATTAAGTTTTGCCGACGACCGGAGTGGATAGAAGTTCGGAGCAGCGGGTCGTCATCGACGCTTGAATCACGACTACGGAGCTTGTCGGAGCGTAGCACTTGAACGAAAGTGTTGAGAGCATAATGAGCGAGTTGTTCTTAAGCCTTGGGGGTGAATCCCCTCTTATAATCGACTCCAGGGCGCCTGTGTTGAAGGGGGCGGGCGCCTACACGTGGCCTCTCCTGCACGAACTCCAATCCGCAGGCTCGGTTAGCGCTTATCCCCTTCATTGAGGCGCATGAGCTGTCTGGGGTGCCTGTATGGACACAGGCGCCTAGCTTGACTTGGTCCAAAGGCTTTCGTGGCAGTTTGCTTCGATGGTCTCAGTTTGGCCTTGCACTGGGGCGCCTGTATCCTTACAAGCTCCAAGCCCAGTGAGGCGCCTCCTGTTAATGATATGAGAGAAGTGTCCTAAGGCAATCGCCTTATGATTGTAATCATTTATTTTAATAAATGAATATTTACTATTTGAGTATACATGTTTGTGTACTTGATTGAGATCTTAAACTCATTTACTGAATGTCCGCAATACAATTCACAGCATGAGAGAATTTATGATGAATTCACAACTAGTGATTATCTCTACATGTGCAATTGTGAAGTATTGAAATTGTCCCTAGTCGATGAATTGATATATACGGACACTATCAATTCTGTTGAGACAAACATGGGTTATTCTCTAATCAGCTGATTCTCACTGGCTGGTGACATTGAGATGTCCAGAGATAAACATAAATGCTAGTTAAGGGAACTAGTTCATTGGAGTGACTGGCTATAAAACTTCATATGGTAGTCTACATATAGATATGTCAGTGAAGTTCTTACTGCAGCTTAAGTGCGATGTTCCTTTGACTTACGGTGTTCAAGTCATCTTGGTCATGGAGACTTATACTTTGACATCTTAAGCAAGCATCTGCAAGGAGGTGTGGACCCAGGATGATTGGGTATAAGCCGAAGTGCCCGAAGATGTTTGAACAGCCTACAAAGGATTCACCACTCCTTGCGAGGAGATGTATACCCGAGGCCTATCGTCGGATTGTTACTCGAAGCCTCTGGCCAGAGCATGACATGTTCAGAGTATGAATCTCTTAAATACATGAGAGTAATTAAAATCCGTAGGACGAGAAAACGTTACTTGGGCTAGGTGTGACGTAGTCAGCCTAGTGGGGACTGACACACATAGACCATGTCCTGAACCAAGTGGGTATAAGATGGTGAAGGGAATGGGGCACGATTCATTATAGCTGCTAAAGAGTTTCAGAATTGTTTCTGAGGTCAACCATTGATCTTTCGATTAATTGGGGATCATGATGTACTACTAGGTGCCACCCATGATCATTCTATAATTAATTGATTAATTATAGACGACCAACATAAATCGAAAGCCTATTTAGTCACACGCACTACGAGTAATCCGAGGGATTTAAAACGAGTTGAAAATTGGATTTTCCAATCAAGAGAGATTAAGTTTAGTTGAGCCAAACGATAAGTCGAATATGAATATTTCAGAGACGCATCGGAAGCGTAAAATGACTAAAGTCTTTTGAAGACTTAATAGATGAATTAAATAAGTTTAATTCATTGGGGCTTGGCTTGGATGGGCCGGCCAAAGAGGGTCTCCATCCTCTTTGCTTGGCCGGCCACAACAAAGGGAGAGAACCAAGTTTTTGGTTCAATTTATAAAATAAACCAAGTATGGTTTGTTTTATAAAATTATGGATGATATAAATTTTTATATAATAAACCAAGGTTTGGTTTATTTTTCATGGAAATTAAAATGAACCATGGATTGGTTTATTTTATAAAATCAATCATGGATTGATTTACCATGATAAGGAAATTTATTCCATAGGAGAGAAGAGACTTGATTGATTATTTATCATGAATTAAAATATGATTTTAACCATGATATAAAATCAAACTTGGCATGATGGAATAAGTTATTCAATATTTGAGAGGCTTGATGGTTGAGAGACCACTATATAAAGGACCCAAGGCAAGGCTTGGGTGATAATCGCAAAGATGAAGGCATAGGCTTTCTCCCTCTCTTTCTCTCCTTCTCTTCTTCCCTTCTTGCCATGCGCCAACCAGCCCCAAGAAGGAGCACTAGCCGGCCGCCCCTGCCCTTTCCCTGCCGACCACCACCTGCTGCCGGAGAAGGATGCTCCGGCCATCTCTTGGCCGGAAGAAGGTGCTGTCGGAATTAGAGTTTGCTGCAAGGATCTTTTTGCCGCAAGCCTCTTCTTTTGCTTCGCCGGAATTTTGATTCTGGCCATCCTTTTGTGGTTAGTCTTCCGACTTCTCTCTTGGTTTTTCTTGTCGCGTTCTTGGAGAATCTAGTAGTTCTCGAGATCACGAAACTCGTGGCTTTGCGAAGTCATCCCGATGATACTCGGCGTGGACACGAATAGAGGCGGAGCTTCCAAGGGACGCTTACGGTTGGATCTCGTCCCTTCCTTCGAGTTACGCGAGATAATACGTAAATTAGTTTACATTTCTGCAAAATTTTAAATATATGATCATGTCTACACAAGATAAAATTGCATGCTTAGATGTGTGGTTAAATAATTAGAGAAATTATTTATGCTAAACCTTCCGCTGCACGTAATTAATTTTTAAAATTACGAACCCGCATCCATGTCAACATGCACCCGATCCCAACAGTGGTATCAGAGCCGAGGTTTGTGTTCGACATAATCATATAATTGTTTTGCGGAAAGTTTTATCATGATCTCAATTTTGGAAAATTTTCAATTATGGAAACTTTCCAATTATGGTAAATTTTCGATTTAGGAATTTCAAAGTTTGGAAATCCTCATGAAATTTCGCAAACTTTTGAAATATCTCTGTTTCTGAAATTTTATGATAATTGTGAAAACTTTCCATTTTTGGAAACTTTCCAATTTTGGAAATTTTCTATTTTGGAAAAACGTAAGTTTTCTTTGTACTAGAAACTTACAATTATTCTGAAAACCTTTTATTTTTGGAAACTTTCCATTTATGGAAAGCTCGTAATTTGGGCACTTTCTTTCAAGAAAGTCTAGACAAATTATGGAAATATTAATTGGCATTTAAATTTATAATTGGAAATTAAATTATTTACAAAATTCTTTATTTTGGATTGAGCATCGGGTAGCCGTCCAATTTAAAGTTAGTTGTTATAATTAAATTTCCTAAATTGAATTTAAATTGTCAAATATTTAATTTGGATTGAGCCTCGGGGAGCCATCCAAATTAAGTTATTGATATTAATTTTTCATAAATAAAATATGTGATCAAATCTTGGAAATTTTTGAGGTGATTCTCAAACGATAATTTCCTTACTTGATTTATGAGGTGATGCTCTTACATATTATTGTCTCCAAAATTAATTAGGAAAATTGTTTCCTATAGAGTATATTTCCTTAAATAAGATTTTCATGAAAATAATATGTGGTTGAATTAAAGAAATCTGTCTCTTAATTTAATAAGATTTGATTTAGAGAAATCAAAGTCTTAAACATATTATTTCCGAAATTGATTATGATAATTCAGGAAATTGTTTCCCAAAACAATTCCTTGAATAAAGTATGAAATTAGAATTAGGAAATCTAGTTCCTAATTCAATTAATGAGACTTGATAAATTAAGTCACATACATACTTTATTAAGGAAATCGTTAGAACATGACATAATTATATGTCATGAATGTGCATAAAAAAAAAGGATGAGACCTAAAACCCCTTACAAAATATTAAGGCCAACACCTTCCATTAATATAGTTAGAACCGGAGTTTTGTTTCTCGTTTGGGTTGATGGACACATCCATGCCCGGCTTGAACCTCAACATGTTCAAACCATGGAATTAGTTTATGATTAATATAGTTGGAGTCAGAGGTTAATCCTTAGTTTTGGTTGTTGGACACATCCAAGCCTGACTAAACGGTTGAATGAGCTCCAACCATGTTAAAACTATTTTTGATTAATGGGTTAGCCTTAAGCTTGGAGCATCGATTTGTTGTGCCACAGCCAAGGTCGATGTAAAGAGAGGTGCAGTTGGGTGCTATGTATATTGTTGCATACTTGTTAATCAGTTAACAACCCAATGATTTATGCAAACATTCAATTAGTTGATAGCATAATGTGATAGTTACATATGTATAATACGTAATCGGTATAATTAACTACCTTCATAGCTAAGAATAACTTGATGGACTCTAGCCATGGTTGTTCTTATCTATGGTTGGATATCAACCTATTTGGAGATGTTCATACAATCTCCCGAATTGATAAAAAGGGTTATTCAATTCGAAAAATAAATAGGATTTAATTAATGTATATTGATGTATTCTTTATCATTCTCATCACATAACCTCAATTTGTATTTCTAGGATAATCACCTGATCATGTCTTCTCTGAATTTGCATTCCATTTTGGACACCAATAAGCTGACTGGGCCAAACTTCATGGACTGGCTTCGAAACCTGAGGATAGTCCTCAAGGCAGAAAAGCTTACTTATGTCCTTGAAAAACAACTTCCCAACCATCCTCCTGATGATGCAACTCCAGACCAGTTAATGGCCTATCAGAAACATGTGGTCAATTCTGAACTTGCGAGTTGCATCATGCTGGTCGTTATAGTAGCTGAGCTACAAAAGCAGCATGAGCATATGGATGCTCATACCATCGTCTTCCATCTTCATGAGCTGTTTGACGAGCAGGCGAGATCCGAAAGGTTTGAGGTCTCCAGACTCCTCTTCACCTCTAAGATGCAGGAAGGCACTTCTATTTCACAGTTTGTGTTGAAGATGTTGGGGTACATTGAGCGACTAGGCACACTCGGATTTGCAATGGATCACGAACTAAGTATTGACTTAATTCTGCATTGTTTGCCCAAGAGTTACTCATAGTTTGTGATGAACTATCGGATGAACAAACTGGAGACTACCATTCCTGAGTTGCTTAACCTGCTGAAGACTGTAGAGCTTTCTGTAAAGCAGGATCAGAAGACGATACTGTTAGTTGGTTCCTCAAAGAAAGGCTCTAAGAGGAAGTCCAAAGAACAAAATAAGGGAAGGAAGAAAAAGGCCAAAAAGATTGAAAATGCACCAAAAGGCACTTGCCATCACTGCGGCAAGGAGGGCCACTGGCGAAGAAACTGCAAGGTTTATCTTGAGTCCTTGAAGAAGAAGGCATCCGATGCCCCATCCTCTTCAGGTATCTTCATTATTGAATGTCACTCTATTTCCTCGGACACCTGGGTACTTGATACTGGGTGTAGCTCACATATATGTAATGACATACAGGGGCTAAGGAATAGAAGAAGACTCGTCAAGGGAGAAGCGAATTTGCGAGTTGGAAATGGAGCAAAGATTACTGCTGTTGCCATCGGAACATATTTGCTAAAGCTCCCTACTGGACTTGTCTTAGAATTGGATAATTGTAATTTTGTTCCTTCGTTAATAAAGAACATTGTATCTATTTCATGCTTGAATGAAAAGGGTTATCATTTAACTTTTTGTAACAATTGCTGTTACATAACTTTAAATGGTGTTCTTTATGGGACCGAAACTTTATGCAATGGTATCTACACGTTAGATTTATCCGGTGACATTTTCAATATCGAAGATAGCAACAAACGTGCTCGAATAGATAATCAAATAGACTCCTATATGTGGCATTGTCGTCTTGGCCATGTAAGTAAGAAACGCATGACCAAATTACACCGATGTAGAATTCTGGAATCATTTGAACCCGGTTCATTTGATACATGTGAATCATGCTTAAAAGGCAAGATGACCAAATTACCCTTTTTCGGAAAAGGTAAACCAGTGGGAGAATTGCTTGGTCTAATACATACTGATGTATGTGGACCAATGTCAACTCTTACACAAGGAGGCTATAGCTACTTCATTACCTTTATCGATGATCACTCACGATTCGGGTATGTGTTCTTAATGAAACACAAATCTAAAGCTTTTGAGAAATTTAAAGAGTTCAGAAGTGAAGTAGAGAAACAGCTTGGCAAAAGTATTAAGATACTTCGATCCGATCGGGATGGTGAATACTTAAGTCAAGAGTTTCAAGATTATCTTAGGGACAATGGAATATTGTCTCAATGGACTCCGCCATATACACCACAGCATAATGGTGTATCTGAGAGGCGTAACCGAACCGTGATGGACATGGTTAGATCTATGATAAATCATGCAACTCTTCCAAAATCCTTTTGGGGCTATGCGCTTAAGACAGCTGTTTACCTACTAAACAGAGTCCCGACCAAGGTAGTCTCTACTACTCCATATGAGACGTGGAATAGTAAGAAACCTCATTTATCTCACCTAAAGATATGGGATTGTGCTACTTATGTAAAGCAGACTGTATCAGACAAATTGGATGCTAAGTCTGATAAATGTCTATTTATTGGATACCCTAAGGAAACGAAAGGTTACCAATTCTATCATCCCTTGGAACAAAAGGTGTTTGTTTCAAGGCATGCTGTATTTCTAGAAAAAGAATTTCTTTTACAAGAAAACAGTGGGAGTAGCATTGAACTTGATGAAGTTTAAGAAACTCCAATTGACATTACAAAGACACCTAGTCTAGACCCACAACCAATAACTCATAATGATGAGCTATCAGTTGAACCTAAAACAACACCACTTCTTCGTAGGTCTGATAGGACACGCAATATTCCAAAGAGATACGGATTTCTCATAAGTGAATTGAACGACGTGTTACTCATTAACGATGACGAACCTATCATTTATGAAGATGTTCTGAAAAATTTAGAAAGGGATAAATGGCTTGAAGCCATGAAGTCGGAAATGGATTCCATGTACAAAAATCAAGTATGGGACTTGGTTAACCCACCTGAAGGGATTAAGCCCATAGGGTGCAAGTGGGTTTTCAAGAAGAAAACCGACATGGAAGGTAATGTTGTTACCTTTAAGGCTAGATTAGTGGCAAAAGGATATCGTCAGAAACAAGGAATTGATTATGACGAAACTTATTCGCCAATAGCTATGCTTAAATCCATTCGGATGCTCCTGGCCATAGCAGCTCATTATGATTATGAGATATGGCAAATGGATGTGAAAACAGCTTTCCTTAATGGAAACCTGCTTGAGGATGTATACATGATACAACCTGAAGGTTTCATATCGGTTAATAAAACCAAAGTATGCAAGCTTCGACGATCCATATATGGACTAAAGCAAGCATCTAGGAGCTGGAACACCCGTTTTGATGAGACAATCAAAGAGTTTGATTTCTCACAAAATCCTGACGAACCTTGTGTCTACAAGAAGGTTAGTGGGAGTGCAGTCGTATTCCTAGTATTATATGTCGATGACATATTACTTATAGGAAACCAAGGTCTCATCAGCGATCCAAACATGTGCTTCGCCGCTATCATCTGATCAGAGAGATTATAAGTAGGAATGATATACAAATTGAGAAAATTCCCACTGAAAGGAATTTAGTGGATCCTTTAACTAAGGCCTTGCCTCAAAGCAAGTTTGAGGGACATGTTAGTGTTGGGACCGGGTGCATGTTGACAAGGATACGAGTTCGTAAAATTTTAAATTTTTACGTGCAGTGGAAAAATTAGCATAAAATAATTTCTCAAATTATTTTAACCACGTATCTAGCATGCAACCTTATGATGTGTGGACATGATCATAAATTAAAACTTTGTGAAAAAATAAACTAATTTACTTTGTGCCTCGCGTAACTCGAAGAAAGGGACGAGATCCAACCGTAGCGTCCCTTGGAAGCTCCGCCTCTATTCGCGTCCACGCCGAGTTCTCTTCGGGATGACTTCGCAAAGTCACGAGTTTTGTGCCGACGAGAACTACTAGATTCTCTAAAGGCACAACTAGAAGAACAAGAGAAATGAATGGAAACTAACCAACAAGAAACGGAATCTAAATTCCGGGAAGAGAGGAGTTGCGATCCGCTTCTTCTTCTTCTTGTTTGGCTCCTTCTTGGTGATCCTTGCTCACGCCAACCCTTGGAAGGGTGAGGTTGCGCCGGCCCTAGGTTGGACAAGGGGCGCCGGCCCTAAGAGTGGCAAGGGGCGCCGGCCCTAGGAGGGAAGGAGAAGGAGAAGGAGAAGAGAATAAGAGAAAGAGAGGGAGAGAATTAATCTCTTGATTACTCTATTGATTGGAATTCAAGGCTTGCCTTTGGTTCCTTTATATAGTAGCATCTCCCTTGCCAAGTCTCTCTTTTAACGGAATTAACGGAATTAGTTTTCATAAGAAATTTATCTTATAAATTCTCTTATGAATTATTCCGTTTAAAACAAGTTTTATTATAACTAACTTTATAATAAAACAAATTCATCTCTCCTTTAATTATGGAATAAATTTTACAAGAAATTTATAAACTTTCTTTTTATGAAAAAAAATCAATTCATAATTGATTATATAAAATTAAAATAAACCATTCCATGGATCATTTTAATTTCCATAAAAGAATAAATTTCTATAAATTTATTTATATAAATTTCTCTACACAAATTTATTTATCCATAATTTATAAAACAAATCGCGCTAGATTTATTTTATTAATTAAACCAAATAAATTGGTTTCTTCCCCTTGTTGTGGTCGGCCAAACCAAAGGGATTTAGCACCCTCTTTGGCCGGCCAAACCAAACCGAACCGATCGCGAATTAAACTCATTTAATTCGCCCGATAAGCCTTCAAAAGACTTAGCCATTTTAAGTTTCCGTTGCGCCTCTGATTAACTCAGATTCGACTTATTTCTCTTGATCGAAAAATCTAATTTTCAACTCGTTTTAAATCCCTCGGATTACTCGTAGTGCGTGTGACTAAATAGGCTTTCGATTTATGTTGGCCGTCTATAATCAACTAATTATAGAACGATCATGAGTGGCACCTAGTAGTACATCATGACCCCCAATTAATCGAAAGATCAACGGTTTGACCTCAGAAGTAATTCTGAAATCCTTCAGCAGCTCTAATGAATCGTGCCCCATTCCCTTCACCATCTTATACCCACTTGGTTCAGGACACGGTCTATTTGTGTCAGTCCCCACTAGGCTGACTACGTCACACCTAGCCCAAGTAGTGTCTTTCTCGTCCTTTGGATTTCTAATTACTCTCATGTATTTAAGAGACTCGCACTCTAAACATGATATGCTCTGGCCAGAGGCTTTGAGTAACAATCCGACGATAGGCCTGGGTATACATCTCCTCGCAAGGAGTGGTGAATCCTTTGTAGGCTGCTCAAACATCTTCGGGCACTTCGGCTTATACCCAATCATCCTGGGTCCACACCTCCTAGGAGATGCTTGCTTAAGATGTTAAAGTATAAGTCTCCATGACCAAGATGACTTGAACACCGCAAGTCAAAGGAACATCATACTTAAGCTGCAGTAAGAACTTCATTGACATATCTATATAGATTACCATATGAAGTTTTACAGCTAGTCACTCCAATGAACTAGTTCCCTTAACTAGCATCCATGTTTATCTCCGGACATCCCAATGTCACCAGCTAGTGAGAATCAGCTGATTAGAGAATAACCCATGCTAGTCTCAACAGAATTGATAATGTCCGTTTTCATCAATTCATCGACTAGGGATATTTTCAATACTTCACAATTGCACATTTAGAGATAAATCACTAGTTGTGATCCTATCACAAATTCTCTTATGCTGTGAATTGTANTCTCTAAAGGCACAACTAGAAGAACAAGAGAAATGAATGGAAACTAACCAACAAGAAACGGAATCTAAATTTCGGGAAGAGAGGAGTTGCGATCCGCTTCTTCTTCTTCTTGTATGGCTCCTTCTTGGTGATCCTTGCTCACGCCAACCCTTGGAAGGGTGAGGTTGCGCCGGCCCTAGGTTGGACAAGGGGCGCCGGCCCTAAGAGTGGCAAGGGGCGCCGGCCCTAGGAGGGAAGGAGAAGGAGAAGGAGAAGAGAATAAGAGAAAGAGAGGGAGAGAATTAATCTCTTGATTACTCTATTGATTGGAATTCAAGGCTTGCCTTTGGTTCCTTTATATAGTAGCATCTCCCTCGCCAAGTCTCTCTTTTAACGGAATTAACAATCATAAGGCGATTGCCTTAGGACACTTCTCTCATATCACTAACAGTTAGAGCCTGTGGTATTGGGTACCGTAGCGATTGGCATTAGGCCAAGTGAGAGTTTGTAAATGATATGAGAGAAGTGTCCTAAGGCAATCGCCTTATGATTGTAATCATTTATTTTAATAAATGAATATTCACTATTTGAGTATACATGTTTGTGTATTTGATTGAGATCTTAAACTCATTTACTGAATGTCCGCAATACAATTCACAGCATGAGAGAATTTGTGATGAATTCACAACTAGTGATTATCTCTACATGTGCATTTGTGAAGTATTGAAATTGTCCCTAGTCGATGAATTGATAAATACGAACACTATCAATTCTGTTGAGACTAGCATGGGTTATTCTCTAATCAGCTGATTCTCACTGGCTGGTGACATTGAGATGTCCGGAGATAAACATGAATGCTAGTTAAGGGAACTAGTTCATTGGAGTGACTAGCTGTAAAACTTCATATGGTAGTCTACATATAGATATGTCAGTGAAGTTCTTACTGCAGCTTAAGTGCGATGTTCCTTTGACTTGCGGTGTTCAAGTCATCTTGGTCATGGAGACTTATACTTTGACATCTTAAGCAAGCATCTCCAAGGAGGTGTGGACCCAGGATGATTGGGTATAACCCGAAGTGCCCGAAGATGTTTGAACAGCCTACAAAGGAATCACCATTCCTTGCGAGGAGATGTATACCCGAGGCCTATCATCGAAGCCTCTGGCCAGAGCATGACATGTTCAGAGTATGAATCTCTTAAATACATGAGAGTAATTAGAATCCGTAGGACGAGAAAACGTTACTTGGGCTAGGTGTGACGTAGTCAGCCTAGTGGGGACTGACACACATAGACCATGTCCTGAACCAAGTGGATATAAGATGGTGAAGGGAATGGGGCACGATTCATTATAGCTGCTGAAGGGTTTCAGAATTGTTTCTGAGGTCAACCGTTGATCTTTCGATTAATTGGGGATCATGATGTACTACTAGGTGCCACTCATGATCGTTTTATAATTAATTGATTAATTATAGACGGCCAACATAAATCGAAAGCTTATTTAGTCACACGCACTACGAGTAATCTGAGGGATTTAAAACGAGTTGAAAATTGGATTTTCCAATCAAGAGAGATTAAGTTTGGTTGAGCCAAACGATAAGTCGAATCTGAATTTTTCAGAGACGCATCGGAAGCGTAAAATGGCTAAAGTCTTTTGAAGACTTAATAGATGAATTAAATAAGTTTAATTCATTGGGGCTTGGCTTGGATGGGCCGGCCAAAGAGGGCCTCCATCCTCTTTGCTTGGCCGGCCACAACAAAGGGAGGGAACCAAGTTTTTGGTTCAATTTATAAAATAAACCAAGTGTGGTTTGTTTTATAAAATTATGGATGATATAAATTTTTATATAATAAACCAAGGTTTGGTTTATTTTTCATGGAAATTAAAATGAACCATGGATTGGTTTATTTTATAAAATCAATCATGGATTGATTTACCATGATAAGAAAATTTATTCCATAGGAGAGAAGAGACTTGATTGATTTTTTATCATGAATTAATATATGATTTTAACCATGATATAAAATCAAACTTGGCATGATGGAATAAGTTATTCCATATTTGAGAGGCTTGATGGTTGAGAGGCCACTATATAAAGGACCCAAGGTAAGGCTTGGGTGATAATCGCAAAGATGAAGTCATAGGCTCTCTCCCTCTCTTTCTCTCCTTCTCTTCTCCCCTTCTTGCCGTGCGCCAACCAGCCCCAAGAAGGAGCACCAGCCGGCCGGCCCTGCCCTTTCCCTGCCAACCACCACCTGCTGTCGGAGAAGGAAGCTCCGGCCATCTCATGGCCGGAAGAAGGTGCTGCCGGAATTAGAGTTTACCGCAAGGATCTTTTTGCCTCAAGCCTCTTCTTTTGCTTCGCCGAAATTTTGATTCCGGCCATCCTTTTGTGGTTAGTCTTTCGACTTCTCTCTTGGTTTTTCTTGTCGCATTCTCGAGAATCTAGTAGTTCTCGAGAACACGAAACTCGTGGCTTTGCGAAGTCATCCCGAAGATACTCGGCGTGGACGCGAATAGAGGCGGAGCTTGCAAGGGACGCTTACGGTTGGATCTCGTCCCTTCCTTCGAGTTACGCGAGGTAATACATAAATTAGTTTACGTTTCTGCAAAATTTTAAATATATGATCATGTCTACACAAGATAAAATTGCATGTTTAGATGTGTGGTTAAATAATTGGAGAAATTATTTATGCTAAACCTTTCGCTGCATGTAATTAATTTTTTAAAATTACGAACCCGCATCCATATCATCATGCACCCGGTCCCAGCACCTCCTTCCAATGAGGCGCCTGAGCTGCAAAAACACAGTTCCTTCATTTCCTGCAACCGGGGTTAGTTCCAAAATACAAGAAGCAAACATACAATATATGTTAGACATTATTTATAGCCTAAGCTGTCTTGGTTCTGATTTTGGGTCTCCCAAATTGAACCCTAGGTCGAACCGACGCCTTATGTTCCCTCTACGGGGAACGCGTCCTCACCTACTCCTCTCGGGAGAATTTACCTTTTTGCCAACCGGCTCCTCCGGTTGGACTTTTGCCCAGCTTCACTCACCAGGTCTTCATTCCCATTCCGCGATCAGGTCTTCATGCCCAGCTTCACTCACCAGGTCTTCGGTGCCCAGTCCTCGATCAGGTCTTAGTGCCCAGCTTCACTCACCAGGTCTTAGTGCCCAGCTTCACTCACCAGGTCTTATTGCCCAACTTTAGATCAGGACATAGTTGCCCAGCCCGCGACCAGGACTTAGTGCCCAATTCAATGAACCCGGACTTAGTGCCTAGTGTACCTAGGACTTTCTTGCACACTTAATCATCTTGTTAGATCACAACCAAATCTTAACTTCTGAACCCTTTGCCATTATCAAAACAAAGGTTCGACTTTAGTGCTTCCGGCACCAACAAATATCTACTAACCATGCCCACGGCAAAGCAAATATTTGGTCTCGTACATAACATAGCATACATTAGGCTTCCTACAGCCGAAGCATAAGGAACTGCCTTCATCTCCTCTATCTCCTTTGATGTTTTAGGACACATCTCCTTAGATAAAGGTACTCCATGCCGAAAAGGTAGAAACCCTTTCTTGGAGTTTTGCATGCTAAAACGAGCTAGGATAGTGTCAATATACGAAGCTTGAGATTAGCACAACATCCTTTTCTTGCGATCCCTTTTAACTTTGATCCCATGGATGTGTCCAGCTTCTCCCAAGTCCTTCATATCAAACTGTTTGGACAACCATATGTTGGATCAGGTTAGACCAGCTAGAGGGGGGTGAATAGACGGTAAAAAAAATTAAAATGAAAGTGGAGGCACTCATCTTTAAAAAAGAAACTTGGTCACAACTAAGAACGTTGCTTACAAGGCAGTGGGCGCTCAATAAAAATCTCCTTGTGGCTGAGAATCCTTACAAAAATAGCATGCTAGACTTTTAGAGAGTTTACAAGAATAAATTAATTGAATGAATGAAAAGGCTGAAACTCTATGCCTATTTATAGCCTAAGAGAATAAATCTAGATTATTGATTATTGAGAAATTTTCTCTTGGTCGTTGATCCATGAATGTAATCTGAACAGTTGATCTTGGATGGGATTAAACTGCATCCATTGGATCTGATTAAAGAATAAATCGGTTGATCACATCAAAATCAACTAGGGGTACTTACACCATACCCTTACATGTGACAACACTTTAACATTGTTGCCAATGAGCAAAATGTCATCTACGTATAGTACAAGAAATACCACTACGTTTCCATCATTTCTCTTGTATACACAAGACTCATCTGGACATTATATGAATCCATAAGATTGGATTACCTCATCAAACTGGATGTTCCAAGATCTTGAAGCTTGCTTCAATCCATAAATGGACCGATTAAGCCTGCACACAAGATGCTCTTTTCCCTTTGCAATGAATCCCTCTGGTTGCTTCATATAGATGTTTTCTTCAAGACTTCCGTTAAGGAAAGCTATCTTGACATCCATTTGCCAAACCTCATAATCCATATGAGCAACAATAGATAAGAGAATCCGGATAGACTTAAGCATGGCTACCGGCGAAAAGGTTTCCTCATAATCGATCCCCTCTTTCTGAGTATACCCTTTTGCAACAAGCCTCGCTTTAAAGGTTTCAACCTTTCCATCTGATCCTCTCTTTTTTTTGTAGATCCACTTACATCCAATGGCTGACACACGGTGCAGTCACTTGTGGTATATCCTCCTGTACCGTTGGTACTGAAGTAGGAACTTCCCCTCTTACTTCCTCTAGAACAATCTTACTCATGGGCATGTGGTTCATTACATAGTCCTCTTCTAAAAATCGGGCATTCGTGCTAACAATGACCTTATGATCTTTAGGACTATAAAATAAACCACCTTTAATTCCTCTAGGATAGCCTACGAATAAGCGTACTTCCGTACAAGATTCTAACTTATCAGTGTCTCCCTTCAACACATGTGTTGGACTACCCGAAATCTGAATATATCTCAGACTAGTCTTACGCCCATTCCATAATTCTATGGGAGTAGAGGGTACTGATTTAGAAGGTACCAAGTTTAGAATATACACTGTCATTTCCAGAGCATACCCCCAGAACGAATTTGGTAATTCAGAATAACTCATCATTGATCTAACCATTTCCATAAGAGTCCTATTCCTTCATTCCACCACACTGTTCTGTTGGGGTGTACCAAGTGCAGATAATTGGGATTGAATCCCAGCCTCTAATAAGTAACTCCTAAACTCTCCTAAGAGGTACTCACCACCACGATCAGACCGTAGTGTCTTGATAGTTTTACCATGACGTTTCTCTACATCAGTCTTGTATTCTTTGAACTTGTCAAAGCACTCAGACTTGCGGCACATCAAGTAAATGTATTCATACCTTGAATAGTCGTCTATAAATGAGATGAAATATTCAAAGCCACCTCTTGCCTGGATAGACATAGGACCACACAAATCAGAATGAACTAACTCCAACACATCTTTGGCTCTATACCTCTTGGCCTTAAAAGGCCTCTTGGTCATTTTACCTTCCAAGCAAGATTCGCAGGTTGGGAAATCATCCACCACCAATGAATCCAAAGGTCCATCAGCTATCAACCTTTGAATTTTACTCAAGTTAATATGACCCAACCTTAGATGCCAAAGATATGTTTGGTTCATCTTCGATGGTTCTTTTCTCTTATTAAAATTAGAAGATGTGTTATTAATTTCTAACGGCCACTACAGTAATTAATTCTCGATTATTGCGATAATTAAGATCTTAATGGATGCATATTATGGGCCATGATTATCCCATAATTATCAGCAATAATTATCCTCAGATCGGGAAAAAGGGGGCGGTTACTTGAGGATAGACTATCGGGTAGAATGATCCTTGGGCTCTGCTCTCCCGAGGTAATCTCGGGGTCCTTTGGGCCAGGTGGGTCCCGAGCGTCTGTCTTCCAGAGGTGATCTCGGGGACCAGTCCTCCCGAGGTGATCTCGGGCATATGTCTTCCTGGGGTGATCTCAAGAGTAGGCCTGCTCGAGGTGGTCTTGGGAGTCTACCTTTCCGAGGGGGTATCGGGAGTCAAAGAGAGAGAGTCGTTCAGACTCGGTGGATCTTGCCACATAGCTTCTTCAGTCCACGTGTCAACCATGGGATGCTCAACCCCATCAGAGAATAATTTTCTTTGTAAATAAAAAAATCCTAAGTAGAAAGACTTTTGAAAGAGTTATCTAAGAGGAGTATTTTTGAAAAATATTTACACTTAAGTAACATGCTCCCCCTTAAATTATGATTCTCTCCCTATTATCATGAAAGTTTGCATATTTCCTTTTTTCTTTTTGGAGATGATTTTTGAAGGAACTATGAAAAAATAAAAAAAATATATTTTGAGGAATCCTCCTTTTTTAAAAAAACAACTATGTATCCTTTTTCAGGAAATATGATAAGGAATTCTAAGTACCTAAAAAAGAAATTTTAAAAATATAAGTACTTTATTGATTTAAATTTTTCTAAATCTGACACAATCCTAGGAACCTTATTGACCACAAGAAGATTTCCTATGTGTCTTAGAGATTTTTCAATCAAAATAAAATATTTTCAATATGTATTTAATTCTCAAAAAATAATAAATTTCTTGGTTTGGATTCCTTCCCAATCTGACACAATCTTAGAAAACCTTGTTAACTACAAGAAAAAACTTTCCTATGTGTCTTGGAGATTTTTCCAAACTCAAGTAATTTTTTTAGAGACCTTCAAAAGATGAAAAGATTTAAAAATATATATATTTTTTAGAGAATAAGAATATTATGTTTTCAAAGTGGTTTTTGAAAATATAGTATTTTTGAAACTTCTAATACTTCTTTAAATTTGAACTCCCCCTAAACTAGACACAGTCCTAGGAAGCTTGTTGACCACAAGTTAATCTTCCTTTGAGTCTTAGGGTTGAATTCAAATAAAAAGAATTTCAAAATATTAAAAAAATAAGTTTAGAAAAAAATTTTGAAAACTACTTTTCTTTAACGATTTGAAAAACAAATTTTTCTTTTCTCTCTCCTTTTGAAAATGGTAAACAATATAAAGAACTACAAAGGAGAAATTCTATTTTTAAAATTATTTTGAAAAATATCACAAGGGATATAAATATAAGAGAAATTTTGAAAAATACTCAAGTCCAAAAATATATATATAAATAGTGAAGCTCGGACTGTAAATATTTTTCTAAGTGAAAACGAAATTAAATTAATAATTCTAAGTGAAACCCAAGATGACATTTTGCAAAACTTATTTTTCAAAAAAAATAAATTGATTATACAATAGAATTTCTTTGTATACAAATATTTGCAAAAATTAGATTAAATAATTTTTAGGTAAGAGAACAAAAAGAAACCACAAGCATTTAATAAATAAGTTTAAGTACAATGATTAGAAAAATTAAATCTTAAATTGAATGTTAAATTTGATTTTTGAAGATTTTGAAATTAATTAAAAAGTAAATTTTGAATTTTGAAAGATTATGTTTGAATTTGAAATTAAATTTTAAATTTAAGTTTAAATTTTGAAAAATTATTAAGTTTAGATTTGGAAAATGTTTAAGTTAAATTATGAAAAATGTTAAAGTAAAAAATTTGAAGAAAAAATATTTTAGTTTAAAATTTTGAAAGATTAAATTTAAGTTGAGTTTGAAATTTTAAATTTTAGGTTTGGTATTTAAATAAGATAAAATTTATTAGATGTTGGGTTGGTTGGGTTGGACTAATCTTTTATGCCCTAAGCATGTCACCCATTTCTAAGTGACAAAACAGGGAACCCTTATCTGTTTTGTGAGATGCGTCAAATTTTATTTTTGAATTTAAATTAAAAGCTATGATTTGATTGAACCATAAGTTAGATTCAAGTTTAACAAGTAGTACATTGAAAATAAATTTTAATAATTAGCTTCCAGGTCTTGGCGAGGCACAGGGGTCTTCTTGGTTATCAGAGCAACGTCCCTTTCCTAGAAAAAGCCTTTTAAAGAAATTGAATTTTCAAGTTATCTTTGAGAAACCTTGTTCTAACTAGTTGAGGATGTGGCGAGGTAGCTTTGGTCTAACATTGAAAAATAGCTCAAAAGGGGTTGCACGAATCTCAAGACAAAAATAATAATAATATAATAAAAAACTATTGCAAATTTTTAAAAAATGATGGTTTTATCAATTTAATGGTGAAAAAATAAGAATTCAAAAATGAAAAGGCATAAGAATATTTTAAAACCCTACACAAATATATTTTTTATTTGAAAGAAAAGGCGAAAAAAATCCGAAAAAAATACTCAATTGGTGGTTTCACCAAGATTTACCCACCAGCTCTGATACCACTTGTGGGATCATTGTAATTGATAGAGGGAGGGTGAATATCGATATCGTAAATTTTCGAAAAGTACAAAGTTAAACGCAACGGAAAAGAGAAAAACTAAGCACGACTAACATGGTTTCTTTTTACTTGGTTCGGAGTCTATAACGGCTCCTACTCCAAGGCCCACGATCCTTGACCATTTACATTGGGCAATTCTATATCTCAGAATGAGGTGTACAAGAATGCAGTTTAAGTACAGTACTAAATTAAACTTTGTACCAACGCCCCTTACAAAAAGAGAGAAGCTTTATCAGAGCAACGGGTCGTTGATCTTGAGCATTGTTGGCACAGAAAGCATGAGCACGAAAGATTGTCGGTGCATATTCAAGTGCTTCAGTTGATCTGAGTTGTGTTTGGAAGCAAATGGGTGAAGCCCCTTATATAGATGGTTCTCGGGCACCTGAAGGCTCTTGGACGCCTGCCACATCACCCGTATTGGTCGCATCCTTATCCGCAGACTCAGCCATCCCTTATCACCTTTCTTGGGAGCCTGGGACAACTGAGGCGCCGGTGACCTCACAGGCGCCTGGTAGTTGACGTGGAGCATCTGCTGGAAGAACCCCTCCTAGGGCGCCTGACACTATTCAAGCACCTGGGTTCTCGGACGCCTAAATCCTTTTAGGCGCCTGGTATCGCAGTAGCCCACTTCTTTCAACCTACAACCAGGGTTAGTCCAAGAACAATAATATAATAATAAACATGTATGAAATAACAGCCAGAGCTGTCTTGGTTCTAACTTTGGATTTCAAATGAAATCCTAGGTCGAACCGACGCCTACTGTTCCCTCTTTCGGGGAACGCGTCCTCACCTACTCCTCTCAAGAGAAGTTATCATTTACCAATCGGCTCCTCCGCTTGGACTTTTTCTCGGCCACTCAGACTCCTGAATCTCAAGACGTCTGTACCTCGACCCATCTCTACTTTTGTCCGCAGTCCTCGCTCTGCTAAGTCTCCTGCCCGATCATCCGGATCAAGTCTTAGGTGCCCAGTTTCCGACCAGGTCTTCTTGCCCAATTCATCGAACCAGGTCTTCGTGCCTAACCCTCAGTCATGTCTTTGGTGCCCAGCCCTCGGCCAGGACTTCGTGCCCAATTCCTCAAACTAGGTCTTCATGCCCAACCCTCAGCCACGACTTCGTGCTCAACCCTGTAGGTCATGACTTCGTACCTAGGTAAACTAGGACTTTCCTGCATACTTAATGAAACACATTAGATCACAATATAAGCTTAACTTTGAACCCCTTACCATTATCAAAACCAGGTTCGATCTGGTGCTTCCAGAACCAATAATTACTGCATGTTTTACTATTGTAGATCATCATATCGTCTAACACGTCAAATACTCTCTCTCTCTGTGATCCGTCCTTGAGAAGGACAAGCTCAACGGAGCTAATTTCCTGGACTGGTACAGAAACTTTAGGATCGTCCTCAAACAAGAACGAAAACTGAATGTCCTAGAGCAACCTCTTCCAAAAGCACTGATCACTACCGCCACTCGCGTCAAAAAAAATGCATACAAGTAGCATCAAGATGATGCACTTGATGTATCATGCCTCATGCTTGCCACCATGAACTCTGAGCTTCAAAAGCAACATGTGAATATAGATGCACATGATATGGTTGAGCACTTAAAACAACTATATCAAGGGCAAACTAGGCACGAGCGGTTTGAGGTGTCTAAGGTCCTATTTGCAAGCAAGATGCAAGAAGGAACTCTCGTAGAAACTCACATACTCAAGATGATTGGGTATGTCGAGAATCTTGAAAGACTAGGATTTCCACTAGGTCAAGAATTGGCCACGGACCTTATCCTGCAATCGTTGTCGGAAGGGTACAATCAATTTATCATGAACTATAACATGAACGAAATTGACAAACCATTGCCTGAGATGCTCAGCATGTTGAGAACTGTTGAACCCAATCTCAAGAAAACAAAGACCAGTAATGTACTGATGGTACAGAAGGGCAAAGGCAAATGGAAGCCTAAGGGCAAGGGTAAGACCCAAGCCAATGGCAAGGCCAACTCTACTGCACTGAAGGCCAAAGGTGGGGTGCCTAAGGAAGGGATCTGCTTCCACTATAGCGAGACCGGACATTGGAAACAGAATTGCAAACTCTACCTAGAGGAAGTAAAGAAGAAAAGCAGTGAGATTTCTGCCTTAGGTATTTTTGTTATAGAAGTCAATCTACCTATTTCTTCTTCTTGGGTATTAGATACTGATTTGAATCTCACATTTGTACTAATGTGCAGGGCTTTCAAAGAGCTAGATCGTTGACAAAGGGCGAAGTGGACCTACGAGTAGGCAATGACGCAAGAGTTGGTGCTATAGCTGTAGGAACATATTCCTTGTCTTTGCCCACTGGGCTTATCTTAGAACTTACCTGCACTAACTAAGAACATAATTTATGTATCTTGTTTGGACAAGAAAGGTTTTTCATTTATCATAAAGGACAAATGTTGTTAGTGCACCACTTATGAATGGACTCTATATTCTAGACTTAGAGAACCCAATATATAACATAAATACCAAACGGTTCAAAATAAATGATTTGATCCAAACATATCTCTGGCATTGTCACTTAGGTCATATAAATGAGAGTCACATATTCCAGCTCCATAAGGATGGATTACTGGACTCATTTGATTTTGAATTATATGAGACATGTGAATCTTGTCTTCGAGGCAAGATGACTAAGACTCCATTTAGAAGACACGGCGAAAGAGCGACAGACTTGTTAGGACTCATACATACTGATGTATGTGGCCCATTCAATGTCGCATCTAGAGGCTATCAATACTTCATCACTTTCACTGATGATGTCAATAGATACGGTTATGTGTATCTCATGAAACACAAGTCGAAATCCTTTAAAAAGTTCAAACAGTTCAAGAGTGAAGTACAAAACCAACTTGGCAAGAGTATTAAGATGCTTCAATCAGATTGAGGTGGTGAATACCATAGCCAAGAGTTTCATGACCATCTAGCAGAGTTTGGGATCATATCCCAACTCACTCCACCTGGAACACCACAATGGAATGGTGTGTATGAGCAGAGAAGTCATACTCTATTAGATATGGTAAGATCGATGATGAGTCGGACAGATCTTCCTACATCCTTTTGGGGATTCGCTCTAGAGAGAGCTCTTTTGGGGATTCTCTGATGAGTCAGTAGAGAAGTCTTTTTTTTCCACACCTTACGGTGAGGCGAGAGACGGCGTTACGCAAACACACATATAGGCATATGAACATCGTAATGCAGCGGAATAATTTAAAACTTTTATACTTACATGCACCTGACACTTGAATCTCGTAGACATGTCTTATACTATCATTCCTAAACATAGCGACATGGTAACTTAGCATGTTAACCTCGTACATAACATCATGATATAAAAATCACATAAAGTAGCCATAAGCAACATAGGTAGTAAGTTATTCTTCAGACACAACTATCATAAGTATAGCATGAAACTTAAAAAGACAGTGCAAACATAAGCCATGAGACAAAGTATAAATATGAGAATCTTTTTCCTTGCCATGTCACTACCACACACACACTCTTGCCTCTCTTGCTGCTTCCCTTAATATCCTCTTGCTTGATCTGCGGTATAAGACAATAAAACCATAAGCACATAGGCTTAGTAAGACCCTTCCCTACTCACTAAAACCATACGTCACATAAAATATAAGCATAGGAACATTTAACATGACATGATTCTTAACATAAAACATAAGCGTATGAAACATTTAACATGGCATGATTCTTAGCATAAAACATAAACATAATAACATTCGACATGTCATGGTTCTTAATCATAAAACATAAACATAATGAACATTTAACCTGGCATGGTTCTTAATCAGAAAACATGAACATAATAAACATGGTTCTTAATCATAAAACATGACCATAATAAACATGGTTCTTAATCATAAAACATAGACATAATAAACATTTAACATGGCATAGTTCTTAATCATAAAACATAATCATAATAAACATTTATTCACATGGATGCATAACATGAATGGATGCGTGAGTCAAATGCATATACATATGGATGCTTATTTGGAAATCATACTTATAAATACTTAAATATAATCATCACATCATGGGGGCCCTGGCTTATACCACATACATAAATCATATGCGCGCATCCCTAAATAAATACAAGGTAGCTAATCTCGACCTACTAGGGTAAGGACAGCTACGGTAGTCCCAGAATCGTGGACAGCTTCATCGGTAGTCCAGAACCATGGACAGCTTCATCGGTAGTCCAGAATCGTGGACAGCTTCATCGGTAGTCCAAAATCGTGGACAACTTCATCGGTAGTCCAAAACCGTGGACCTTACTTAGGTCCGGGCAAGCCCATTCATAAAGTAAAATAGTTTCACATGCTTCTTTCATTCATAGAACATACATGGCATGGTATAAAGCATACTTAACATTTCATCATTCATACTTAATGCATAACATCATCATTATGCCTCGAAGGCATGAACCTTATCTTCATTCATCATTTTCATTCATAAGACATGACATACATACATAATTATGCCTTAAGGCATAAACATCATCTTAGTTTATAAAGCTTGCATGATCATGGTACATAAGGTAAGCATGCATTTCATACAAAGTACATGTCACTTTGTAACGACCCGGCCCCTTGGCCCCTTGGGCAGCCAAATCTCTCATTTGGCGGCCCCTTTAGGCGACCCTCGGCCCCTTTGGCAGCCAAATCTCATTTGGCGGCCCCTTTGGCGACCCTTGGCCGTGCCGTTACTCACAAGTACTTCCCACCCCTGGCCAGTGGATTTTTGCCTTCCTCAGGATTCGAACACTAGACCTCCAGGCTAAGTACTAGAGTTTATGAATCCTGATACCAATTGAGCTATAGCTCAATTGGTATCAGGATTCATAAACTCTAGTACTTAGCTTGGAGGTCTAGTGTTCGAATCCTGAGGAAGGCAAAAATCCACTGGCCAGGGGTGGGAAGTACTTGTGAGTAACGGCACGGCCAAGGGTCGCCAAAGGGGCCGCCAAATGAGATTTGGCTGCCAAAGGGGCCGAGGGTCGCCTAAAGGGGCAGCCAAATGAGAGATTTGGCTGCCCAAGGGGCCAAGGGGCCGGGTCGTTACAATAAAAAGGCGCCTTTTTATTGTAACGACCTGGCCCATTTGGCGGCCAATTTGGCGGTCTCGACCGTCGACCGTCGACCATGCCGTTACCAATACTAGGTCTTCCCACTCCTGGGCGTGGATTTTTGCCTTCCCAGGATTCGAACCCTAGACCCAGGCTTAAATCTAGTTCTTTATGAATCCTGAACACCAATTGAGCTATAACTGTAACGCCCGTGTTTTTTTTTTTTTTTTTTTTTTTCAGAGTAGTGCGTTACTTATATTCTTCTTCCTATCCTTACTATTCCTACTTGGTCTAACTTATAGTACATGGCAGCGGAAACATCATGACACAAGGAATAGTAGGTATATAAAACATTAACCTTTCTTAATATTCGTGTCTTAACATATTCGACTAAGTGACCAGTCAAGTTATAACATGCTTTCTTATTCATGATAATCTATCGACGGCCAAGTCACCATCACACACATCCAAGCCTCCTGCAGCTTCCCTTCTTTTAGTACGATCTGGGTTGATCTGTAACATAAGCAAACATCCTATAAGTATACACTTAGTAAGTCTCTTTCCTACTCGCTAAATCCGTACATCATAGCAAATCATACAACATAACATTCATGGCATATCATTCATATAGCTCATATCATGCAGGGTATCACATTCATACATATTAACATATAGCATAGCATGAATTTCTTAGGCATACATACTTATCTTGCATAGCATGGCATGGACACAAACATAGTCATGAAATGAACATATCATCAGCATATAAATCTTCTTAACTTGAACTTTCTTAACATGACATTCTTAAGTGCATAATATGAATGAATGCATGAGTGGAATGCACAAGACATAAGGATGCTCTTTTGGAAAACTTAATACATAATACTTAAAAATACATTCTTGCTTGTGGGATCCCTGGCTTGTACCCTTGTATTTGCGCGCATACCCTAGTAGGATGCGAGGTAGCTAATCCCGACCTACAGGGCCCTCTTGCTAGGCTTACTCTCGTTCAGCCTAGGGACAGCTGCGGTAGTCCGGAACCGTGGATCCCTTTCGGGATCCGGTACTTGCCATTCTTTAAAATAAAATACTTACATGCATTCTTTTCTTTCTTTCTTGATGAATATTCTATAGACGTTCAGTCATTCTTCTTTTCTTTCCTTTCTTTCTTTCTTATTGAACGTACTATAGGTATTCACATATTCTTTCTTTCTTTCATAAAGAATGTAGACATTTCATTTATTCATAATCATGAATCCATACATAATCTTTCCTACTTTCATAAGGAATGCATAGTATACAACATATATAGTATGGCATTCATACAACATGGAGGTAAAGTTTATTCATTCATAAGCATGATTCCGTAACATGACTTTTCCTACTTTCATAAGGAATCCATAGCATACAACATATATAGCATAGCATTCATACAACATGGAGGTAAAACATACATAGCATGAGAAACCTTTCTTCATTTCTGTGGTTCATAACTTGTACTTACACCTGATCTGTAGCCCGATCGGTCTGGTGATCGATCAGGGCAACTACAGAAAGTTTCATCGACCTGTACACTCACCTGATCGGTCCCCAGACCGATCAAGGTGTAGTTTGATCGGTCTGTGATCGATCAGGGTATACATGGATGGGCACACAGAAGGTTCTGTACGCTCCCCTGATCGGTCTCCAGACCGATCAGGGCATGGCCTGATCGTAAAGCACAGTAACATTGTAACCTTTTCCATGAACACAGAATATTTACGAACAATCGTAAGAACATCTACGAACAGAACATTTACGAACAATCATGATAACATCTACGAACAGAACATTTACGAACACTCGTAACGATTATGTTACAGGCGAGGAGACTTACTTCTTACGCTTAAGTTCCAAGGAGTGTTCGGCTTTTGGAGAAGAAAGCTCTTCCTCTCGTTCTGCTCCTTCCTTCTTTCTTTCCTGACTTCTCAAAGAACTGGGTTCTTAGGGTTCTGAAGGAAACCCTAAGTTTTGGTGGAAGGGAATCGAAAGTCTCGTTCCTTGCCGAAAAAAACTCCCTTCGTCACTTCTCCTATTCTTTTATAGCGAACGAAGAGGCATGCGTCTCTCCGTTGGTGACTCTTCATCTTCATGAGTCTCTTCCCCTAATTTCCCCTTAACTAGCATTTCCCTTCTCCTTTTCTCAGCACTCCCCTGCTGGGTGAATTGGTTACATGGGCATACTTAAGGTTTGGTTCTTCATGAGGTTCAAGGTTCGATCCTTGGCACCCCCCTTTCTGCTTCATTTTCTTTTTTATTTTATTTCTTTCCTTAAGCCCACATAACCAATGCCTGTCTAGGGATGCTCATATTCACACATTTCATTCATAATATCAAAATGATATTAAATCTCATTTTATTATATTTTATGAATATAATAGTACTTTTACATAAAGGTACTTCGTATTCTTTTATTTATAAATTTGGGCATGTTCCCCTTCTTACATTATCTTTCTTGAGGAAAATTCGGGGCGTTACAATACACCCCCCCTTCTGAGAAGTTCGTCCTCGAACTTAAAACATTTCAGGATATTTTTGCTTTATGTCCTCTTCACGTTCCCAGGTAATTTCTTCAGATTGCTGACTTTGCCATAAGACTTTGACTAAGGGTACTTCCTTGTTCCTTAGTCTCTTGATGTCTCGATCCAGGATCCGAATAGGTTTGCTTTCGTAACTTAGGTCCTCCCGGATTGGCACGGTGTGCGGCTCAATCACTTGGTCTGTACTAGTAATGCATTTCTTAAGCATCGATACGTGAAAAACGTTGTGGACGGCAGACATTTCCTGGGGTAGCTCAAGCTCATACGCCATCTTGCCCACTCTGTTCAAGATCTTGTATGGCCCTATGTATCGCGGACTAAGCTTTCCTTTCTTCCCGAATCGCATTCCGGTGACAGGGCCTGTCAGGGGTGCTGAAGTAGCTGGGGGTGCTACAGGTATCACCGTCGGGTTAGGTGATGGAGGGGTAATAGTCCTCTGTTGGGCCATCAGAGTGTTGATGGTCTGTTGTTGTTCAGTGACCTGTCGCTGGAGCTCTGCGACTAGGTGCGTCAGGTCAGGCTGGGGTGCAGTTTCATTAGCTCTGGTGTTTCTTCTAGCCATGTTATCTTCACAAAGTAAACCATAGCTAGCATTAGATCATCTATTATTTCTTTCATACTCATATTCATGTAATTGTAACATTCTTTATTATTGATAGGGTTCTGTCCTATGTTCCCATTAACAAGGTATTTCTTTTCATCAAATCATATAAGGTAAGCCCTTTTTATTTCTTTATTGGTTCGTACATCGTACAATATTACTTAACGAACTAGAGGGGCTAACATTATTCCCATAATAAGGAATATCATGGCAAGATTTGTCTCCCTCTCGTTCATCCAGGGTTCTGGAGTTTCAGGATCTTCTACGGATTCTACTGGTTCTTCTTCCAGTATATCCAGATCCTCCTCGTCTATCACGGGGTCCTCCTCCCACATATCGGGGTCTTCCTTGATCATGTCGGGGTCCTCCTCGATGTTCCCGATTTCTTCGGGATCTTCTTCGTATTCTTCCATCATTTCCTACTCGTATATATTTATCTTAAATCATTTCTTCTTAACACATGCAAGGTATTCTCCTAGTGTTAACCAAGGAAAGAATCATGCTTCCATATATCATAACTCATACATGCATGTCTAGAATCATATTTGCATAACTCATAAACCATAAACATAAAATAAGCAAGTATGAAATTTCTTACTTGGAAGCGGCAGGATGCAGGCTTGATGTGTGTGCGGTGAGATGGTAACCGCTCTGATACCAAACTGTAACGCCCGTGTTTTTTTTTTTTTTTTTTTTTTTTTTCAGAGTAGTGCGTTACTTATATTCTTCTTCCTATCCTTACTATTCCTACTTGGTCTAACTTATAGTACATGGCAGCGGAAACATCATGACACAAGGAATAGTAGGTATATAAAACATTAACCTTTCTTAATATTCGTGTCTTAACATATTCGACTAAGTGACCAGTCAAGTTATAACATGCTTTCTTATTCATGATAATCTATCGACGGCCAAGTCACCATCACACACATCCAAGCCTCCTGCAGCTTCCCTTCTTTTAGTACGATCTGGGTTGATCTGTAACATAAGCAAACATCCTATAAGTATACACTTAGTAAGTCTCTTTCCTACTCGCTAAATCCGTACATCATAGCAAATCATACAACATAACATTCATGGCATATCATTCATATAGCTCATATCATGCAGGGGTATCACATTCATACATATTAACATATAGCATAGCATGAATTTCTTAGGCATACATACTTATCTTGCATAGCATGGCATGGACACAAACATAGTCATGAAATGAACATATCATCAGCATATAAATCTTCTTAACTTGAACTTTCTTAACATGACATTCTTAAGTGCATAATATGAATGAATGCATGAGTGGAATGCACAAGACATAAGGATGCTCTTTTGGAAAACTTAATACATAATACTTAAAAATACATTCTTGCTTGTGGGATCCCTGGCTTGTACCCTTGTATTTGCGCGCATACCCTAGTAGGATGCGAGGTAGCTAATCCCGACCTACAGGGCCCTCTTGCTAGGCTTACTCTCGTTCAGCCTAGGGACAGCTGCGGTAGTCCAGAACCGTGGATCCCTTTCGGGATCCGGTACTTGCCATTCTTTAAAATAAAATACTTACATGCATTCTTTTCTTTCTTTCTTGATGAATATTCTATAGACGTTCAGTCATTCTTCTTTTCTTTCCTTTCTTTCTTTCTTATTGAACGTACTATAGGTATTCACATATTCTTTCTTTCTTTCATAAAGAATGCAGACATTTCATTTATTCATAATCATGAATCCATACATAATCTTTCCTACTTTCATAAGGAATGCATAGTATACAACATATATAGTATGGCATTCATACAACATGGAGGTAAAGTTTATTCATTCATAAGCATGATTCCGTAACATGACTTTTCCTACTTTCATAAGGAATCCATAGCATACAACATATATAGCATAGCATTCATACAACATGGAGGTAAAACATACATAGCATGAGAAACCTTTCTTCATTTCTGTGGTTCATAACTTGTACTTACACCTGATCTGTAGCCCGATCGGTCTGGTGATCGATCAGGGCAACTACAGAAAGTTTCATCGACCTGTACACTCACCTGATCGGTCCCCAGACCGATCAAGGTGTAGTTTGATCGGTCTGTGATCGATCAGGGTATACATGGATGGGCACACAGAAGGTTCTGTACGCTCCCCTGATCGGTCTCCAGACCGATCAGGGCATGGCCTGATCGTAAAGCACAGTAACATTGTAACCTTTTCCATGAACACAGAATATTTACGAACAATCGTAAGAACATCTACGAACAGAACATTTACGAACAATCATGATAACATCTACGAACAGAACATTTACGAACACTCGTAACGATTATGTTACAGGCGAGGAGACTTACTTCTTACGCTTAAGTTCCAAGGAGTGTTCGGCTTTTGGAGAAGAAAGCTCTTCCTCTCGTTCTGCTCCTTCCTTCTTTCTTTCCTGACTTCTCAAAGAACTGGGTTCTTAGGGTTCTGAAGGAAACCCTAAGTTTTGGTGGAAGGGAATCGAAAGTCTCGTTCCTTGCCGAAAAAACTCCCTTCGTCACTTCTCCTATTCTTTTATAGCGAACGAAGAGGCATGCGTCTCTCCGTTGGTGACTCTTCATCTTCATGAGTCTCTTCCCCTAATTTCCCCTTAACTAGCATTTCCCTTCTCCTTTTCTCAGCACTCCCCTGCTGGGTGAATTGGTTACATGGGCATACTTAAGGTTTGGTTCTTCATGAGGTTCAAGGTTCGATCCTTGGCACCCCCCTTTCTGCTTCATTTTCCTTTTTATTTTATTTCTTTCCTTAAGCCCACATAACCAATGCCTGTCTAGGGATGCTCATATTCACACATTTCATTCATAATATCAAAATGATATTAAATCTCATTTTATTATATTTTATGAATATAATAGTACTTTTACATAAAGGTACTTCGTATTCTTTTATTTATAAATTTGGGCATGTTCCCCTTCTTACATTATCTTTCTTGAGGAAAATTCGGGGCGTTACACACTTAGCATACATAACCATAGTATCTATCATAAGCGTGCATGGGTAGGATTCATATGAACATGACACATACTACCTAGGTCCATTGTGTTCAACATAGAACATGCATAGGCCTACTTAACCATATAGCTATCATAGGCATTTAACTTAATCATGCGTTCTTCTTCACAAAGATAAGGCTTGCTTCACAACACTTGTGTTAATGGTATAAGGCTTAAAACATTCATGCATGGAACCTCCCAAAACATGGTATCTAACATAAGCATACAAAAATCATGAAGTATAGTACATAAGGTTAGGGTTTTAAGTAACATAGCATTCATACCACATGTTTGAACATATATATACATCACAAAAAGCCATAAACAAGTATTCTTGAAACGCTAACTCATCCCAAACCCTAGTTAAAGTGCTTGGCCGAAAGTTGGAAGAAGGGATACCCTATTATTCAAATAACATGTGAGATACCATAAGTGAAGAAGAACCCATACATTACCTACAATGCCATTGGGAAACCATTAGAACCCATAGTTGGAGCTAACCCTAATTTCATAGCCCTAGATTGAGTCTTGGCCGAAACCCTAAGGGCCTACTAGTCCATGGAAAATTCATATAGGTCAAAATCAACCTCCAACATAATACATACAATACCATGAGAAGCCATTAGGACCCTTGATTGGATCTAACCCCTAAGTCCTTGCCCTAAATCATGCCTTGGCCGAAACCCTAGAAGGGAATTATGTCCACGAAAAGCTCATAAATCTTATGATTTACATTCATTATACCATAGGGGTTCATAGTAACATGCTTGGAAGATGAGATCTAATCTTAATCCCTAAAAATAAGGAGGTGGCCGAAACTTCAAGGATCTCTTGGGTGCTACAAAAATTCCACCAATCATAATTCATCCTTTATTAATCATAAGAAAACATTAGGGAGCATAAATGAGGGGTTTTGATGTCATCCCAAACCTACAACATGCTTTGGCCGAAACCTTTGAAAGCCCTAACCATAGTTTTCTCAACATGGAGTCCAAACAAAATCTTATAACATGAAAGCAACTTTGAAGCTATTACACCACAGGTGAGGGAGTCTTACCTTGGTTTATCTTGGTTATAACCTTGAATAAAGAAGCAAAAGAAAACCTCCTTGGCCTTAGACCACCCCTAGCCCTTGTAGCCTTGTAGGAAGCCCTTAGATCTTGAAGAAGAAGTCTCCTTATGAAACTTTTCCAAAGGAGAAACCCCTTGTGGGTTTCGGCTAGAAGGAGGAAGGAGAAGGAAGAAGGGAAGAGGAAAAGTCTTGGTGTAAAAGAAAATAACTTAAGTCCTTTCCCCTCTCATCCACCCTTCTTATACTAAGTGGAGGGGGCAAGTGAAAAGTCATGGTGCCTCCTCACATGGTGACTCTTCACTTCCTTTTAGCCTTAACAACAATTCTTTTCCTTTTCCACTAGCACTCCCTTGCTAGGTGAATTGGTTAGTACATGCATGGTGGTACACTAGGTCCAAGGTTCAATCCTTGGTGCATGCACTTCTTTTTATTACTTTTATAATTATTTTTGTCAAGGCCCATATAAGAGCTCACTATGGTTTATGTTAATATTTCTAATTGACATCCATTTCCATTCATGATAAAATTTTACTTAAGGTCCCTTAATGGCCATGGTATTAGAAGGGCCCATGTAAGGCCCATTACTAATTAGCTTCTTAGTCTATATGGAGAATCATGGATAATCATGCTAATGTTCATACTAGTACCCCTAAGTTCCTCGAGAATCTATCTAGGCACGATCAATATTTCTAAAGAAAATATTGAGAAAATTTTCTGGGTCGTTACAATCCCCCATACCTCGTGAAAGTTCGTCCTCGAACTTAGAATAGCTCCGGGTACTTGCGTCTCATCTCGTCCTCGCGTTCCCAGGTAGCTTCCTCGAACCTTTGACTTTGCCATAGGACCTTGACTAAGGGTACCTCTTTATTCCTTAGCTTTTTGCCTTCCTGATCCAAGATCTGGATGGGTCGGCTTTCAAAACTTAGGTCCTCCTGAACTTGTATTGTCTGTGGCTCGATCACTTGATCTGTGTTTGGAATACACTTCTTGAGCATCGACACATGGAACACGTTATGGATAGCCGACATCTCTTGAGGCAGCTCTAGCTCATATGCCACCTTGCCGACTCTTCTCAGGATCGGGTAGGGTCCCACATAACGCGGACTTAGTTTTCCTTTCTTCCCGAACCTGGTTACCCCTTTTATAGGAGCCACTTTGAGGAATACCAAACCTCCAACATCGAATTCCAGGGGTCTATGTCGAACATCCACATAACTCTTCTGTCGGCTCTGAGCAGCTTCTATCCATTGCCGAATATTCTGTATCGCTCGGGTGGTGTCGTCGATGAGATCCGTCTTGAGTCCCATTTCCTTCTTTTCACCACCTTCATACCAACAAATTGGAGACCTACATCTCCTCCCGTACAAGGCTTCATAAGGTGTCATTCCGATAGTAGCTTGGTAGCTATTATTGTAAGCGAATTCCGCTAAACATAGGTATCGGCACCAACTCCCTTTGAAATCTAGGGCACAAGCCCGCAACATGTCCTCCAGTAGTTGATTCACTCGTTCAGTTTGCCCGTCAATCTGCGGGTGAAAGGCAGTGCTGAATCGTAGTTTAGTGCCGAGAGACTTCTGAACACACTCCCAAAAATGGGAAGTAAAGCGACCATCCCTATCTGAGATGATGGTCTTGGGAACTCCATGAAGTCTAATTATCTCCTTAGCATATAACTGAGCTAGTTGCTCAATCGGATAAGTCATCTTGATTGCTAGGAAGTGGGCAGACTTCGTCAACCTATCCACAATTACCCATATTGCATCATATCCGTTTGTAGTCCTGGGAAGTCCTGAAATGAAATCCATAGAGATATCTTCCCATTTCCATTCCGGAATTGGAAGTGGCTGCAGAACTCCTCCGGGTCGCTGGTGTTCTGCTTTCACTCGTTGGCAGGTCAGGCAAGTACTAACATGCTGAGCCACATCTCTCTTCATACCGGACCACCAGAATTTCTCCTTCAGGTCTTGATACATCTTGGTGGATCCCGGATGCATCATATAAGGGGTTCCGTGAGCTTCTGCTAATATTTCTCTCCTCAGTTCTGAATCATTAGGGATACATAGACGACCCCTAAGGTATAGTACTCCCCCGTCGGCGATATGAAAACCATCGCCCTTTCCCTCTAGGATCTCCTGTTTGATTCTCTGAAGACTCGGATCACCATTTTAATACAACTTTATTTATTTGACTTTATAAGTTCATATACAACAACTAACCGAACTTACTGAACTAGATAGGTTGACATCACTCCCATAATAAAAATATTATGGCTGTGGCTATCACTCTCTCGTTCATCTCTACTCGGCCCGTCTCAGGATCTTCTACCGATTCCATCGGATCCTCCTCATCCATCTCGGGATCCTCTTCGATCATCTCGGGAACTTCCTCGGGTATCTCGTGGTCTTCCTCGAGCATTTCGGGGTCTTCCTCGAGCATCTCGGGGTCTTCCTCGAACATCTCCGGATCTTCCTCGAGCATCTCGGGGTCTTCCTCGAGCATTTCGGGATCTTCCTCGAGCATCTCGGGATCTTCCTCGAGCATCTCGGGATCCTCCTCGAATGTCTCTGGATCTTCCTCGAGCATCTCGGGATCTTCCTCAGAATCTCCCAGATCCTCCGGGAACTCATGGCGAAGAAGCTGCTTACATAGCTCCGTATATGAGATCTGACATTCATGTTGCCCCCATATCTGATAAGCAACTTCTCTCGCACGCTTGGGCAATGAACGAAGCAGTGCTCCAATTCTACAGTCATCCATGATTGGAAACTCTTCCTGCTCGAGTTTCTAAAATAGTCGGTCCAATTTTCCCATATTGCCTTGAATTCCAAGGACCGGACTATATTCAACTTCTTCTATTTGCTCCATTAGCTCATGACACCGCTCATAGCAACGACTCGTGGCGCAGATCTCATGCAACATCTGGAATTGAAAAAAAATAACATAGTCAGTACAAAACTGACAAAAACCAGTACAAAACTATTTTTTTTTCAATTCACAAATATATACAGAGAGAAGCACACAAAAAGTCGGTTTTTTTTTTTACCCGCATATCAAATTCTAAAGTATTTGGTTTCATAAAAATAAGGTAAGCATCGTTCATATTACATATCCTAAAAGTACTTTCTATCATAAGGTATCATTCATACTTGCATATTCTAGAATCATAAAAGAAAATAAGGTATGCATAGAGGTACTTACTTGGAAGCTGTAGGAAGGAGGCTTGATGTGTGTGTAGTGAGATGGCAAACTGCTCTGATACCAATCTGTAATGCCCGTCTTTTTTTTTCCACACCTTATGGTGAGGCGAGAGACGGCGTTACGCTAACATACATATAGGCATATGAACATCGTAATGCAGCGGAATAATTTAAAACTTTTATACTTACATGCACCTGACACTTGAATCTCGTAGACATGTCTTATACTATCATTCCTAAACATAGCGACATGGTAACTTAGCATGTTAACCTCGTACATAACATCATGATATAAAAATCATATAAAGTAGCCATAAGCAACATAGGTAGTAAGTTATTCTTCAGACATAACTATCATAAGTATAGCATGAAACTTAAAAAGACAGTGCAAACATAAGCTATGAGACAATGTATAAATATGAGAATCTTTTTCCTTGACATGTCACTACCACACACACACTCTTGCCCCTCCTACTGCTTCCCTTAATATCCTCTTGCTTGATCTGCGGTAAAAGACAATAAAACTATAAGCACATAGACTTAGTAAGACCCTTCCCTACTCACTAAAACCATATGTCACATAAAATATAAGCATAGGAACATTTAACATGACATGATTCTTAACATAAAACGTAAGCGTATGAAACATTTAACATGGCATGATTCTTAGCATAAAACATAAACATAATAACATTCGACATGTCATGGTTCTTAATCATAAAACATAAACATAATGAACATTTAACCTGGCATGGTTCTTAATCAGAAAACATGAACATAATAAACATGGTTCTTAATCATAAAACATGACCATAATAAACATAGTTCTTAATCATAAAACATAGACATAATAAACATTTAACATGGCATGGTTCTTAATCATAAAACATAAACATAATAAACATTTATTCACATGGATGCATAACATGAATGGATGCGTGAGTCAAATGCATATACATATGGATGCTTATTTGGAAATCATACTTATAAATACTTAAATATAATCATCACATCATGGGGGCCCTGGCTTATACCACATACATACATCATATGCGCGCATCCCTAAATAAATACGAGGTAGCTAATCTCGACCTACTAGGGTAAGGACAGCTACGGTAGTCCCAGAACCGTGGACAGCTTCATCGGTAGTCCAGAACCGTGGACCTTACTTAGGTCCGGTACAAGCCCATTCATAAAGTAAAATAATTTCACATGCATCTTTCATTCATAGAACATACATGGCATAATTAAAGACATCAACAGGATCCTATTACATGGCATGGTATAAAGCATACTTAACATTTCATCATTCATACTTAATGCATAACATCATCATTATGCCTCGAAGGCATGAACCTTATCTTCAGTCATCATTTTCATTCATAAGACATGACATACATACATAATTATGCCTTAAGGCATAAACATCATCTTAGTTCATAAATCTTGCATGATCATAGTACATAAGGTAAGCATGCATTTCATACAAAGTACATGTCACTTAGCATATATAACCATAGTATCTATCATAAGCGTGCATGGGTAGAATTCATATGAACATGACACATACTACCTAGGTCTATGGTGTTCAACATAGAACATGCATAGGCCTACTTAACCATATAGCTATCATAGGCATTTAACTTAATCATGCGTTCTTCTTCACAAAGATAAGGCCTGCTTCACAACACTTGTGTTAATGGTATAAGGCTTAAAACATTCATGCATGGAACCTCCCAAAACATGGTATCTAACATAAGCATACAAAAATCATGAAGTATAGTACATAAGGTTAGGGTTTTAAGTAACATAACATTCATACCACATGTTTGAACATATATATACATAACAAAAAGCCATAAACAAGTATTCTTGAAACGCTAACTCATCCCAAACCCTAGTTAAAGTGCTTGGCCGAAAGTTGGAAGAAGGGATACCCTATTATTCAAATAACATGTGAGATACCATAAGTGAAGAAGAACCCATACATTACCTACAATGCCATAGGGAAACCTTTAGAACCCATAGTTGGAGCTAACCCTAATTTCTTAGCCCTAGATTGAGTCTTGGCCGAAACCCTAAGGGCCTACTAGTCCATGGAAAATTCATATAGGTCAAAATCAACCTCCAACACAATACATACAATGCCATGAGAAGCCATTAGGACCCTTGATTGGATCTAACCCCTAAGTCCTTGCCCTATATCATGCCTTGGCCGAAACCCTAGAAGGGAATTAAGTGCATGAAAAGCTCATAAAACTTATGATTTACATTCATTATACCATAGGGGTTCATAGTAACATGCTTGGAAGATGAGATCTAATCTTAATCCCTAAAAATAAGGAGGTGGCCGAAACTTCAAGGGCCTCTTGGGTGCTACAAAAATTCCACCAATCATAATTCATCCTTTATTAATCATAAGAAAACATTAGGGAGCATAAATGAGGGGTTTTGATGTCATCCCAAACCTACAACATGCTTTGGCCGAAACCTTTGAAAGCCCTAACCATAGTTTTCTCAACATGGAGTCCAAACAAAATCTTATAACATGAAAACAACTTGGAAGCTATTATACCACAGGTGAGGGAGTCTTACCTTGGTTTATCTTGGTTATAACCTTGAATAAAGAAGCAAAAGAAAACTTCCTTGACCTTAGACCACCCCTAGCCCTTGTAGCCTTGTAGGAAGCCCTTAGATCTTGAAGAAGAAGTCTCCTTATGAAACTTTTCCAAAGGAGAAACCCCTTGTGGGTTTCGGCTAGAAGGAGGAAGGAGAAGGAAGAAGGGAAGAGGAAAAGTCTTGGTGTAAAAGAAAATAACTTAAGTCCTTTCCCCTCTCATCCACCCTTCTTATACTAAGTGGAGGGGGCAATTGAAAGGTCATGGTGCCTCCTCACATGGTGACTCTTCACTTCCTCTTAGCCTTAACAACAATCCTTTTCCTTTTACACTAGCACTCCCTTGCTAGGTGAATTGGTGTAACACCCAATAATTTTCTGGTATTATTAGGGATTTTTCTGAATTTTATAGCATTTTTTTGGATTAAATAAAAAAAAAATAGGGGTCGGGCGGGGTTTGATCCCGCGACCACAAGGCAACCAAAGCCTTAAGGGCGTCCGGGCAACCAGCTGGGCAAGGGTATCAAGCACAGAAAAGGATGAAGCGAAATAATATTATAGTTGATTTAGCCCGTTTCATGAAGAGGTATTTAAACTTCCACTTAAGTCACGTTAAGACGCGATTAGGGCTTGGAGGAGGTTGCGCGAACAGGGGAGGGAGGCTGCGAAAATAGGGAGAAAAGAGAGGAGTTTCCTTACTTCCTCTTCCTCCTCTTGAGTGGAGAACCTAGGGCTTCTTCCCTAGGGCCATGAAGTGGAGTTTTCTTGCAAAGGAAGAGGAAAAGAACCCTATGCTAGGAATTTCGAGATACTTAGTGAGTTTTCTTCAAGAAAAGGGTAAGTAGATCACTCACCTGCAATAGGAGTAGTTTTCGTATGTAAGATCTTGTTGTAGAATCATGTTTTATGATGCATGCATTAAGATTATGGTTAGCGTGTGTTTTAAGTTCTTAAAGGTGCATGTTTTTCATGATAGAAATTTAATTGGTTTAGATTTGGTGTATGTAAGCTAAGCATGATATGGTTTAATTTATGAAGAGTTCCAAAAATGAGGTTGGGATTAAGGGCACGCAAGGTGCTCGATAAAAGTCCCAAGTAAGAAAGGCAAAGGGTTTTAAGTGCAAAATTTATGCAAAAGTAAGATAGTTGATAAGTATAAGTACGGTAAGTAAGAAAGTATTTTATTTTCAGAAAGTGACATGTACCGGGCAAATGGAAGGCCCACCAAAAGATAGAAAGAAGCTCTAATAGGGTGTGGTGGCTAGTTACCCCACAACCTATTAGAGAAGCGCGCAATTGGTACATTGATACCATGGTAGAATGTCAAGGCCTAAAGAAAGTTGAATATTATTTTCAAGTATATAAGTATTTACAAGTGTTTTAGCTTTGAGTACATGTCTTTATTTCAATAAGTTCACATTCATACTTTGCAAGCATGATAAGGAGTAAGAGTAAGGAGGTTAGTGTTTTAATGTATGAGTATGTTAAGTTTACAAAGGTTTTATGCAAGTAATGTTTTCAACATGATTGAGCATGATAAGTATATGTAAGTTTTCCTATGTGCATGTATTTTGGAAGTAAGCATTCTTTGAAATGAGCATGTTTATTATCGATAGCATGGATTTGTGAGTTAGGATTTACTTACTAAGCGTTGTGCTTATTAGTTGCATTTCCTCCTATTGCAGATAAAGGTAAAGAAAAAGCATAAGCTAGGGAGGCGAGCGGGACTTGCATTGATGTTCAGTGGCGGCAGAACCGTGGAAGAGATCGTCGGGTTAAGTCTTGTAGAACATGTGTTTTGGCATTTTGAATTGGTAGAATGAATGACTTTGGTTAAACTACGCATAGAGGTTAAGTTTGGTACAAACTCTAGAGTGTTTTGCTTACGTTTTGATAGTTTTGTTAAATTCCGCAATGATTCTAATTTCAAGTTATTGGATTCGTTTTGAGTTGCTAGGATGTTTATAAAACTAGTATAGAGTATAGAAATGAAGTTATTTCTTTATATACATTGAAGGTATGTGAATTGTGAAGCTTTGGAAATGGTTTTTGTAACGCCCGCTTTTTTTTTCATAAAGCGGCGTTACGTTAACATACTTAAGGCATGTAGACATCATAAGGCAGCGGAATAACTTTAACTTATACATACATGCCCTACTACCATTCCTAACATAATGACATGGAAACTCGGCATATTGACTTCATACTTAAACATCATATCATGTCATATCATGTCATACTTAACATCACATCATAGAGTTCCATAAGTCATTATTCAAGCATATAAGTGACCAAAGTAAAGTTCTAGCATAAACGATAAACATATGATTCCCTGGGCCAAGTCACTACCACACACATGCGTTCTTGCCCTCCTGCTGCTTCCATCATTGTCCCCTTGAATGATCTGCGGTATAAGGAAATAAGACTATAAGCACACAGGCTTAGTAAGACTCTTTCCTGCTTACAAAAAACCATTCACCATCTCATAATGAGCACCTGAAACATTTACATGCTTGGTGCTCTACTTAGAACATAACATCTTGAATCACTTATCATATACATAGCATGGCATGAACATAAACATAAGTGAACATTCCTAACATGGCATGAGACATGGCATAAACATAAACATCGTAACATTCTAAGCATGGCATACTACGTGACATGAACATAAGCATGATAACATTCTAAACATGGCATACTATATGGCATAAGCATAAACATAATCAACGTTCCTAGCATGGCATAATTCATGGTAAACATGGCATACCACATAGCATAATTCATGGTATAAACATAACATCCTAAACATTCTTGACATGGCATAATACATGGTATAAACATGTCCATAAGGTGTGAAACAACCTGTATGGCCTAAACATAAGCATACTTCCTATCATAGCATATGAACATCTTCTTAACATAATCATGACATAGATCATTTATTTTAATGCATCTTTCTTAACATGAAGCGTAAGCATAAAATCTTATTAGCATAGCATAATGTATAACATGAATGAATGCATGAGTGGAATGCATATACATAAGGATGCTTAACTTTTAAAAACATACTTTTAAATGCTTAAACATAATCATCATATCATTGGGGTCCCCGGCTTGTACCACATACATACATCATAAGCGCGCATCCCTAACAAGTCCGAGGTAGCGAGCCCCGACCTACTAGGGTAAGGACAGCATAGTCGGTAGTCCCCGAACCGAGGCGTTCTTAAGGAGCCCATCCCTGTTGCACAGCTCCGGTAGTGCCAGAACCGTGGACAGCATAGTCGGTAGTCCAGAACCGGGGCGTTCTTAAGGTGCCCATCCCTTGGACCCATACTTCGGTCCGGTACAAGCCCATTCATAAAGTAAAATACTTTACATGCTTCATCATTTATAAGACATTCATGGCATCTTTAACATAGCATAACTTGTTACGGCTCGGCCCGTCTACCGGCCCATTTACCGGTCCTCACGACCGTCGTACCGTCGACCGTCGACCGTGCCGTTTAGCATATTTATGCCTTAAAGACATAAGCATCATCTTTCATTCATAACATGGCATGCATCTTCTTTCGTAAACATGGCATGCATCATCATTCATAAAACATGACATTCATTTTCCTACATAAACATGGCATTCATACCTACACATCATTCCTATTCCTAGTACTTGCATGATCATAACATAGAAGGTACGCATTACATTGAACTTGACATGTTTTCATAGATATTTATCCTACTACATAGAGCTTGTATAATCATGATACATAAGGTAACCATTGCATTTCTTGCCTGAGCATGATATCTATCTTAAGCATACATGGTAGGATTTCCATAGCATTCTACCTACCATTCAAATACATGGCATAAAACCTAAGACATACATAATAATCCCTATTAAGCATGGCATCCAATCATAAACATAAAACATAAAACATAGTGCTTAAACATTAGGGTTATGGTGAACATGATTTCTACCACATGCTTGATCCTATACATATAAATACTTTATGGTAAGCATGAACCATCATTCTTTGAACCCTAACTCCACCCCAAACCCTAGATACATGGCTTGGCCGAAACCTATAGGTGGAGTTCCATCAATCCCATAAACATGTACAATAGCATAAGGTAAAGGAACAACCATACATCATCTATGAGACCATAGGAAGTCATTGGGGCTCATGATTAGGGTTAACCCTAACCTTTAGTCCACCTTCCTAGGGCTGGCCGAAGCTTATAAGGCCATGGGGGCATGGAAAAATTCCATTAAAATCCTCAACCAATCATTAACCATCAATTATATCTTACCATAGGGCACTTGGGGCCCTTACTTGAAATAAATCCTAACTTTTACCCTATTAACCCATCTTGGCCGAAACTCATAGGGTCTCTAGGCCATGTGGAAATTCCCATAAATCACCCTCCATCTCCCTTATATCATGATAATACATAAAACATATACTTGAAGTTTAAGACCCAACCCTACCCATGGGTCCTTGAAGTTGGCCGAAACTTATAGGGTCTCTAGGGTACCCCAAAAATTCTCAAAAATTATATTAAATCTCTAATCATCATAAGGCCACATTAGACAACATGATTTTGATTTTTATCATCATTATAGACCAAGAACCCATGGGGCCGAAACCTATAAGGTTAGGTTCATGGGTTTCCTTTGGTTTTTCCAACATAAACATCACTTACAAAACTTTCCTATCATTTTAATCTTTAAGAAAAGCCATTATACCACAGGTGAGGGAGTCTTACCTTGGTTGATCTTGATTATAAACCTTAGATTTGAGAGAAGGATGGAAATCTTGTTGCCTCTTGACCACCCTTAGCCCTTGTACTCTTGTGAAGACCTTAGATCTTGGAGATGAAGCCTTGGTGGAAGTTTTTCCAAGGGAGAACTCCTCCTTGGGGTTTCGGCTAGAATGAGGAGGGAGGAGGGGAGCAAATGCAATTGATGGAAGGAAGAAAGAAACTCCCAAACCCCCCTCTTTATCACCCATTAAGGAGGTAAATGAAGAGTCTCTCCATGACCCTTCATCTTCTTCTAAGCCTTAACCAATCTCCATTTCATTCCCTTATAACATTCCCTTGCTAGATGAGTTGGTTAAAGCATACATGGTTTTACAAGAGGTCCAAGGTTCAATCCTTGGCCCATGCACCTTATTTTTATTTTATTTTTCCTTCTTATTTTCTATTATTTTCCCCAAAATTCCAAAAATTCTCTAAAAATTCCCCCATAATTATGTTAATATTTCTCATTAAAACCCCCTTTATATTTATATAAATTTCTACCTAAAATTCTCTAATAATTATGGTACTAAAAAGCCCATATAAGGCCCATTAGTACTTAACTTCTCAATTTAAATGAGAAAATGTGGATTTCTAGGCCAAATTTTATATAAATATTTCTAAGTCCCTCGGAAAATTATCTAGACATGCTCAATATTTTAAGAAAATATTAAGAGAATTTTCCGGGTCGTTACAGTTTTCAGGTCTGTAAATGCAGGTTTCAGGCGTGCCAGTCGACTGGTTCAGAACTAGTCGACTGCGATATCGAACAGAACCTTCTGTTCGATGCACCAGTCGACTGGCTATCTACCAGTCGACTGGTACCATTGAAAACAAAGTGTTGTAGGGCAGATGTTTAGTGCTTTGGTTTTACAACTAAGAGGTCTAGGGGTCAAATCATTGCAAAGCAAATAAAAATGAAAGTTTTTTTTTAAATTCAGAAAAATTCAGAGCAAGTTAAGGGAAGTCAAGTAGTTGTAACCTAAGGCTGAGAATAAGGTAAAGTTAAGGTTAAGTAAATGTGGCGCCCACCTTAAGGAAGAGAGAGAAGTTAAGGTGGGTCGTCACAGAGTGGTATCTGAGCAAAAGGTTCCACCCTTCCGCCACACTGACATCAAACATCAATCCTGCCGCCTGCTAAGTAAGAAGTTCATGTATTGTAGTATTATATGCTTTCTTTATTGACTGCTAGTATCAGTAAGTGCATGATGATCGAAAAGTATGTGAGTATTATTATTATATGCTAATGTATGCATAGAGATAGTGAAGTAAGTTAGTAAGAGATAATGAGCATTTATTTCTTATTTATTTTCTGTACACCATAGAGCAAGAGAGATGGCAAGAGGACGTCCCAGAATTGTCCGCAACGAGGAGCAAGCTCCTAGAGAACAGGAGTCAACTGAGTCAGTACCACCCACAGATTTTCAAGGAGTGGTGACCCAGCTTCAGAGGCAACTTGCTGAGCAGCAGCAAGTTATTGCTGCCTTGATGGCTAATCAGCAGGCCACTCCTGTTGCCACGCCAGTGGCGCCAGTGGCACAAGTAGCGGCACCAGCGGTGACAGAGACTCCCCCAGTACCTCTGACCAGAGAAGTGAGATAGGAAGCATATCTGATCCAGTGGCAGAGACTGAAGCCCGAGAATTTTTCTGGCACAAGTGAACCATGGGATGCTCAGGCATGGTTCAAAACGGTGGAAAGTATAATGGAGTTACTGGACTGGCCCGAGGTGGAGAAGATAAAGTGCACATCCTTCTGCCTTACTGGAGATGCTAGGATGTGGTGGGAAAGAGTGAAACCTAAGAGGAATGTGAATCAGATGACCTGGGCTGACTTTGAAACAGAATTTCTGGAAGAGTACTTTCACATGAAAGTGACAAACAAGCACTACGATGAATTCACTGAGTTCCGTCAAGGAGATCTATCTGTAGATGAAGCAGTGAAGAAGTTGAATCGACTAGCTCGCTTGTGCCCGGAGTTAGTTAGCACTGAAAAGGAAAGGGTCAGGTTGATGCTCAAGATGCTGAGGCCTCAGATAGCTTTGAATGTGGCCGGCAGTGGTAATAGACCACAGACTTCAGAAGAACTAGTAAGTAGTGCTTTGATCACTGAGCACTACTTGAATAGTATAAAGGTCACACATGTGCAACAACAACAGGCATCAGCCCAAAAGTCCCAAGGGAATCCTTAGAACCAACAAAACTGGAAAGGGAATTCAGGCAAGAGGAAGCAGTTGGACCAGAAGACTTCTGAGGGCAACAAAGGGGGCGCATCAAGCAAGCAACTCAAGTATTCTCCTTGCCCGAAGTGTGGGAAGACACATCCTGGAGTATGTCGTCAGGGCATGAGCGGATGCCATATTTGCGGAGCAGAGGGACATATGATGAAGGCTTGCTATAACCGGTCGAGTATTGGCGGACATTATATTTGTGGAGTAGTAGGGCATCTGGCCAAGGCTTGTCCTAAAGCAAAGCCGCCTCCACCACAGCTCCTTCAGTACGGGGGTGGATCAGCCCAGTTGCACCATATGCAGTCAGCAATGGAGGGACCCTATTTCAGTCAAGCGAGAATGGAAGCCCCACCAGCCACGACCAACGCCAGGATTTTCGCCATCACCAAGGAAGAGGCGGCAAATTCTCCTACTATGATCACAGGTCGAATACTCATCTCATCCCAATATGCTGTTGTGTTATTCGATACTGGGGCAACCCATTCCTTTGTATCCATGTTTTTCTCTAAGAAGCTAGGGATCCCACCAGAAAGATTGAGTCAGGAGTTCTTAACAACTTTACCGTCGGGGGAAGTAATAGCCTCTACTGAGAGGCTGAGGGCAGTACCAATCTGGATTTCCAACCGAGAGCTCTACAGTGACTTGGTAGTCCTTGAGATGAAGGATTACGATGTCATTTTAGGGATGGACTTCATGAGCAAGTACAATGCTTCTATAGACTGCCGCAAGAGAAAAGTCAAGTTCACACCAGAAGCAGAACCTTCATTTGAGTTTATTGGAGACCCAAGGAGAAAGAGAAAGAGGTTCCTATCTACCTTACAAGCTCAGAGAATGTTAGAGAAGGGGTGCTCTGGTTTTCTAGCTCATATAGTGGATGCAAGTCAAGGAGAAGGATTGAAGAGAGAAGAAGTGAGGGTAGTCTGTGACTATCCTGAGGTGTTTCCTGAAGAGTTACCAGGACTCCCTCCCAATCGGGAAATTGAGTTCGAAATTGAGTTGGCCCCAGGAACCAACCCAATTTCGAAGGCACCTTATCGCATGGCGCCAGCAGAACTGAAAGAATTGCAAGAACAATTGCAAGAGCTGCTCGACAAGGGTTTCATCTGCCCTAGTCATTCACCTTGGGGAGCTCCTGTATTATTCGTCAAGAAGAAAGATGGATCTATGCGAATGTGCATTGATTATCGAGCTTTGAATAAGGTAACCATCAAGAACAGATATCCTTTGCCAAGGATAGATGATTTAGTTGATCAGCTGAAGGGAGCCACAATGTTCTCCAAGATAGATCTGCGATCAGGTTACCATCAGCTCAGAGTGAAGGAGAGTGATATGCCAAGGACTGCTTTCAGTACAAGATATGGGCACTATGAGTTTGTGGTCATGCCCTTTGGAGTGACAAACGCCCCTGCGACGTTTATGGATCTAATGAATAGAGTGTTCAAGGATTTTCTGGACAAGTTCGTCATTGTCTTTATTGATGATATCCTAGTGTATTCAAAGACTCAGGAAGAACATGACGAACACCTGAAGATGGTATTGCAAACCTTATATCAGAAGGAGTTGTACGCCAAATTCTCAAAGTGTGAGTTTTGGCTTGACCAGGTGGCCTTCCTAGGCCACATCATTTCCAAGGAAGGTATTATGGTAGACCCAGCCAAGATTGAAGCAGTTAATAACTGGAGTCGACCAAAGAATGCTAGTGTGATTAGAAGTTTTTTGGGTTTGGCAGGGTACTACAGAAGGTTTGTAGAGGACTTTTCAAAGATAGCTTCTCCACTTACAGCCCTTACCAGAAAGAATAAGAAGTATGAGTGGACTAAGGACTGTGAGCAGAGCTTCCTTGAGTTGAAGAAGAGACTGACCAGTGCTCCTATCCTTACAGTACCCGAAGGTGATAAGAGCTTTGATATATACAGTGATGCATCAAAACTAGCACTTGGAGCAGTCCTGATGCAAGAAGGCAAAGTCATAGCTTATGCTTCCAGGCAACTCAAGGACTATGAAAAGAATTACCCCACTCATGATCTGGAGATGGCAGCTGTAGTCTTTGCTCTAAAGATATGGAGGCATTACTTGTATGGAGTGCAGTGTAAGATTTATACAGATCACCAGAGTCTGAAATATTTCTTCACTCAGAAAGACCTCAATATGAGACAGCGAAGGTGGCTCGAGTTAGTGAAGGACTATGACTGTGAGATTCTTTACCACCTGGTAAGGCAAATAGAGTAGCAGATGCACTGAGTAGAAAGACTTGTGCCACTTTGATGTCCTTATCATCATTGGCACCACCATTACAAAAGGAGATAGTAGATTATGTTGGGACCGGGTGCATGTTGACAAGGATACGGGTTCGTAAATTTTAAAATATTTACGTGCAGCGGAAGAATTAGCATAAATAATTTCTCAAATTATTTTTAACCACGTATCTAGCATGCAACCTTATGATGTGTGGACATGATCATAAATTAAAACTTTGCGGAAAAGTAAACTAATTTACTTTGTACCTCGCGTAACTCGAAGAAAGGGACGAGATCCAACCGTAGCGTCCCTTGGAAGCTCCGCCTCTATTCGCGTCCACGCCGAGTTCTCTTCGGGATGACTTCGCAAAGCCACGAGTTTTGTGTCGACGAGAACTACTAGATTCTCCAAAGACACAACTAGAAGATCAAGAGAGAAGAAAGGAAACTAACCACCAAGAGACGGAATCTAAATTCCGAGAAGGAAGGAGATGTGAGCCGCTTCTTCTTCTCCGAGGTCGTCTTGGTGGATGAAGCTCACGCCCACCTTGGGAGTTGCACCGGCCCTAGGGGAGGAGAGAGAGCCGGCCCTAGAGAGAGAGGGGTGCCAGCCCTAGAGAGAGAGAGGCGTGTAGAGAGAGAGAGAGAACAACTAATCTCTTGATTAATTGATTGGGAATTCAAGGCTTGCCTTTGGTTCCTTATATAGTTGCTTCTCCCTTGCCAAGTCTCTCTCTTAACGGAATTAACGGAATTAATTTTCATAAGAAATTTATCTTATAATCTTTCTTATGAATAATTCCGTTATGCCTAGTTTTATTATAACTAACTTTATAATAAAACAAATACTTCTCTCCTTTAATTATGGAATAAATTTATAAGAAATTTATAAACTTTCTTATTATGAAAAAATCAATTCATAATTGATTTTATAAAATTAAAATAAACCATTCCATGGATCACTTTAATTTCCATAAAAAGAATAAATTTCTATAAATTTATTTATATAAATTTCTTTATACAAATTTATTTATCCATAATTTATAAAACAAATCGCGCTAGATTTATTTTATTAATTAAACTAAATAAATTGGTGTCTTCCCCTTGTTGTGGCCGGCCAAACCAAAGGGGGTTAACACCCTCTTTGGCCGGCCAAACCGAGCTGAACCGATCGCGAATTAAACTCATTTAATTCGCCCAATAAGCCTTCAAAAGACTTAGTCATTTTAAGTTTCCGTTGCGCCTCTGATTAACTCAGATTCGACTTATTTCTCTTGATTGGAAAATCTAATTTTCAACTCATTTTAAATCCCTCGGATTACTCGTAGTGCGTGTGACTAAATAGGCTTTCGATTTATGTTGGCCGTCTATAATTAACCAATTATAGAACGGTCATGAGTGGCACCTAGTAGTACATCATAACCCCCAATTAATCGAAAGATCAACGGTTTGACCTCAGAAGTAATTCCGAAACCCTTCAGCAGCTCTAATGAATCGTGCCTCATTCCCTTCACCATCTTATACCCACTTGGTTCAGGACACGGTCTATTTGTGTCAGTCCCCACTAGGCTGACTACGTCACACCTAGCCCAAGTAGTGTCTTTCTCGTCCTTTGGATTTCTAATTACTCTCATGTATTTAAGAGACTCGCACTCTAAACATGATATGCTCTGGCCAGAGGCTTTGAGTAACAATCCGACGATAGGCCTGGGTATACATCTCCTCGCAAGGAGTGGTGAATCCTTTGTAGGCTGCTCAAACATCTTCGGGCACTTCGGCTTATACCCAATCATCCTGGGTCCACACCACCTAGGAGATGCTTGCTTAAGATGTTAAAGTATAAGTCTCCATGACCAAGATGACTTGAACACCGCAAGTCAAAGGAACATCGCACTTAAGCTGCAGTAAGAACTTCATTGACATATCTCTATAGATTACCATATGAAGTTTTACAGCTAGTCACTCCAATGAACTAGTTCCCTTAACTAGCATCCATGTTTATCTCCGGACATCCCAATGTCACCAGCTAGTGAGAATCAGCTGATTAGAGAATAACCCATGCTAGTCTCAACAGAATTGATAGTGTCCATTTTTATCAATTCATCGACTAGGGATATTTTCAATACTTCACAATTGCACATTTAGAGATAATCACTAGTTGTGATCCCATCACAAATTCTCTTATGCTGTGAATTGTATTGCGAACATTCAGTAGATGAGTTTAAGATCCCAATCAAATACACAAACATGTATACTCAAATAGTGAATTATCATTTATTAAAATAAATGTTTACAACCATAAGGCGATTGCCTTAGGACACTTCTCTCATATTACTAACAGATTACGGAGTGGAGATTATTGATGGGCAGCTAGCTCTATTGACACTAGAGTCAACTTTGCTTGAAGAGATACAGAAAGAGCAAGCTGAGGATTCTGATATCCAAAGGATCAAGCAAGAGATACAAGAAGGAGAAAGTAAAGAGTTTAGAGTATTTGACAGTGGGATACTCTACTATGGTGACCGTTTATGTGTCCCTAATAGTGAAGAGCTGAGAAAGAAGATTCTTGAAGAAGCCCATAGAACTCCCTACTCAATGCATCCTGGTTCCACTAAGATGTACCAGGATTTGAAAAGAAGATTTTGGTGGTCAGGGATGAAGAGAGACATAGCTAAGTATGTCAGCACCTGCTTGACATGTCAGAGAGTTAAAGCAGAACACCAGAGACCAGGAGGTGTCCTACAGCCCATTCAGATTCCAGAGTGGAAATGGGAAGACATAGCCATAGATTTCATAGTTGGTTTACCAAAGACAACTAATGGCTATGATGCTATTTGGGTGATAGTAGACAGATTGACCAAGTCTGCCCACTTCTTGGCAATCAGAGTGTCTTACTCAATTGAAAAGTTAGCCCAGTTATATGTGCAAGAAGTGATCCGACTACACGGAGTCCCGAAGACCATTATCTCTGATAGGGATGGTCGTTTCACTTCACACTTTTGGGAGTGTGTACAGACAGCGTTAGGCACCAAACTAAAATTCAACACAGCTTTCCATCCCCAGACTGATGGACAGACAGAGAGAGTGAATCAGGTTCTAGAAGATATGCTCAGAGCTTGTGCATTGGACTTCAAGGGCAGTTGGTGCAAGTATTTGTGTTTAGCTGAGTTTGCTTACAACAACAGCTATCAGGCTACTATTGGTATGCACCCTATAAAGCTCTTTATGGCAGGAGGTGTAGATCTCCCCTCTGGAATGAAGGAGGAGAAAAGAAATGGAGTCACAGACTGATCTCATAGATGATACCACAGAAGCTATAAGGAGTATCCGCCAGAGAATAGAAACTGCTCAGAGTAGGCAGAAGAGTTATGCCGATGTATGTCGTAGACCGTTAGAGTTTGAAGTTGGGGACACAGTTTTCCTCAAAGTAGCTCCTATGAAGGGTGTAATGAGATTTGGCAAGAAAGGCAAGCTAAGTCCTCGATACGTAGGACCCTACCCAGTGACGAAAAGAGTTAGCAAGGTAGCTTATGAGTTGGAGCTACCTCCAGAGATGTCAGCAATACACAATGTGTTCCATGTCTCAATGCTAAAGAAGCATATCCCAGATGCCAACCAAGTGATTGAGCCACAGATGGTACAAGTGCAAGAAGATCTCAGTTATGAAAGTCGACCTATTCAGATAATAGATCGAGCAGATAAGAAGCTGAGGAACAAAGTGGTACCATTAGTGAAAGTCTTATGGCTGAATCAGAAGTATGAAGAGGCAACTTGGGAATCAGAAGATAGCATGAGGCAAAGGTATCCAGAGCTGTTCTAAGTTCGAGGATGAACTTTTTATAAGGTAGGGAGGATTGTAACACCCAATAATTTTCTGGTATTATTAGGGATTTTTCTGAATTTTATAGAATTTTTTCGGATTAAATAAAAAAAATAATAGGGGTCGGGCGGGGTTTGATCCCGCGACCACAAGGCAAGCAAAGCCTTAAGGGTGTCCGGGCAACCAGCTGGGCAAGGGTATCAAGCACAAAAAAGGATGAAGCGAAATAATATTATAGTTGATTTAGTCCGTTTCATGAAGAGGTATTTAAACTTCCACTTAAGTCACGTTAAGACGCGATTAGGGCTTGGAGGAGGCTGCGCGAACAGGGGAGGGAGGCTGCGAAAATAGGGAGAAAAGAGAGGAGTTTCCTTACTTCCTCTTCCTCCTCTTGAGTGGAGAACCTAGGGCTTCTTCCCTAGGGCCAAGAAGTGGAGTTTTCTTGCAAAGGAAGAGGAAAAGAACCCTACGCTAGGAATTTCGAGATACTTAGTGAGTTTTCTTCAAGAAAAGGGTACGTAGATCACTCACCTGCAATAGGAGTAGTTTTCGTATGTAAGATCTTGTTGTAGAATCATGTTTTATGATGCATGCATTAAGATTATGGTTAGCGTGTGTTTTAAGTTCTTAAAGGTGCATGTTTTTCATGATAGAAATTTAATTGGTTTAGATTTGGTGTATGTAAGCTAAGCATGATATGGTTTAATTTGTGAAGAGTTCCAAAAATGAGGATGGGATTAAGGGCACGCAAGGTGCTCGATGAAAGTCCCAAGTATGAAAGGCAAAGGGTTTTAAGTGCTAAATTTATGCAAAAGTAAGATAGTTGATAAGTATAAGTACGGTAAGTAAGAAAGTATTTTATTTTCAGAAAGTGACATGTACCGGGCAAATGGAAGGCCCACCGAAAGATAGAAAGAATCTCTAATAGGGTGTGGTGGCTAGCTGTAACGACCCGGAAAATTCTCTTAATATTTTCTTAAAAATATTGAGCATGTCTAGATAATTTTCCGAGGGACCTAGAAATATTAATACAAAATTTGGCCTAGAAATCCATATTTTCTCATTTAAATTGAGAGAACTAAGTACTAATGGGTCTTATATGGGCTTTTTAGTACCATAATTATTGGAGAATTTTAGGTAGAATTTAATATAAATATAAATGGATTTTAAATAGGAATATTAGTATGATTATGGGTGAGTTTTAGCATGGTTTCCTATTTAAATTGAGAAGTTAAGTACTAATGGGCCTTATATGGGCTTTCTAGTACCATGATTATGGGTGAATTTTAGGTAAAAATTAATATAAATATAAAGAGATTTTAATGAGAAATATTAACATAATTATGGGGGAATTTCTAGAGAATTTTCAGAATTTTGGGGAAAATAATAGAAAAATAAAATAAAAATTAGTGCATGGACCAAGGATTTGAACCTTGGACCTCTTCCACAACCATGCATGCTCTAACCAATTCACCTAGCAAGGGAGTGCTATGAGGAAATGAAATGGAGTTTGGTTAAGGCTTAAGGGAAGAGGAAAAGACACCATGACTCTTCACTTACCCTCCTTAATGGGTTATAAAGAAGGGGGTTTGGGAGTTACCTTCTTCCTTCCATCAATTTCATTTTTCTTCCTCCTCCTCCCTCATCCTAGCCAAAACCTCAAGGAGAGGTTCTCCATTGGAAAAGCCCCACAAGAAGGTCTCATCACCAAGATCTAAAGGTTTTCCAAGGCTACAAGGGCAAGGGGGTTCAAGTGTCCAAGGGATTTACAATTTCCTTCTCTTTTAAGGTCTAAAAATCAAGATTAACCAAGGTAAGACTCTCTCACCTATGGTATAATAGTTCCTTTTGGATTTTAGCATAATATGAAGTTGTTTGAGATTTTATGTTGGGAAAAAAAGAAAAGAAGGCATGAACCCCAACCTAGGTTTCGGCCACTAGGATTTTTGGGTCCATGATGATGCTAAAAATCTTCATCATGTTTTCTAATGTGCTCTCATGATGTTTAGAGATTAAATATAATTTTTGAGAATTTTTGGGGTACCCTAGGATCCCCTAGGGTTTCGGCCAATCCCATGAACCCATGGGTAGGGTTGAATCTAAACCCTCAAGCATGTGTTTTGTGTATTATCATGATATAAGGGAGATTGAGGGTGACTTATGTGAACTTTTACAAGGCTTTGTGACCCCACAAGTTTCGGCCAAGTTGGATAGTAGGGCAAAAGTCAGGGCTTTCCTCAAGTAAGGGCCCTAATGGCCCCTAAGGTATGGTATGGTTGGTGTTTAACGGTTGATTGGGGATCTTAATGGAATTTTTTCCATGCACCCATGCCCTTATAGGTTTCGGTCAGCCCTAGGAAGGAGGGCTAAAGGTTAGGGTTAACCCTAATCATGAGCCCTAATGGCTTCCTATGGTCTTATGGATAAGGTATGGTTGTTCCTTTACCTTATGCTATCTTACATGTTTATGGAATTGATGGAACTCCACCTTATAGGATTCAGCCAAGCCATGTATCTAGGGTTTGGGGTGGAGTTAGGGTTCGAAGAATCATGGGTTATGCTTATTATGAAGTATATATATAGGTTCAAGCATGTGGTAGAAATTAAGTTACCTATAACCCTATCCTCAAGCACCATGTTTTATGTTTGTATGTTTATGATTGGATGCCATGCTTAATAGGGTTATTTATGTATGTCTTATGTTCTATGCCATGCGCTTGGATAGTAGGTAGCATGTTTATGGAAGTCCTACCTATGTATGCTTATGTTATGTTGAGAACCATGCTATGTTATATGCTCATGTTATGTTAAGAACCATGCTATGTTATTGTGTATGTTCATGATAAGAATGATGCCATGATAAGTATGTTAGGTTTATGTTCATGATAAGAATGATGTCATGATAAGTATGTTAGGTTTATGTTCATGATAAGAATGATGCCATGATAAGTATGTTATGTTTATGTTCGTGATAAGAACGATGCCATGATAAGTATGTTATGTTTATGTTCATGATAAGAATGATGCATGCCATGTTGAATGAATAAAGATGCATGCCATGTTTATAAAAGAAGATGCATACCATGTTTATGAATGAAGATAATGTTCATGCCTTCCAGGCATCATGATGCTATGCAATAAGTATGAACAATGAAAGGACAAGCATGTGTTAAGTCATGCTTTATGTAACATGGTTATGCTATGAATGTCTTCTGAATGATGAAACATATAAAGTATTAAACTTTATGAATGGGCTTGTACCGGACCGAAGTATGGGTCCAAGGGATGGCACCTTAAGAACGCCCCGGTTATGGACTACCGACTATGCTGTCCACGGTTCTGGCACTACCGGAGCTGTGCAACAGGGATGGGCTCCTTAAGAACGCCTCGGTTCGGGGACTACCGACTATGCTGTCCTTACCCTAGTAGGTCGGGGCTCGCTACCTCGGATTTGCTAGGGATGCACGCTTATGATGTATGTATGTGGTACAAGCCGGGGACCCCAATGATATGATGATTATGTTTAAACATTTAAAAGTATGTTTTTAAAAAGTTAAGCATCCTTATGTATATGCATTCCACTCATGCATTCATTCATGTTATGCATTATGCTATGCTAATAAGATTTTATGCTTACACTTCATGTTAAGAAATATGCATGAGAGTAAATGATCTATGTCATGATTATGTTAAGAAGATGCTCATATGCTATGATAGGAAGTATGCCTATGTTTATGCCATACAGGTTGGTTTACACCTTATAGACATGTTTATACCATGTATTATACCATGTTAAGAATGTTTATTATGTTATGTTTATACCATGTATTATACCATGTTAAGAATGTTTATTATGTTATGTTTATACCATGTATTATGCCATGCTAGGAATGTCTATTATGTTTATGTTTATGCCATGTAGCATGTCATGCTTAGAATGTTTACTATGTTTACGTTTATGCCATGTCTCATGCCATGCTAGGAATGTTCACTTATGTTTATGTTCATGCCATGTCAAGTATATGATAAGTGATTCAAGTTGTTATGTTCCGAGTAGAGCACCAAGTATGTTAATGTTTCATGTGCTCATTATGAGATGATGAATGGTTTTTGTGAGTAGGAAAGAGTCTTACTAAGCCTGTGTGCTTATAGTCTTATTTTCTTATACCGCAGATCATTCAAGGGGACAATGAGGAAGCAGCAGGAGGGCAAGAACGCATGTGTGTGGTAGTGACTTGGCCCAGGAAACCATATGTTTACCGTTTATGCTAAAACTTTACTTTGGTTACTTATATGCTTGAATGCTTGAATAATGACTTATGGAACTCTATGAGGTGATGTTAAGTATGACATGATATGATGCTTAAGTATGAAGTCAATATGCCAAGTTTCCATGTCATTATGTTAAGAATGGTAGTAGGGCATGTATGTGTAAGAATAAAGTTATTCCGCTGCCTTATGATGTCTACTTGCCCTACTCATGTTAACGTAACGCCACTTTATGAAAAAAAAAAGCGGGCGTAACAGGTTGGTATCAGAGCGGTTACCATCTCACTACACACACATCAAGCCCTCTTCCTGCCGCTTCCAAGTAAGTACCTCTTTACATATCTTATAGTAGTAAGCACTTCTAGGACGTTTTATGGTTCTAGAATATGCAAGTATGAACGATGTTTATGATGAAAAGTACTTTAGGATATGTAACGATGAATGATACTTTATCTTCTTTTAGGAATTAAATATTTAGAATAATATAAGGGTAGAAAAGAAACTGATATTGACCATACTTGTCTTTGGTGAAGAAAATCATGGCTAGAAGACAGAGTAACCGACTTAACGAGGCAACCCCATCGCCTGATCTGATGCAATTAGTGACCCAACTTCAGCGCCAAGTCACCGAGCAGCAGCAGACCATTAATACCTTGATGAACCAACAGGAAAATTCTACTACTCCACCAGTGAACCAGACTGCTATACCTGTGGCGCCTACGGTTACACACACCCCTCCACCGGGCTCGACCACTGTGGCACGACAAGAGGCTTACCTGATCCAGTGGTTAAGGCTGAAACCGGAGAATTTCTCGGGTGCTGGCGAACCTTGGGACGCCCAGGCATGGTTCAAGACGATGGAAAGTACCCTGGAGCTGCTGGACTGGCCTGAGCATGAGAAGATCAAGTGTGCGTCATTCTGCCTGTCTGGGGATGCCAGAATGTGGTGGGAAAGGGTTAAGGCCAAGAGACCGGTGGACCAGATGGCGTGGGCAGATTTCGAAGCAGAGTTTTTTGAAGAATTCTTCAACATGCGGGTCACGAACAAACACTACGACGAATTCACGGAATTCCGGCAGGGCGATCTCTCGGTCAATGAGGCCGTGAAGAAATTCAATCGACTGGCTCGACTATGCCCTGAGTTGGTCCGTACTGAGAAAGAGAGGGTCCGACTTATGCTAAGAATGTTGCGGCCTGAAATAGCTCTGAATGTGGCTGGCGGAGTTAGCAGACCCCAGACCGCCGAGGAACTGTTTAGTAGTGCCCTACTCACTGAGCACTATCTGAACAATATCAATCAGCAACGGAAGGCGATGAATGAAAGTAAGAATCAAGTTCACACCGGAATCCTCGATTCTTTCTCTCATTATCCTTAATGATCTTTCTGTTAATGATCGCTTAGGAGGACAAAGGTCCCAGAGCAACCACGTTAGCGGGAAGGGGGATCAAGGCGGTAAACGGAAGTCATGGAACAACTCTCAAGGGGGCCCAGCAAATAAACAGACCAAGTTTTCCCCATGCGCGACATGCGGGAAGAATCACTCCGGGGAATGCCGCAAGGGTACGAACCGGTGTTTCACCTGTGGTGTGGAAGGACATATGGCAGCTTATTGTCCTACAAAGAACCAGGCCCCTCCCCAACCACTGGCTCAGTACCAGGGTGCACCAGCGAAGTTGCACTATATGCCAGCCGAGCTGGAAGGGACCCCGATGTTGGAAGCCTCCCCAACAGTGACAAATGCCAGGGTTTTCTCGGTTACCAAGGAGGACGCTGCGGAAGCTTCTACGGTTGTCACAGGTCAGATACTTATTTCCAGTCAGTATGCTACTGCATTATTTGATACTGGGGCAACGCACTCGTTCATTTCGGTGCCCTTTACCAAGAAGATAGATAGGCTTCCGCGAGTGTTAGACTGCAGGTTCTTAACGACCCTACCCTCGGGGGAAATAATGACATCCACTCATGTGCTGTGTGCGGTGCCGGTCGGAATTGCAGAAAGGGAACTTTACTGCGATCTGATAGTACTCGACATGAAAGATTATGATGTTATAATGGGAATGGATTTCCTGGGTAAATACGGTGCTTCTATTGAGTGCCGTAAACGAAAGGTGGTTTTTCGACCTGAGGCAAGTTCTATGTTCGAATTCATCGGAGAGCCAAGGAAAAGAACCGGGAAATATTTATCAACTCTCCAAGCTCAGAAGATGTTAGACAAAGGATGTACTGGATTTCTAGCATATGTGGTTGATGCCAGTCAAGTGAAGAATCGGAAGCTGGAAGATGTCCGGGTGGTATGTGATTACCCAGAGGTTTTCCCAGATGAGTTACCAGGATTAGCTCCTGATAGAGAAGTGGAATTTGAGATCGAATTAATTCCTGGTACTAACCCGATCTCCAAGGCACCTTACCGTATGGCGCCGGTTGAATTAAAGGAACTTCAGGAACAGCTACAGGAGTTGCTAGATAAGGGATTTATTCGCCCTAGTCATTCCCCGTGGGGAGCTCCAGTACTGTTTGTGAAGAAGAAAGACGGATCTATGCGCATGTGCATAGATTATCGAGCGCTGAACAACGTAACTATCAAGAACAGGTATTCCCTTCCGAGGATAGATGACCTGTTTGACCAATTAAAGGGAGCCACTATTTTCTCAAAAATTGATTTGAGGTCTGGGTATCATCAAGTTAGGGTAAAACAGGAGGATATTCCGAAGACGGCTTTCCGAACAAGGTACGGGCACTTTGAGTTTGTTGTTATGCCATTCGGCGTGACGAATGCTCCTGCTATGTTTATGGACCTGATGAATCGGGTGTTCTCGTCGTTCCTCGATAAATTTGTGATCGTCTTCATCGACGATATCCTTATTTATTCGAGGACCCAAGAAGAGCACACTGAGCACCTGAAGATAGTATTAGAGATTCTTCGGGAAAAGCAACTATACGCGAAATTTTCCAAATGTGAGTTCTGGCTCGACCAAGTAGGCTTTTTGGGCCATATTATTTCTAAAGACGGGGTTATGGTAGATCCAATTAAGGTTGAAGCTGTGAATAACTGGAGTCGGCTGAAGAACGCCAGCGAGATCAGAAGTTTTCTGGGGTTGGCAGACTATTATAGAAAATTTGTGGAGGATTTCTCGTGGATCGCAGCCCCTTTAACGGCTCTCACCCGGAAGGATAAGAAGTACGAATGGACGGAAGACTGTGAAAAGAGTTTCTTGGAACTAAAAAGGAGACTCACAAGTGCACCAATCCTTACCCTTCCAGAATGTAATCAGAGCTTTGACATGTATAGTGATGCCTCCTGTAACGCCCGCCCTTAATCCCCTAGGGATTCGGCGGCACTACTTTAATTTTTGTACATTACAACTACACGCATGCATTCATATTTTTCTATCTAATCTATGCATGGGCATATGTATCATTTTAGCATGCAAGGTTCATGTAGCGGAAGCATGATTATTTTTATTCATCTTCAAACATAGCAAACATAACATGGGTTTAACATGACAAGTTCCAAAACTTGAAGCAACTAAGAACAAGATCCTTTTTATCCACCAGCACTATCACACACACACTTGCCCTTCTCCCGCAGCCTCCATAGCTTAGCCTCCTTTATCTGTAGCATAAGGGGAAACACTAAACGATAAGCAATAGCTTAGTAAGACCCTGTCCTACTCACAAAACCGGATATCATGAAAAGGTAAGAGAATATATCACATTCAAGCATGGTAAGCATTTAATCATGTTTAAACATCTAAGCATGTTAACTTCATAGGAAGGTTCTTTTGAAAACATATAAACATAATACTTGAACATAGCATAATCATTAGGGCCCGGCTTGTACTTCATGTTTTGCGCGCGCCCCTGAATAGGAACGAGGTAGCTAATCCTGAACCACTAGGGTTTACTAGGCCTTCTCAAAAGTCCTTCAGCCTAGTATCATAATCATTTGACTCGCTTTAAGAGTCTATAGTACAAGCCATTACAAAATAAAATAGTTATCATGTTCTTCATTTTCATAAAGTATGCTCTTAGTCCCAACCTTCTAGGGAAGCATTCTTTAGGCCCTAAGCCTTCTTCGTCCATGCCCTATAGGACTCATTTTTATACATATGTATACATTCATAATCTTGATAACTAGCATAGTATAAAGCATGCATTTCATGGGAGCAACCAAGGCTAGGGTCCAAGAGTTCTCTCTTGGCCGAAAGTTGTAATTTGGCTAGCATGCATTCCAATCAACATATCAAGAATCACACAAGCATGTCATATCCTACACAAGATCATTATCATGCATGGTATTTATTAATCCAATCCCAAGTATAGGGCCCTTTGGCCAAAAGTTAAGGGTGAAGGTAGCTTAGGTTTTTGACCTCAAACATCCCATACAAGTATCATATATATATACATCATGTATCATACTAAGCATAGCATACATCATGGGGTAATCAACCTTCATAAACCTAATGTTCCATGCTTTGGCCTAATATCACATGCTAGGGAAAAATTAAGTTTTCCAATCAAACATTCCATTTAAACATCACTTGCATATACATATCATCATCCCAAACATAAGCATATCTCATAGGGTAGTTTATCCTTTACAAACCCTAACTTTAGGGTGTTGGCCGAATGGTGTAGGGTAGGGGGATTAGGGTTTTTGGAAATCAAACCTTCACACAAACATTTACACAAACACCTCACATGCATATCATGCAACATTATTAAACAAGGATTTTATCATAAGTTAATCATGCACCCTAAACCCTAATTCTTCTAGGGTTGGCCGAAAGTATAGGGTAGGGGGATTTAGGGTTTTTGAAATCAAACATTCACATAACCATTTATACAAACACCTTATCTACACTATCATGTCATACACTAACATAAGATACATCATAGAGTAATTCAACCCTTGAATCCCTAATTTTTCCATGTCTTGGCCAAACTTGTAGGGGGTGAAAACCCTAATTTTTTGTTATCACAACTTGAAGGAAATCAACATATAGGTATACCCTAGGTTCCAAGGGGTCTTCTCATGTATCAAAAAGTAACCAAGGCTTTCCCTTAAGGGGTGGCCGAAACTTACCTAGGACAAATCCCCATTTTCGCAAACTACAAGAAGAAGGAAATCATACACAGCAATTATGCTACAGGTGAGGGGCACTTACTTCTTTCGCTAAATATCCTTAAGGTATACCCTTAGTTCGGAGGGGATGTGCTTGTCCTTGCTCTTGATGTCCTTGACTTCTTCTTGCCTTGCAAGAGATTCAAACCTTCAATGGGGTCTTGGGAGTGTCCCTTGGGATGAGACCCTTCCCTTGGATTTTTGAAAATCTCAAGGAGGAAGAGGAGTTTGAATTTCGAAAATTGAAGAGGAAGAGGGGAGTTAGGATTTCGAAAATTGAAGAGGGAGAGTGAGTGAGGGGTTTGCAACAATGATGGTTAGCCCCTTAGCACTCCCTCTTATTTATACTAAGGGAAGAGACAAAGTGCCTCTTCTCCAAGTGTCCCTTCACCAAGGGGTTTCTCATCAAGAGCCTCTTCCTCTACCCTTTCACATTCCCTAACCCTTAACAAGAATTTCCCTTCCTTCCTCTCAGCAATCCCCTGCTGGGTGAATTGGTTACTTCGTTGCTTTTCAAGGCTTTGCTTACCAAGAGTTCCAAGGTTCGATCCTCGGCAAGAGCATATTTTTGCTCCTCTTTGGTTTTCACTTTTGCAAAGCCCATTAGCCCAATTCACTCTCATATTCTCAAATCACATTTATGCAATCACATATTCCAAATCATGAAATCACAAAAAGGTAATTTTATTCATTTATGAAATAAATGTCATACAATCTGATAATATATATCGACATTTTTGTGCCCTTTTTACAATCGGAAGCAAGCCCAAAATTTGGGGTGTTACAATCCCCTACACCTTATAGAAAGTTCGTCCTCGAACTAAAACAATTCTGGGTAACCCAACTCATATTATGCTTCCCCTAATATTCGTCCTTATTTGTTGCATGATTAATATAGGGTAAATGAGATCTTATTTATTATATCACCAAAATTTATTTTTATTCCGTCTTATAATTCTACATACAAAACTAGTCCAACTCAGTGAGCAAGATGGGCTGCCGTTATGCCCAATATAATGTCATAGTCTTGCATGTCCAGCACTATCAGATCGCTATAGAGTTCCCTCCCAGCGATCCTGATTGGTGTGACACGCATCATATGGGTAGATGGTATCATATCTCCCGAGGGTAGGGTTGTAAGAAACTTGCAGTTCATAACTTGAGGGGGTATATCTAACTTTGCAGTAAATGGCATAGAAATGAACGAATGCGTAGCTCCAGTGTCAAATAAAGCAGTAGCATACCGACTGTAAATGAATATCTGACCTGTGACTACGTTTGATGCATTCGCCACGTCTTCCTTGGATAATGAGAAAACCCTTGCATTCGTCGCACCCGGTGGTACTTGCGGTTGGGGAGGTGCTTGCTTTTTGGCGTGGCAATCTTGGGCCTTGTGCCCTACCCGTCCACAGTTGTAACACTTGCCTGTCCCTTGGAGGCAAGCTCCTGGGTGCGGCCTTCCGCATGTAGCACACGGGTCGAATTTGGGCTGCTTGTTGGCGGGACCACTTTTTGAGTCGTTCTCTCTCTTGCCATTGTGGTTCCCCTTCCAACTATTATTCTGAGGCTTCTGACCTCCGGCTTGGGTTTGGCTCTTGTTTTCAGTCAGCACCTTCTTTTGCTGGTTGATGTTGTTCAGGTAGTGCTCAGTAATCAGAGCACTGCTGAACAGCTCTTTTGCGGTCTGTGGCCGGTTGACTCCGCCGGCCGCAATCAGGGCAATTTCAGGCCGCAGCATTTTCAGCATAAGTCTAACTTTTTCTTTCTCAGTGCTGACTAGCTCCGGGCAGAGGCGGGCTAGTCTGTTGAATTTCTTCCTTGCCTCACTGACTGATATCTCATCTTGTCGGAACTCGGTGAACTCGTCGAAATGCTGGTTGGTGACCCGCATGTGGAAGAACTCTTCGAAGAATTCCGATTCGAAGTCCTTCCATGTCATCTGATTCACCTGGCGTTTGGTCTTTATTCTTTCCCACCACATACGCGCATCTCCCAAAAGGCAGAACGATGCACATTTGATCTTCTCATGCTCAGGCCAGTCGAGCAATTCCATGGTGCTTTCCACTGTTTTGAACCAGGCCTGCGCGTCCCAGGGTTCACTAGCACCGGAGAAACTTTCCGGTTTCAACCTCTGCCATTGGATTAGGTAAGCCTCTGGTCGGGCTACCGTGACAGGGGCTGCCGGGGGTGCTAGCGTAACCGGGGTTACAACTGGGATAATCGTCTGGTTCACTGGTGGTGGAGGGGTAGGGTTCCCCTGCTGATTCATCAGGTTAGTGATGATCAGTTGTTGCTCCGCGATCTGGCGTTGTAGTTCGGTTACATGTGCCAGATTTGGTGGGGGTACTGTCTCGTTGAGTGGTGTTGTCTCGTTAAGTGGTGGAGGGGCAGTCCCGTTAAGACGGTTACTACGTCTTCTAGCCATCTTTATAAGAAATGAGACTAGTATGAGGTAATAGTTATTCCTACATCCATGCATAATTAACTAGGAGTAGCACATACTATCATGCATAAAGGAAGCAGTAGGTTTAGAGTGCTTACTTGGAAGCGGCAGGATGAGGGCTTGATGAGTGTGATAGTGGTGAGGTATACTTGGCTCTGATACCAACTTGTAACGCCCGCCCTTAATCCCCTAGGGATTCGGCGGCGCTACTTTAATTTTCGTACATTACAACTACACGCATGTATTCATATTTTTCTATCTAATCTATGCATGGGCATATGTATCATTTTAGCATGCAAGGTTCATGTAGCGGAAGCATGATTATTTTTATTCATCTTCAAACATAGCAAACATAACATGGGTTTAACATGACAAGTTCCAAAACTTGAAGCAACTAAGAACAAGATCCTTTTTATCCACCAGCACTATCACACACACACTTGCCCTTCTCCCGCAGCCTCCATAGCTTAGCCTCCTTTATCTGTAGCATAAGGGGAAACACTAAACGATAAGCAATAGCTTAGTAAGACCCTGTCCTACTCACAAAACCGGATATCATGAAAAGGTAAGAGAATATATCACATTCAAGCATGGTAAGCATTTAAGCATGTTTAAACTGATGGGAACTAGATGGCTAGAGAGGGGGGGTGAATATAGCCAGACACAATTTCTTTGAGCTTAAGGATTTCTGCACTTGAGTGATTAGCAGCGAAAGACAAATACAAGACAGAAAACAAGTTGCAGAAATGAAAGACAAACCAAAACGCTAACAGGGATCGTTTACAAGGTTCGAGGATATCTTGCCCCTACTCCTTGGCGTGCCCTTAAGGTGGGCGATCCCTTGATCGTCGGCAGATCAAGCCCCAAAAATCTGGATATCAACTCCTCCTTCTCGGTGGAGTAACCTCTCCACAAGATGTCTCAACAAGTTGATGTATAATGAAAAGCACAGAGACAATCAGAGACTTACAGAGCACAAGCAGATGATGAGAAACGCTTACAAGCACAAACAACAACCCAGCACAACCTCGGCAAGAGCCTTCACTCAGCTCTTCCTTGTTTGCTTGTTGATCGCCTTGCCACGAGTCCTTCTTAGTGCTCAAGTCTCTCAAGCTTCAAAGAATGATCAAGTTTTCAGAAGCTTCAAGACTCAGAGTGATTGCTAAGGATGGATCAAGTGTTGCTGCAGTCGAGAGAACTTGCTTCTCTTCATCGCCAGCCCACACTTATCCTAGCTGCCATCGCCAACCGACAGACGCTCCACACAGCTCCCAGCTGCTCACCTGCAACAAGCCAGCTACCCCTGACCTCCTCTGGACTCACTGAACTCTCCTCAGTCGAGCCCCAGCCCCAGGTCAGCTTCCAGCCGTTGCCAGCAGCGCCCGTTGTAACCTGCGATGGAAAACTGCCAAACCTGCTCAACGGAAAGCCTCTCTTTGACCCTCCTTGAGTGTTTGAATCCATCCCTGTCACTTGCACACTCAATTAGAGGTTTAGCAAATGAATATCAAATGAGGTCAGTGATAGTAGAAAAAATCCTGAGCAAAACAGACGCGATCAGACCCTTCTGACAGCGTATTTGAATTAAAGTTCTGCTCCTGATCGGTCACCAGACCAATCAGGCTCTAGCCTGATCGGTCACCAGACCTATCAGGCTGCTCCCAGACTAATCAAGCTCCATTCTGATCGGTCATAAGGAGAATCTCGCGACACTTGATCGTTCTCTAGACCGATCTGAACAGTATCCCTGATCGGTCACCAGACCGATCAGGAGTCGAGCAGTAAGGTTCCCAAAACCCACTGTATGATCCCTGATCGGTCACCGGACCGATCAGGCTCCAGCCTGATCGGTCACCAGACCGATCAGGATGCTTCCAGACCAATCAGGCTCCATCCTGATTGGTCATAGAGAGGAACCTGCGATGCTGGATCGTTCACCAGAACGATCTGCACAGTGATCCTGATCGGTCACCAGACCGATCAGGAGCAGATCAGCAAGGGAACTCAACCCACTTGTGAGCTCCCTGATCGGTCACCAGACCGATCAGGAGTCATTCAGTGAGTGAAACGCATACTCCCTGATCGGTCACCAGACCGATCAGTCATCGCTGGATCGGTCACCAGACCGATCCACGGAGGAGCACCGTGTCAACTTCCCTGATCGGTCACCAGACCGATCCAGGCAAGCCCAAATGCACTCTAAGTCACGAGAACAAGCCTCCAACCCTTCTCTGACTCGTGCCATGCCCAGCTTCACTCACTGGGACTTCAACCTAGCCCTCCAAGCTAGGACCTGGCTTCACTCACCAGGGTTTCGGTCACCCGGCTTCACTCACCGGGACCCGGCTTCACTCACCGGGATTTCAACCTAGCTTCACTCACTAGGATTTCAACCTAGCTTCACTCACTAGGACCCGGCTTCACTCACCGGGATTTCAACCTAGCTTCACTCACTAGGATTTCAATCACCTGGCTTCACTCATCAGGACCCGGCTTCACTCACCGGATTCCACCACCTGCTTCATTCACTCACCGGGATTTCCACCACCTGGCTTCACTCACCAGGACCCGGCTTCACTCACCGGGATTTCATCCAACCTAGCCCTCCAGACTAGGACTTTTCACCTAACCCTCCAAGTTAGGACTTTTTCCATGCCAGCGTGCGATCTCCCAGATCCACCTGGACTTAACCCGAATTTCATTCAACCAAACTTAAATCATTGTCAAACACCAAAACAACAACCGGGCCAGACTGCATCAACAATCTCCCCCTTTTTGTTGTTTGACAACCCGATTTAAGTTTAGATAATAATCAATTGAAGTCCGTTCAATTCTCATAAGGGAATCATGATCCTCCCCCTATAATATCCCTGAACTTAATCAACCATTTTCTCCCCCTTTGTCAAACATCGAAAAGGGTATGGTTATTAAGTTTGAACATACAAACTCCCCCTCAACCAAGGGTCTTCCCCCAAACACAAAATAATCAAAGGTAAATTTTGAATTTCACATGAAAACATATACAGAATAATATCATGGTCAAACATGTATATGTTTCATATGACAAGTAAGGAATGCATCTGTATCTGATATATAGTCCTGATTGGTCTCCGTGACCAACTAGGTCTATTGATTACATGATACAGAAGGATATCTGATTAGTCTGGGGTGCGATCAGATTTCAGAAAAATTTTAGAAACTCTGATACATTCCTGATCAGACTGCATTAACAATTTGCATTCCATAACCGGGGAGTAGACTCTATTAATATTCGATATTTCAGAAACAATTCCGAAATACGACATTAAAAACACGAGTCATGACTCAACAAACCCTTTCTTATGAATTTGAACATTCCAATATAGGTTTGTATCAAATCATAATTTAGTACAGGTTTGTATCACTTGAACAAATTTGTGCTCCCTTAGTACCAGGTTTGTACTAATGGATGATCAAATATGTTTCAATTATAATCGATTTGTATCAGATTTGTGTGTTGTATGATCATTAAACTAATACAATTCGACAAGAAGATATTTGTTTGAGGAGGTTTTGGATCAATTTGGAACGATCTGGGAGTTCCTTGATCAGAGTTGGTCTGATCGGTCACCAGACCGATTAGAAGCACCCCTGATCGGTCGGTGGACCGATCAGGGATGATACAGAATGGTTTCTGAAACTGATCAGTTTCAGAATCAAGTTCGTTTCAATTCTTAATCACTCTAATGCCTAATACAATCAGATTTACTCCCTAAATGAGTTCCATTAACCATAAATCAATTAATCAAAACAAGCAATCTGATTTGGGTCTCTTAACTAAGCTTCATTTCATATCAAGGATTAAGAACTTCCATGGATTAATATACCATCACTAGGTTGACTGATCAATTATATTCTAAGCATGTTCTTGGCATGATCTTGAGTTTTTAAAACAAATTTATGTCAAATCATGATAAGTATGCTCTAAGCATGAACTTGAATGTCAAAACATGTTTGTATCAAAATTCCAAGACATGTATGCATACCATCATTTGAACAGGAGGTTTATAGTCATTGATAGCATGGATGCATATTGCTCAACATCAATACATGAATGAAATCTATGTGTGCCAAGGCATGATCGGAATGTTTTTAGCATGATCATTTTTATTCCAAACAAATTTGATAATTCAATCTACACCTAAGTATTGATGTCTCGATAATCCAAATAATATTGGGCATATGAAAAATGTCAAGTTTGATGAGAAAACAACTAAGTCATAGAAGTTAAGTATTGAGTCTTGAATCATCACAAACTATGAGTTCATACTTGTTTCCTAACATGTCTTCATGTTGTGTAACACATATGGTAAACTCATGGGATACTAGAACAGGTTCATAAACACCTTAAGCTTGAGTTATGGCATATCATTAATCATCATTTGCAGCAAACATAAATTGCTATAGAAAAACCAATTATCCTAAGCAATTCATGGCAAGAGCAAGTTATGTGTGAATCTAAACACTTCATGCAATATATAAAAATAATTTCCAAAGATTGTTGACTTATTTTGAAACTAGTATAACCTTAGCCTTGGGTTCGGAGCACCACTTATCAACAACCTATGTTAATAGATGCTCCCCCTCAATTAATGCTTATACAATTCTAAATATTGAGGTTTTAGGTACCCAAATTTTGGGACCTAAGGCATCTACAATGAAAGACTTAGGCACCCATGCCTTAGTCAATTTCTTTTTGACTTTTGAACCCTAGAATCATTTGATGATCTAAATTGGGTTCTTGACATTAATGATACAAAGGTTGGTTCCTTAGGTCGATAACCTATACCGGCCTTGTTGTAAACCGCCCTTTGGGAGTTTAATATAATGTCTAGGGTTTTGGAACTTGTTGAAAATTTCTCAAGAATATTCTTGAGGTTTTCAATTTCACCCTTCAAGCCCTTATTTTCATCCTCAAGATTTTTAACATGCAAATTATCAAGATCCTCATCCTTAGAGGATTTCTCATGAAAATCATTAATATCCTCCACCCTAGAGGATTTCAACTCTTCTACTTCCAATTTCAACAATTTAACTTTGTTCTTGGATTTTTTAAGCAACCTAGCTAGACATGCAATGGTTCTATAACACTTATCTAGCTCGGAAGAAATTACCTCTTCATCATCCGAAGATGATGAAGGTGTGGTTGAGGAGCTTGATTCGTCTCCACTTTCCTCTTCGTTTGAATCCTCTATGGCCATGAGGGCACGGTGGTGAGTGTACTTCTCCTCCCTCTCTTCTTCGGATGAACTGGAGGACGATTCATCCCATGTAGCCCTCAAGGCCTTCCTTTTCTTCTTTGATTTATCCTTCTTCTTCTTTAACTTCGGACATTCATCCTTGTAATGCCCTTTCTTGCTACACTCATAACAAGTAACATTAGACTTATCAAATTTAACTTCACTCGGGTTACCTTTACCCTTGAGGCGCCGACTCTTCCTCATCATTCTTCTAACAAAGTTGGCCATCTCGGAGGAAGAAGACCAACTGCCCTCCTCCTCGGACTCGGATGAGGATGAAGATGAAAAGACTTCCTTCTTCTTCCCCTTCTTCTTCTTCTTCTTGTTACCTGCCACTAAAGCAATACCTTTCTCTTTTGAACTTTTGTTAGAGATCTCATGTAGTTCCATTTCACAAAATAGATCCTCTAACTTAACAAAAGATAAATCCTTGGAAACCTTGTAAGCATCCACCATGGATGACCACAAGACGTTCCTAGGAAAAGCTTTAAGGACATACCTTATAAGATCTCAGTTCTCAACCTTCTCATTGATAGAGTGTAGACCATTTAGGATCTCCTTGAATCGTCCATGGAGTATACTTACAGTTTCATTCTCTTCCATGGACAGATTTTGGAGTTGGGTGAGAAGGAGGTCCTTCTTGGCAGTCCGGGTGTCTCGAGTGCCTTCATGGAGCTCAATGATCTTGCTCCATAGGTCTTTAGCACTTGTGAAGGGACCAACCTTGATTATTTGGTCCTTGGTCAACCCGCATTGCAAAGTTACCACCGCTTTCGCATCGGCTTCACCTTTCCGGATTTGATCTGCCGACCAACTTGAGAAGTTCATCCCTTTTCCCTCAGCATCTCTAGGAGTTGAAAAACCTTCCTTGACAGCAAACCACATGCTGAGGTTGGTTTTGAGGTAAAACTCCATCTTCGACCTCCAATATGAAAAATCAGTGTCGTCGAAGAGTGGAGGTCGGTTGGTGCTAAACCCTTCTCTTCCCATGGCCATCTTTGTTAGCTCTCGGATGTTAAGCCGTTGAAGTAGAGCCCCAAGCTCTGATACCACTTGATGGGAACTAGATGGCTAGAGAGGGGGGGTGAATATAGCCAAACACAATTTCTTTGAGCTTAAGGATTTCTGCACTTGAGTGATTAGCAGCGGAAGACAAATACAAGACAGAAAACAAGTTGCAGAAATGAAACACAACCAAAACGCTAACAAGGATCGTTTACAAGGTTCGGGGATATCATGCCCCTACTCCTTGGCGTGCCCTTAAGGTGGGCGATCCCTTGATCGTCGGCAGATCAAGCCCTGGAAATCCGGATATCAACTCCTTCTCGGTGGAGTAACCTCTCCACAAGATGTCTCAACAAGTTGATGTAGAATGAAAAGCACAGAGACAATCAGAGACTTACAGAGCACAAGCAGATGAAGAGAAACGCTTACAAGCACAAACAACAACCCAGCACAACCTCGGCAAGAGCCTTCACTCAGCTCTTCCTTGTTTACTTGTTGATCGCCTTGCCACGAGTCCTTCTTAGTGCTCAAGTCTCTCAAGCTTCAAAGAATGATCAAGTTTTCAGAAGCTTCAAGACTCAGAGTGATTGCTAAGGATGGATCAAGTGTTGCTGCAGTCGAGAGAACTTGCTTCTCTTCAACGCCAGCCCACACTTATCCTAGCTGCCATCGCCAACCCACAGACGCTCCACACAGCTCCCAGCTGCTTACCTGCAACAAGCCAGCTACCCCTGACCTCCTCTGGACTCACTGAACTCTCCTCAGTCGAGCCCCAGCCCCAGGTCAGCTTCCAGCCGTTGCCAGCAGCGCCCGTTGTAACCTGGGATGGAAAACTGCCAAACCTGCTCAACGGAAAGCCTCTCTTTGACCCTCCTTGAGTGTTTGAATCCATACCTGTCACCTGCACACTCAATCAGAGGTTTAGCAAATGAATATCAAATGAGATCAGTGACAGCAGAAAAAATCCTGAGCAAAACAGACGCGATCAGACCCTTCTGACAGCGTATTAGAATTAAAGTTCTGCTCCTGATCGGTCACCAGACCAATCAGGCTCCAGCCTGATCGCTCACCAGACCTATCAGGCTGCTCCCAGACCAATCAGGCTCCATCCTGATCGGTCATAAGGAGAATCTCGCGACACTTGATCGTTCTCTAGACCGATCTGAACAGTATCCCTGATCGGTCACCAGACCGATCAGGAGTCGAGCAGTAAGGTTCCCAAAACCCACTGTATGATCCCTGATCGGTCACTGGACCGATCAGGCTCCAGCCTGATCGGTCACCAGACCGATCAGGATACTTCCAGACCAATCAGGCTCCATCCTGATTGGTCATAGAGAGGAACCTGCGATGCTGGATCGTTCACCAGAACGATCTGCACAGTGATCCTGATCGGTCACCAGACCGATCAGGAGCAGATCAGCAAGGGAACTCAACCCACTTGTGAGCTCCCTGATCGGTCACCAGACCGATCAGGAGTCATTCAGTGAGTGAAACGCATACTCCCTGATCGGTCACCAGACCGATCAATCATCGCTGAATCGGTCACCAGACCGATCAGTCATCGCTGGATCGGTCACCAGACCGATCCACGGAGGAGCACCGTGCCAACTTCCCTGATCGGTCACCAGACCGATTCAGGCAAGCCCAAATGCACTCTAAGTCACGAGAACAAGCCTCCAACCCTTCTCTGACTCGTGCCATGCCCAGCTTCACTCACTGGGACTTCAACCTAGCCCTCCAAGCTAGGACCTGGCTTCACTCACCAGGGTTTCGGTCACCCGGCTTCACTCACCGGGACCCGGCTTCACTCACCGGGATTTCAACCTAGCTTCACTCACTAGGATTTCAACCTAGCTTCACTCACTAGGACCCGGCTTCACTCACCGGGATTTCAACCTAGCTTCACTCACTAGGATTTCAATCACCTGGCTTCAATCATCAGGACCCGGCTTCACTCACCGGGATTTCCACCACCTGGCTTCACTCACCAGGACCCGGCTTCACTCACCGGGATTTCCACCACCTAGCTTCACTCACCAGGATCCGGCTTCACTCACCGGGATTTCATCCAACCTAGCCCTCCAGACTATGACTTTTCACCTAACCCTCCAAGTTAGGACTTTTCCATGCCAGCGTGCGATCTCCCAGATCCACCTGGACTTAACCCAAATTTCATTCAACCAAACTTAAATCATTGTCAAACACCAAAACAACAACCGGGCCAGACTGCATCAACATAAACATCTAAGCATGTTAACTTCATAGGAAGGTTCTTTTGAAAACATATAAACATAATACTTGAACATAGCATAATCATTAGGGCCCGGCTTGTACTTCATGTTTTGCGCGCGCCCCTGAATAGGAACGAGGTAGCTAATCCTGAACCACTAGGGTTTACTAGGCCTTCTCAAATGTCCTTCAGCCTAATATCATAATCATTTGACTCGCTTTAAGAGTCTATAGTACAAGCCATTACAAAATAAAATAGTTATCATGTTCTTCATTTTCATAAAGTATGCTCTTAGTCCCAACCTTCTAGAGAAGCATTCTTTAGGCCCTAAGCCTTCTTCGTCCATGCCCTATAGGACTCATTTTTATACATATGTATACATTCATAATCTTGATAACTAGCATAGTATAAAGCATGCATTTCATGGGAGCAACCAAGGCTAGGGTCCAAGAGTTCTCTCTTGGCCGAAAGTTGTAATTTGGCTAGCATGCATTCCAATCAACATATCAAGAATCACACAAGCATGTCATAACCTACACAAGATCATTATCATGCATGGTATTTATTAATCCAATCCCAAGTATAGGGCCCTTTGGCCGAAAGTTAAGGGTGGAGGTAGCTTAGGTTTTTTACCTCAAACATCTCATACAAGTATCATATATATATACATCATGTATCATACTAAGCATAGCATACATCATGGGGTAATCAACCTTCATAAACCTAATGTTCCATGCTTTGGCCGAATATCACATGCTAGGGAAAAATTAAGTTTTCCAATCAAACATTCCATTTAAACATCACTTGCATATACATATCATCATCCCAAACATAAGCATATCTCATAGGGTAGTTTATCCTTTACAAACCCTAACTTTAGGGTGTTGGCCGAATGGTGTAGGGTAGGGGGATTAGGGTTTTTGGAAATCAAACCTTCACACAAATATTTACACAAACACCTCACATACATATCATGCAACATTATTAAACATGGATTTTATCATAGGTTAATCATGCACCCTAAACCCTAATTCTTCTAGGGTTGGCCGAAAGTGTAGGGTAGGGGGATTTAGGGTTTTTGAAATCAAACATTCACACAAACATTTATACAAACACCTTATCTACACTATCATGTCATACACTAACATAAGATACATCATAGAGTAATTCAACCCTTGAATCCCTAATTTTTCCATGTCTTGGCCGAAACTTGTAGGGGGTGCAAACCCTAATTTTTTTGTTATCACAACTTGAAGGAAATCAACATATAGGTATCCCCTAGGTTCCAAGGGGTCTTCTCATGTATCAAAAAGTAACCAAGGCTTTCCCATAAGGGGTGGCCGAAACTTACGTAGGGCAAATCCCCATTTTCGCAAACTACAAGAAGAAGGAAATCATACACAGCAATTATGCTACAAGTGAGGGCACTTACTTCTTTCGCTAAATATCCTTAAGGTATACCCTTAGTTCGGAGGGGATGTGCTTGTCCTTGCTCTTGAGGTCCTTGACTTCTTCTTGCCTTGCAAGAGATTCAAACCTTCAATGGGGTCTTGGGAGTGTCCATTGGGATGAGACCCTTCCCTTGGATTTTTGAAAATCTCAAGGAGGAAGAGGAGTTTGAATTTCAAAAATTGAAGAGGAAGAGGGGAGTTAGGATTTCGAAAATTGAAGAGGGATAGTGAGTGAGGGGTTTGCAACAATGATGGTTAGCCCCTTAGCACTCCCTCTTATTTATACTAAGGGAAGAGACAAAGTGCCTCTTCTCCAAGTGTCCCTTCACCAAGGGGTTTCTCATCAAGAGCCTCTTCCTCTACCCTTTCACATTCCCTAACCCTTAACAAGAATTCCCCTTCCTTCCTCTCAGCAATCCCCTGCTGGGTGAATTGGTTACTTCGTTGCTTTTCAAGGCTTTGCTTACCAAGAGTTCCAAGGTTCGATCCTCGGCAAGAGCATATTTTTGCTCCTCTTTGGTTTTCACTTTTGCAAAGCCCATTAGCCCAATTCACTCTCATATTCTCAAATCACATTTATGCAATCACATATTCCAAATCATGAAATCACAAAAAGGTAATTTTATTCATTTATGAAATAAATGTCATACAATCTGATAATATATATCGACATTTTTGTGCCCTTTTTACAATCGGAAGCAAGCCCAAAATTTGGGGCGTTACAATCCCCTACACCTTATAGAAAGTTCGTCCTCGAACTAAAACAATTCTGGGTAACCCAACTCATATTATGCTTCCCCTAATATTCGTCCTTATTTGTTGCATGATTAATATAGGGTAAATGAGATCTTATTTATTATATCACCAAAATTTATTTTTATTCCGTCTTATAATTCTACATACAAAACTAGTCCAACTCAGTGAGCAAGATGGGCTGCCGTTATGCCCAATATAATGTCATAGTCTTACATGTCCAGCACTATCAGATCGCTATAGAGTTCCCTCCCAGCGATCCTGATTGGTGTGGCACGAATCATATAGGTAGATGGTATCATATCTCCCGAGGGTAGGGTTGTAAGAAACTTGCAGTTCATAGCTTGAGGGGGTATATCTAACTTTGCAGTAAATGGCATAGAAATGAACGAATGCGTAGCTCCAGTGTCAAATAAAGCAGTAGACCGACTGTAAATGAATATCTGACCTGTGACTACGTTTGATGCATTCGCCACGTCTTCCTTGGATAATGAGAAAACCCTTGCATTCGTCGCACCCGGTGGTACTTGCGGTTGGGGAGGTGCTTGCTTTTTGGCGTGGCAATCTTGGGCCTTGTGCCCTACCCGTCCACAGTTGTAACACTTGCCTGTCCCTTGGAGGCAAGCTCCTGGGTGCGGCCTTCCGCATGTAGCACACGGGTCAAATTTGGGCTGCTTGTTGGCGGGACCACTTTTTGAGTCGTTCTCTCTCTTGCCATTGTGGTTCCCCTTCCAACTATTATTCTGAGGCTTCTGACCTCCGGCTTGGGTTTGGCTCTTGTTTTCAGTCAGCACCTTCTTTTGCTGGTTGATGTTGTTCAGGTAGTGCTCAGTAATCAGAGCACTGCTGAACAGCTCTTTTGCGGTCTGTGGCCGGTTGACTCCGCCGGCCGCAATCAGGGCAATTTCAGGACGCAGCATTTTCAGCATAAGTCTGACTTTTTCTTTCTCAGTGCTGACTAGCTCCGGGCAGAGGCGGGCTAGTCTGTTAAATTTCTTCATTGCCTCGCAGAATGATAGCTCACCTTGTCGGAACTAGGTGAACTCGTCGAAATGCGGGTTGGTGACCCGCATGTGGAAGAACTCTTCGAAGAATTCCGATTCGAAGTCCTTCCATGTCATTTGATTCACCTGGCGTTTGGTCTTTATTCTTTCCCACCACATACGCGTATCTCCCGAAAGGCAGAACGATGCGCATTTGATCTTCTCATGCTCGGGCCAGTCGAGCAATTCCTTGGTGCTTTCCACTGTTTTGAACCAGGCCTGCGCGTCCCAGGGTTCACTAGCACCGGAGAAACTTTCCGGTTTCAACCTCTGCCATTGGATTAGGTAAGCCTCTGGTCGGGCTACCGTGACAGGGGCTGCCGGGGGTGTAACACCCGCTTTTTTTTTTTCTTTGACCACCATAAAGCGGCGTTACGTTAACATACTTAGGGCATGTAGACATCATAACGCAGCGGAAAACTTTAAACTTACACCTACATGCACTTTCTACCATTCCTAGCATCATAACATACTTAGCATCATATCATACTTAGCATCATGTTATACTTTAGCATTCTGTCATACTTTAGCATCATATCATAGAGTCATAGTCATATTCAAGTACTTAGTAGTAAAGGTAAAGTTCTATCATAAGGCAAGCAAACATATGGTCTCTTGGCCAAGTCACTATCACACACATTCTGCAAAGCCCTCCTGCTGCTTCCTTATTGTTCCTTTGCGTGATCTGCGATATAAGAAAATAAAACTATAAGCACACAGGCTTAGTAAGACTCTTTCCTACTCACTAAAACCGTCCGTCACTTAATCATAAACATATGAAACATTAGCATACTTAATGCTTTACTTAGATCATCATCCTTATCATCACTTAGCATTCATTCGACATATCGTGGACATGGCTTCATCACATTCATAGCATGGCATAAACATAACCATAAACATTCACGTATGGCATCATACTTGACATAAACATAAACATCTTAAACATTCATAGCATGGCATAATACTTGACATAGACATAAACGTCGTAAACATTCATAGCATGACATAATACTTGACATAGACATAAACGTCGTAAACATTCATAGCATGACATAATACTTGGCATAGACATAAATAAAATCATGGCGTAACCTAATTAAAATCATGGCATCATATACTAACATGAGCATAAATAAAATAATGGCATTCCAACATAACATAAACATGACTAAATCATGGCATCCTAAACTAACATGAACATAAATAAAATCATGGCATCCTAACCTAGCATAAACATAATTAAATCATGGCATCCTAAACTATCATGAACATAAATAAGATCATGGCGCCCTAACTTAGCATAAACATAATTAAAGCATGGTATTCTAAACTAGCATAAAATCATGGCATCCTAACTTAACATAAACATAATTAAATCATGGCATGAGCATAATAAAATCATGGCATAGACATAAATAAAATCATGGCATAAACATAAATAAATCATGGCATCCTAACCTAGCATAAACATAATTAAATCATGGCATCCTAAACTATCATGAACATAAATAAGATCATGGCGTCCTAACTTAGCATAAACATAATTAAAGCATGGTATTCCAAACTAGCATAAAATCATGGCATCCTAACTTAACATAAACATAATTAAATCATGACATGAGCATAATAAAATCATGGCATAGACATAAATAAAATCATGGCATAAACATAAATAAAATCATGGCATACACATAAATCGAATCATGACATAAACATAAATAAAATCATGGCATACACATAAATCAAATCATGACATAAACATAAATAAAATCATGGCATAAACATAAATAAAATCATGGCATGAACATATCTTCATAACATCCTTTTCGTAAACATACTTTTCATAACATAATGCATAACATGAATGGATGTATGTAGCAACTGTGCATATATATATATAAGGATGTTTAATCTTGAAAACATGCTTTTAAATACTTGAACATAATCATAACATGCATGGGGCCCTGGCTTGTACCACATATATACATCATAAGCGCGCATCCCTAAGTAAATACGAGGTAGCTAGCCTCGACCTACTAGGGTAAGGACAGCATAGTCGGTAGTCCCCGAACCGAGGCGTTCTTAAGGTGCCCATCCCTGTTGCACAGCTTCGGTAGTGCCAGAACCGTGGACAGCATAGTCGGTAGTCCAGAACCGGGGCGTTCTTAAGGTGCCCATCCCTTGGACCCAAACTTCGGTCCGGTACAAGCCCATTCATAAAGTAAAATACTTTTCATGCTTCATCATTCATAAGACATTCATGGCATCTTTATCATAACATAACTTGTTACGGCTCGGCCCGTCTACCGGCCCATTTACCGGTCCTTATGACCGTCGTACCGTCGACCATCGACCGTGCCGTTTAGCATATTCATTCATTCATCATACTTAGCCTTCATTCATCATTTTCATTATTAGACATGGCATAGGTACACATCATTCATATAGCATGGCATACACACACAAGCATGGCATACATTCATATCATTCATAAGACATGGCATACATACATATCATTCATACATCATGTCATACATACATATCATTCCTAAATCATGGCATATGTCTAAACATTCTATGACCTAACGTATATTTCATGACATATAAGCTATAGGTTTAGTTAACATGGTATTCCTCCACCTTACTTAAGCTTACCTCCTAATTACCTATACCCTAGGGTACTCTAGGGTACCCCAAAAATTCCCAAAAATTATATTTACTTACTAAACATCATAAGGGAACATTAATCAACATCATCAAGATTTTTGGCATAATTATAGACCCCAAAATCATGGTGGCCGAAACCCACAAACCTAGGGTTCTTGGTTTCCTTTCCTTGTTGTTGGCCGAAACTCATAGGGTGTCTAGGGTACTCCAAAAATTCCCAAAAATTATACTTAACTTCTAAACATCATAAGGGAACACTAAATAACATTATCATGATTTTTTAACATATTTTTAGACCTTTAAAACATGCTGGCCGAAACCCTTGAACTTAAAGTTCTGGGTTTTGCTTCCTTCATGTTGGCCGAAACTCTAGGGTGTCCTAGAGTACTCTAAAAATTCCCAAAAATTTTAATTAACTTCTAAACATCATAAGGGAACACTAAATAACATTATCATGATTTTTAACATATTTTTAGACCTTTAAAACATGCTGGCCGAAACCCTTGAACTTAAAGTTCTGGGTTTTGCTTCCTTCATGTTGGCCGAAACTCTAGGGTGTCCTAGAGTACTCTAAAAATTCCCAAAAATTTTACTTAACTTCTAAACATCATAAGGGAACACTAAATAACATTATCATGATTTTTAACATATTTTTAGACCTTTAAAACATGCTGGCCGAAACCCTTGAACTTAAAGTTCTGGGTTTTGCTTCCTTCATGTTGGCCGAAACTCTAGGGTGTCCTAGAGTACTCTAAAAATTCCAAAAAATTTTAATTAACTTCTAAACATCATAAGGGAACACTAAATAACATTATCATGATTTTTAACATATTTTTAGACCTTTAAAACATGCTGGCCGAAACCCTTGAACTTAAAGTTCTGGGTTTTGCTTCCTTCATGTTGGCCGAAACTCTAGGGTGTCCTAGAGTACTCTAAAAATTCCCAAAAATTTTAATTAACTTCTAAACATCATAAGGGAACACTAAATAACATTATCATGATTTTTAACATATTTTTAGACCTTTAAAACATGCTGGCCGAAACCCTTGAACTTAAAGTTCTGGGTTTTGCTTCCTTCATGTTGGCCGAAACTCTAGGGTGTCCTAGAGTACTCTAAAAATTCCCAAAAATTTTACTTAACTTCTAAACATCATAAGGGAACACTAAATAACATTATCATGATTTTTAACATATTTTTAGACCTTTAAAACATGCTGGCCGAAACCCTTGAACTTAAAGTTCTGGGTTTTGCTTCCTTCATGTTGGCCGAAACTCTAGGGTGTCCTAGAGTACTCTAAAAATTCCCAAAAATTTTACTTAACTTCTAAACATCATAAGGGAACACTAAATAACATTATCATGATTTTTAACATATTTTTAGACCTTTGAAACATGCTGGCCGAAACCCTTGAACCTAAGGACCTTGGTTTTTCTTTCCTTTCAACATCACATCCAAAAACTAACCCATATATCATGTTAAAAATCATGGAAATCATAGATAACTATTATACCACAGGTGAGGGAGTCTTACCTTAGATTTCTTGATTTTTAGACCTTGGATGGAAAGAAGGAAGAAGACTTGACCACACCTAGCCCTTGGAAACTTGAGAAGACCTTAGATCTTGGAGGATGAGACTTTTTGTGAAGTTTTCTCAAGGGAGAAGTCCTCCTTGAGTGCTCGGCAAGAATGGAGAAGGAAGAGAGAAGCAAATGCAATTTATGGCATGAAGAATGAAACTCCCAAACCCCCTTATTAATCAACCATTAAGGTGGTGAATGAAGAGTTTTCCATGGCCCTTCATCTTCTTCTACCATTTAACCACCATTCACTTCCTTTCCTCACAAGAATTCCTTGCTAGGTGAGTTGGTTAAAGCATTCATTGTTGTAGAAGAGGTCCAAGGTTCAATCCTTGGCCCATGCACCTTTATTTTTATTTTATTTAATCCTTTTTCTTATTTTCGAAAATTCCCCTTTTATTTCGAAAATTCTCCAAAAATGACCCATAATTATGCCAATATTCCTAAATAAAATTCTTTTATATTTATATTAATTTTACCCAATTACTACCCATTTTTGGAGCCCATTTAAAGCCCATTAGTACCAAATCTCTTTATTTAAATGGGGAAATTAGACTAATATTTACCCAAAATCATGCTAATATATCCAATTAAATCCTATTTATATTTATACTAACTTTTACCTAAAATCCACCGATAATTATGGTACTAGCAAGCCCATATAAGGCCCATTAGTGCCCTTTTTTCCTAATTTAAATGGGAAAACATGGATTTTCTAGGCCCAAGTTTGCATTAATATTCCTTGGTCCCTTGGAAAATTATCTAAACATGCTTAATATTTTAATAAAATATTAAGAGAATTTTCCGGGTCGTTACAGGGGGTGCTGGCGTAACCGGGGTTACGACAGGGATAATCGTCTGGTTCACTGGTGGTGGAGGGGTAGGGTTCCCCTGCTGATTCATCAGGTTAGTGATGATCAGTTGTTGCTCCGCGATCTGGCGTTGTAGTTCGGTTACATGTGTCAGATTTGGTGGGGGTACTGTCTCGTTGAGTGGTGTTGTCTCGTTAAGTGGTGGAGGGGCAGTCCCGTTAAGACGGTTACTACGTCTTCTAGCCATCTTTATAAGAAATGAGACTAGTATGAGGTAATAGTTATTCCTACATCCATGCATAATTAACTAGGAGTAGCTCATACTATCATGCATAAAGGAAGCAGTAGGTTTAGAGTTCTTACTTGGAAGCGGCAGGATGAGGGCTTGATGAGTGTGATAGTGGTGAGGTAAACTTGGCTCTGATACCAACTTGTAACGCCCGCCCTTAATCCCCTATGGATTCGGCGGCGCTACTTTAATTTTCGTACATTACAACTACACGCATGTATTCATATTTTTCTATCTAATCTATGCATGGGCATATGTATCATTTTAGCATGCAAGGTTCATGTAGCGGAAGCATGATTATTTTTATTCATCTTCAAACATAGCAAACATAACATGGGTTTAACATGACAAGTTCCAAAACTTGAAGCAACTAAGAACAAGATCCTTTTTATCCACCAGCACTATCACACACACAATTGCCCTTCTCCCGCAGCCTCCATAGCTTAGTGTCCTTTATCTGTAGCATAAGGGGAAACACTAAATGATAAGCAATAGCTTAGTAAGACCCTGTCCTACTCACAAAACCGGATATCATGAAAAGGTAAGAGAATATATCACATTCAAGCATGGTAAGCATTTAAGCATGTTTAAACATCTAAGCATGTTAACTTCATAGGAAGGTTCTTTTGAAAACATATAAACATAATACTTGAACATAGCATAATCATTAGGGCCCAGCTTGTACTTCATGTTTTGCGCGCGCCCCTGAATAGGAACGAGGTAGCTAATCCCGAACCACTAGGGTTTACTAGGCCTTCTCAAAAGTCCTTCAGCCTAGTATCATAATCATTTGACTCGCTTTAAGAGTCTATAGTACAAGCCATTACAAAATAAAATAGTTATCATGTTCTTTATTTTCATAAAGTATGCTCTTAGTCCCAACCTTCTAGGGAAGCATTCTTTAGGCCCTAAGCCTTCTTCGTCCATGCCCTATAGGACTCATTTTTATACATATGTATACATTCATAATCTTGATAACTAGCATAGTATAAAGCATGCATTTCATGGGAGCAACCAAGGCTAGGGTCCAAGAGTTCTCTCTTGGCCGAAAGTTGTAATTTGGCTAGCATGCATTCCAATCAACATATCAAGAATCACACAAGCATGTCATATCCTACACAAGATCATTATCATGCATGGTATTTATTAATCCAATCCCAAGTATAGGGCCCTTTGGCCGAAAGTTAAGGGTGGAGGTAGCTTAGATTTTTGACCTCAAACATCCCATACAAGTATCATATATATATACATCATGTATCATACTAAGCATAGCATACATCATGGGGTAATCAACCTTCATAAACCTAATGTTCCATGCTTTGGACGAATATCACATGCTAGGGAAAAATTAAGTTTTCCAATCAAACATTCCATTTAAACATCACTTGCATATACATATCATCATCCCAAACATAAGCATATCTCATAGGGTAGTTTATCCTTTACAAACCCTAACTTTAGGGTGTTGGCCGAATGGTGTAGGGTAGGGGGATTAGGGTTTTTGGAAATCAAACCTTCACACAAACATTTACACAAACACCTCACATACATATCATGCAACATTATTAAACATGGATTTTATCATAGGTTAATCATGCACCCTAAACCCTAATTCTTCTAGGGTTGGCCGAAAGTGTAGGGTAGGGGGATTTAGGGTTTTTGAAATCAAACATTCACAGAACCATTTATACAAACACCTTATCTACACTATCATGTCATACACTAACATAAGATACATCATAGAGTAATTCAACCCTTGAATCCCTAATTTTTCCATGTCTTGGCCGAAACTTGTAGTGGGTGCAAACCCTAATTTTTTGTTATCACAACTTGAAGGAAATCAACATATAGGTATACCCTAGGTTCCAAGGGGTCTTCTCATGTATCAAAAAGTAACCAAGGCTTTCCCTTAAGGGGTGGCCGAAACTTACCTAGGGCAAATCCCCATTTTCGCAAACTACAAGAAGAAGGAAATCATACACAGCAATTATGCTACAGGTGAGGGGCACTTACTTCTTTCGCTAAATATCCTTAAGGTATACCCTTAGTTCGGAGGGGATGTGCTTGTCCTTGCTCTTAAGGTCCTTGACTTCTTCTTGCCTTGCAAGAGATTCAAACCTTCAATGGAGTCTTGGGAGTGTCCATTGGGATGAGACCCTTCCCTTGGATTTTTGAAAATCTCAAGGAGGAAGAGGAGTTTGAATTTCGAAAATTGAAGAGGAAGAGGGGAGTTAGGATTTCGAAAATTGAAGAGGGAGAGTGAGTGAGGGGTTTGCAACAATGATGGTTAGCCCCTTAGCATTCCCTCTTATTTATACTAAGGGAAGAGACAAAGTGCCTCTTCTCGAAGTGTCCCTTCACCAAGGGGTTTCTCATCAAGAGCCTCTTCCTCTACCCTTTCACATTCCCTAACCCTTAACAAGAATTTCCCTTCCTTCCTCTCAGCAATCCCCTGCTGGGTGAATTGGTTACTTCGTTGCTTTTCAAGGCTTTGCTTACCAAGAGTTCCAAGGTTCGATCCTCGGCAAGAGCATATTTTTGCTCCTCTTTGGTTTTCACTTTTGCAAAGCCCATTAGCCCAATTCACTCTCATATTCTCAAATCACATTTATGCAATCACATATTCCAATTCATGAAATCACATATTCTAATTTATGAAATTTACATATTCCTTGTAAAGTCCCCGCCCTAAATCCTCTAAGGATTTGTGGCGTTACTTTAACATTCATAACATCTTTACTCATGCTTATATTTATACTACTTTATGCATCATATAGCGGAAGCATAACATCATTCATGTAATGTTAATCATGACTACTTCATGTATTCATTTCCATCTAAGCTTTAGAGGCATGCGATCATACAAGAGCGGAAGCATAAGACTTGAAAGCATGTAGATCATGCATGTACGTGAGAGCATGAAGCTTAGGGTTTAAAAACAAATTTTATACATGAGTAGGCCGAAACATGTATGGGCATCATAGCATTTAGGAGCAAGTTTCATGAAATGCATAATGTATGTAGAGTCCATGCGCATGATACAATATTGACAAGTAAGGATCTAAACATATGGAAGGTTTTAACATGATCGTGACATGCAACATGGGGAGCATAAGGGTGTTGAACATGAGAGGACTCAAACCAGCAAGTGATGGCCGAATATCATAAGTGATCTAAGCATAACTAGGCATGGCAAGTATGACAGAGTTTTAGTGGATCATGAGCATAAACAAGATAGTATGTTATGAGGGAAGTATCATATCAACTACTTTAGCATAATCAAATAGAGTGGTGTATCCATACAGTCAAGATGAAGACATCATATGTTCACAAGTATAGCAAAAACTTATCATGAAGTAGAGTAATGCCAAACATAAGAGCAATCTTAGAGTAGTGTGCAGAAGAAGGTGTATAACATCCTTAGGTTTCAAAATTGAAAACAAAACATAGAGCGAGCAAGATCTTTAATCCACCGTCACTATCACATTTCCCTTGCTCTTCTTCCTGCAGCTTCCTTAGTTAGTGTCCTGTAGCATAAGAACACTAAAACTATAAGCAACGCTTAGTAAGGCCTTGTCCTACTCACAAAACGTCGTCAATTCGTAAGCGTATCAAGTATAGCATAGAAGCATAACATGTTAAGCATAGAAGTCATTAAGCATGGTAAACATAACGTGTAAAGACATGGGATCATTAAGCATGGTAGACATAGTGAGCATAGTAATTTTATGAAAAGATTTCCTTTTGAAAACATATACATAGTACTTGAATATAACATAGTCATCTTTTGGGGTCCCCGGCTTGTACCCTTAGTTTTGTGCACATGAACCCTATTTAGGCACAAGGTAGCTAGCCTTGACCCAGAAGGGTTCCTTATTAGGCCTTCTTGAAAATCCTTCAGCCTGGGGGTCTCTAGGCCTTCTCAAAAAGTCCTTCAGCCTAGGACCCATCATGAACTCATTTAAGAGTTTGTGGTACAAGCCAATCATAAAGTAACATAGTTATCATGTACATTTCCCTTTTTAGCATGCTCTTAGTCCCTTCCTTTCAAGGGAGCATTACTTTAGGCCTTAGCCTTCATCATACATAAACTCATAATCCATGATAACTATTCATGCATTTCATTCATATCATAGTATAACATGCTTTCATGAAAAGTGAACATAAATAAGGTCCAAGGGTTCCCTTGGCCGAAAATCATCATCATGCATTCTTCACTTTCCTAGATCATACAAGCATGGTTCATGTCATTCAAAGCATGCAATATCATAAGCATTCATTAGGGTAGCATGGCATGTAAATAGGTTTAGGACCTAACCCTATTCTAGGGTTGGCCGAATGTTGTAAAGAGGTTGGACCTCTTGCATGGAGTTGTATTTCCTCATAATCATATCAAGCATCATGGAAGCAATCATAGCATGGGGATTTGTCCAAGGCCTAGCCCTAGTTTAGGGTTGGCCGAAACATACATGTCATCAAGAATTTATCATACAACATTCCATACATTGTGTAGCATTTAATCAAACATGTAGTAGCATATGGCACACCCTAACCCTTGGTTAGGGTAGTGGCCGAAACTTAAGAGGGCATCATGCAACTTATTCGCAAACAATTATGCTACAGGCGAGGGGCACTTACCTTTTTCGCTAAATCCTTAGGGTATACCCTTAACTTGGAGGGATGGTACCCTTAACTTGGAGGGATGGTACCCTTAACTTGGAGGGATGGTACCCTTAACTTGGAGGGATGGTGCCCTTGGTCCTTGCCCTTGAGATCCTTGAATGCTCCTTGTCTTGCAAGAGGTACTCAAGGGAGTTTAGGGAGTGTCAACCCTAACCTTGGGTTTCGGCAACCACAAGGGGAGAGTGTTGCTTGGCTTCGGTGGAGAAGGGGAGAAGAAGGTGGCTTTCGGCCACTTGGGGGAGGGGAGGAAGATTAGTGTTTGGAGGGAGGAGTGGAAGGGGGCTCTCGGCAATAGCAAGAGGAGGGAATGAGTGATTGTGCTCTCACACTCTCCTCCCCCTTTTATACTTAGTGAAGAGGCATGGTGCCTCTTCACTAAGCACCCTTTCACCAAGGGGTGTTTCACCAAGAGTTTTCTTCCACCTCTTCACCTTCCCTAACCCTTAACAAGGATTTCCCTACTTCCTTCTCAACATCTTCTCCCCTGGTGAGATGGTCACCAAGTCTACTCCTCAAGGCTTTGCTTGCCAAGAGTACCAAGGTTCAATCCTTGGTGAGAGCACATTTTTGCTCCTCTTGGTTTTAATCAAGCATAAGCCCACTAAGCCCATTCCATTCCATATGATTTCATGAATTCGAATTCATGGAATCACATATGTGATTCATGAATCACATTTCACTCCTTATGTAATTTCATAATCCCTCTTAATCAAATCTTATAATCAATCATGAAATTACATACTTCGCATTTTGCATAATCACATCATAATGTAATCACATGAAATCATACTCTTATGCAATCACATGAAATCATCAATTAAAATTTATGCAATCGCATATAGGGGTTTTATGAAATCACATATTGGGACTTTTATTTCTTATCAAATAAAGTCGTACAATTGCATTGAGAAAAGAAAAACAAGCCCAAAATTTGGGGCGTTACAATCCCCTACCCCTTATAGAAAGTTCGTCCTCGAACTAAAACAACTCGGGGTACTTGCGTTTCATTTCATCTTCTCTTTCCCAGGTGGCTTCTTCGAATTTCTGACTTTGCCACAGGACCTTTACTAAGGGCACTTCCTTGCTCCTTAGTTTCTTAACCTCTCGGTCCAATATCTGAATGGGCCGACTCTCAAAGCTTAGGTCCTCCTGGATCTGAACCGTCTGTGGTTCGATCACCTGGTCTGGGTCGGGCGTGCACTTCTTAAGTAGAGAGACGTGGAACACGCTGTGAATCGCCGACATCTCCTGCGGTAGTTCCAGCTCGTAAGCTACCTGGCCAACTCTCTTTAGGACCTTATACGGCCCTACATATCGCGGACTTAGTTTCCCTTTCTTCCCAAATCTCATAACTCCTTTCATAGGAGCCACTCGGAGGAAGACAAGGTCTCCAACTTGGAATTCCAGCGGCCTACGTCGCTTGTCCGCATAATTCTTCTGCCGGCTCTGGGCAGTCTCGATCCTTTGACGAATGTTCTGTATAGCCCGGTGGTGTCATCAATAAAGTCGGTCTGGAGTCCCATTTCCTTCTTTTCACCACCTTCGAACCAACAGATTGGAGATCTGCACCTCCGTCCATAAAGCGCTTCGTACGGTGCCATTCCGATAGTAGCTTGGTAACTGTTGTTGTAGGCGAATTCCCGCCAAGCATAGATATCGGCACCAGCTCCCTTTGAAATCCAGGGCACAGGCTCGGAGCATGTCTTCGAGCACTTGGTTCACTCGCTCAGTCTGTCCATCGGTCTGTGGATGAAAGGCTGTGCTGAACCGCAGCTTCGTGCCGAGAGCTTTCTGTACGCACTCCCAAAAGTGCGAAGTGAAGCGACCGTCCCTATCTGAGATGATAGTCTTCGGAACTCCATGTAGTCGAATAACCTCCTTGGCATATAGTTGAGCCAGCTGCTCAATAGAATAAGTCATCTTGATTGCCAAGAAGTGGGCTGATTTCGTCAATCTGTCGACGATAACCCAAATAGCGTCGTATCCATTGGTAGTCTTGGGAAGTCCAGAAATGAAATCCATAGAAATATCTTCCCATTTCCATTCAGGGATCTGGATCGGTTGAAGAACTCCTCCAGGCCTCTGATGTTCAGCCTTAACTTGTTGGCAGGTCAGGCAGGTGCTGACATGCTGAGCTACGTCACGTTTCATACCGGGCCACCAAAACCCTTGTCTTCAGATCTTGGTACATTTTGGTGGACCCCGGGTGCCATCGCATAAGGAGTCGAGTGAGCTTCCTCTAAAATCATCTTTCGTAGTTCCGGATCATTAGGGATACAGAGTCGATCCCTAAGGTATAATATCCCGTCTTCGGCGATATGAAAACCCTCGCCCTTGCCTTCAAAAATTCCCTGCTTGATCTTCTGAAGGACTAGATCACCCTTTTGCTTTCCAGAATATTATCGAATAGCGTAGGTGCTATCGATATAGAAGAAAGCCGTCCGGTGATAACCTCAATTCCGAAATCCATAAATTCCCGCTCTAGTGGTCGGGATAACGCCGATAAAGATAACAGAGTAGCACTAGTCTTCCTGCTGAGAGCATCGCCACTCTGTTTGCTTTTCCAGGATGGTAAAATATTCGCAATCATAATCTTTAACTAGCTCGAGCCATCGGCGTTGGCGCATGTTGAGGTCCTTTTGAGTGAAGAAATATTTGAGACTCTGGTGGTCTGTATATATCTTGCACTGCGCTCCATATAAGTAATGCCTCCATATCTTGAGC
>JAGFNQ010003718.1:0-46566 GCA_024364735.1 Boesenbergia rotunda | reverse complement strand
GCATGCACATATTACCAAGCATAAAAGAAAAAGTAGGTTTAGAATCTTACTTGGAAGCAGCAGGTTGAGAGCTTTGAGGAGTGTGATAGTGGTGAGGTAGACTTTGCTCTGATACCAACTGTAAAGTCCCGCCCTAAATCCTCTAAGGATTTGTGGCGTTACTTTAACATTCATAACATCTTTACTAATGCTTATATTTATACTACTTTATGCATCATATAGCGGAAGCATAACATCATTCACGTAATGTTAACATGACTACTTCATGTATTCATTTCCATCTAAGCTTTAGATGCATGCGATCATACAAGAGCGGAAGCATAAGACTTGAAAGCATGTAGATCATGCTTGTACGTGAGAGCATGAAGCCTAGGGGTTTAAAAACAAATTTTATACATGAGTAGGCCGAAACATGTATGGGCATTATAGCATTTAGGAGCAAGTTTCATGAAATGCATAAAGTATGTGGTGTCCATGCGCATGATACAATATTGACAAGTAAGGATCTAAACATATGGAAGGTTTTAACATGATCGTGGCATGCAACATGGGGAGCATAAGGGTGTTGAACATGAGAGGACTCAAACCAGCAAGTGATGGCCGAATATCATAAGTGATCTAAGCATAACTAGGCATGGCAAGTATGATAGAGTTTTAGTGGATCATGAGCATAAACAAGATAGAATGTTATGAGGGAAGCATCATATCAACTACTTTAGCATAATCGAATAGAGTGGTGTATCCATACAGTCAAGATGGAGACATCATATGTTCACAAGTATAGCAAAAACTTATCATGAAGTAGAGTAATGCCAAACATAAGAGCAATCTTAGAGTAGTGTGCAGAAGAAGGTGTATAACATCCTTAGGTTTCAAAATTGAAAACAAAACATAGAGCGAGCAAGATCTTTAATCCACCGTCACTATCACATTTCCCTTGCTCTTCTTCCTGCAGCTTCCTTAGTTAGTGTCCTGTAGCATAAGAACACTAAAACTATAAGCCAATGCTTAGTAAGGCCTTGTCCTACTCACAAAACGTCGTCAATTCGTAAGCATATCAAGTATAGCATAGAAGCATAACATGTTAAGCATAGAAGTCATTAAGCATGGTAAACATAACGTGTAAAGACATGGGATCATTAAGCATGGTAGACATAGTGAGCATAGTAATTTCATGAAAAGATTTCCTTTTTGAAAACATATACATAGTACTTGAATATAACATAGTCATCTTTTGGGGGCCCCGGCTTGTACCCTTAGTTTTGTGCACATGAACCCTATTTAGGCACAAGGTAGCTAGCCTTGACCTAGAAGGGTTCCTTATTAGGCCTTCTTGAAAATCCTTCAGCCTGGGGGTCTCTAGGCCTTCTCAAAAAGTCCTTCAGCCTAGGACCCATCATGAACTCATTTAAGAGTTTGTGGTACAAGCCAATCATAAAGTAACATAGTTATCATGTACATTTCCCTTTTTAAGCATGCTCTTAGTCCCTTCCTTTCAAGGGAGCATTACTTTAGGCCTTAGCCTTCATCATACATAAACTCATAATCCATGATAACTATTTATGCATTACATAGGTATTCATTCATGCATTTCATTCATATCATAGTATAACATGCTTTCATGAAAAGTGAACATAAATAAGGTCCAAGGGTTCCCTTGGCCGAAAATCATCATCATGCATTCTTCACTTTCCTAGATCATACAAGCATGGTTCATGTCATTCAAAGCATGCAATATCATAAGCATTCATTAGGGTAGCATGGCATGTAAATAGGTTTAGGACCTAACCCTATTCTTGGGTTGGCCGAATGTTGTAAAGAGGTTGGACCTCTTGCATTGAGTTGTATTTCCTCATAATCATATCAAGCATCGTGGAAGCAATCATAGCATGGGGTTTTGTCCAAGGCCTAACCCTAGTTTAGGGTTGGCCGAAACATACATGTCATCAAGAATTTATCATACAACATTCCATACATTATGTAGCATTTAATCAAACATGTAGTAGCATATGGCACACCCTAACCCTTGGTTAGGGTAGTGGCCGAAACTTTAGAGGACATCATGCAACTTATTCGCAAACAATTATGCTACAGGCGAGGGCACTTACCTTTTTCGCTAAATCCTTAGGGTATACCCTTAACTTGGAGGGATGGTACCCTTAACTTGGAGGGATGGTACCCTTAACTTGGAGGGATGGTACCCTTAACTTGGAGGGATGGTGCCCTTGGTCCTTGCCCTTGAGATCCTTGAATGCTCCTTGTCTTGCAAGAGGTACTCAAGGGAGTTTAGGGAATGTCAACCCTAACCTTGGGTTTCGGCAACCACAAGGGGAGAGTGTTGCTTGGCTTCGGTGGAGAAGGGGAGAAGAAGGTGGCTTTCGGCCACTTGGGGGAGGGGAGGAAGATTAGTGTTTGGAGGGAGGAGTGGAAGGGGGCTCTCGGCAATAGCAAGAGGAGGGAATGAGTGATTGTGCTCTCACACTCTCCTCCCCCTTTTATACTTAGTGAAGAGGCATGGTGCCTCTTCACTAAGCACCCTTTCACCAAGGGGTGTTTCACCAAGAGTTTTCTTCCACCTCTTCACCTTCCCTAACCCTTAACAAGGATTTCCCTACTTCCTTCTCAACATCTTCTCCCCTGGTGAGATGGTCACCAAGTCTACTCCTCAAGGCTTTGCTTGCCAAGAGTACCAAGGTTCAATCCTTGGTGAGAGCACATTTTTGCTCCTCTTGGTTTTAATCAAGCATAAGCCCACTAAGCCCATTCCATTCCATATGATTTCATGAATTCGAATTCATGAAATCACATATGTGATTCATGAATCACATTTCACTCCTTATGTAATTTCATAATCCCTCTTAATCAAATCTTATAATCAATCATGAAATTACATACTTCGCATTTTGCATAATCACATCATAATGTAATCACATGAAATCATACTCTTATGCAATCACATGAAATCATCAATTAAAATTTATGCAATCGCATATAGGGGTTTTATGAAATCACATATTGGGACTTTTATTTCTTATCAAATAAAGTCGTACAATTGCATTGAGAAAAGAAAAACAAGCCCAAAAATTTGGGGCGTTACACTTGGTTAACCCACCTGAAGGGATTAAAGGGTGCAAGTGGGTTTTCAAAACCGACATGGAAGGTAATGTTGTTACCTTTAAGGCTAGATTAGTGGCAAAGGGATATCGTCAAAAATAAGGAATTGATTATGACGAAACCTATTCGCCAGTAGCTATGCTTAAATCCATTCGGATGCTCCTAGCCATAGCAGCTCATTATGATTATGAGATTTGGCAAATGGATGTGAAAACAGCTTTCCTTAACGGAAACCTGCTTAAGGACGTATACATGATACAGCCTGAAGGTTTCACATCGGTTGATAAAACCAAGGTATGCAAGCTTCGACGATCCATATATGGACTGAAGCAAGCATCTAGGAGCTGGAACATCCGTTTTGATGAGACAATCAAAAAGTTTGATTTCTCACAAAATCCTGATGAACCCTGTGTGTACAAGAAGGTTAGTGGGAGTGCAGTCGTATTCCTAGTATTATATGTCGACGACATCTTACTTATAGGAAATGATATTTCAGTCTTACAGACAGTTAAAATTTGGTTATCAAAAACATTCTCCATGAAAGACCTGGGAGAAGCAACCTATATCCTTGGGATTAGAATCTATAGAGATAGATCAAAACGGTTGCTTGGTCTTTCGCAGTCTACGTATATAGACCGAGTGCTAAAAAGGTTTAGCATGTCGGAATCCAAGAAAGGTTACCTTCCCATTAGGCATGGGATCAACCTTTCAAAGTCTATGTGTCCGCGCACAGAAGACGAGAGGATTTGCATGAATAAGATTCCCTATGCATCCGCGATAGGATCTATCATGTATGCTATGTTATGTACTAGGCCTGATGTATCGTATGCTTTGAGCGTCACAAGCAGATACCAGTCGGATCCAGAAATGGATCACTGGGCGGCTGTCAAGACAATCCTTAAGTACTTACGAAGAACTAACGATGTGTTCCTAATATATGGAGAAGGAGATTTGGTAATACGTGGGTATACAGATGCCAGTTTCCAGATAGATAAGGATGACTCCAAATCGCAGTCTGGATACGTATTTACTTTGAATGGAGGTGCAGTAAGTTAGAAGAGTTCCAAACAAGACACCGTAGCGGATTCTACCACGGAAGCGGAATATATCGCAGCTTCGGAAGCAACAAAGGAAGCAGTTTGGATCAAGAAGTTTGTCTCAGAACTTGGTGTGGTTCCAACCATTGATGAAGCAGTGCTGGTTTACTGCGACAACAATGGAGCTATTGCATAAGCGAAGGAACCAAGGTCTCATCAGCGATCCAAACACGTGCTTCGCCGCTATCATCTGATCAGAGAGATTATAAGTAGGAATGACATACAAATTGAGAGAGTTCCCACTGAAAGGAATATAGCGGATCCTTTAACTAAGGCCTTGCCTCAAAGCAAGTTTGAGGGTCATGTTAGAGCCTGTGGTATTGGATACCGTAGCGATTGGCATTAGGCCAAGTGGGAGTTTGTTAGTGATATGAGAGAAGTGTCCTAAGGCAATCGCCTTATGATTGTAAAACATTTATATTAATAAATGATAATTCACTATTTGAGTATACATGCTTGTGTATTTGATTGGGATCTTAAACTCATCTACTGAATGTCCGCCAACAGTTCACAGCATAAGAGAATTTGTGATGGATCACAACTAGTGATTATCTCTAAATGTGCAAATGTGAAGTGTTGGAAATATCCCTAGTCGATGAATTGATAAATACGGACATTATCAATTCTGTTGAGACTAGCATGGGTTATTCTCTATTCAGCTGATTCTCACTGGCTGGTGACATTGGGATGCCCGGAGATAAACATGGATGCTAGTTAAGGGAACTAGTTCATTGGAGTGACTAGCTGTAAGACTTCATATGGGAATCTACATGTAGATATGTCAATGAAGATCTTACTGCGGCTTAAGTGCGATGTTCCTTTGACTTGCGGTGTTCAAGTCATCTTGGTCATGGAGACTTATACTTTGACATCTTAAGCAAGCATCTCCAAGGAGGTGTGGACCCAGGATGATCGGGTGTAAGCCGAAGTGCCCGAAGATGTTTCAACAGCCTACAAAGGATTCACCACTCCTTGCGAGGAGATGTATACCCAAGCCTATCGTCGGATTGTTACTCAAAGCCTCTGGCCAGAGCATATCATGTTTAGAGTGAGAGCCTCTAAAATACATGAGAGTAATTAGAAGTCCAAAGGACGAGTAAGACATTACTTGGGCTAGGTGTGACGTAGTCAGCCTAGTGGGGACTGACACCATTGACCGTGTCCTGAACCAAGTGGTTATAAGGTGGTGAAGGGAATGGGGCACGATTCATTAGAGCTGCTGAAGGGTTTCAGAATAATTTCTTCTGAGGTCAAACCGTTGATCTTTCAATTAATTGGGGATCATGATGTACTACTAGGTGTCACTCATGATCGTTCTATAATTAGTTAATTATAGACGGCCAACATAAATCGAAAGCCTATTTAGTCACACGCACTACGAGTAATCCGAGGGATTTAAAACGAGTTCAAAAATTGGATTTTCCGATCAAGAGAAATAAGTCGAATCTGAGTTAGTCAGAGGCGCAATGGAAGCTAAAAATGGCTAAGTCTTTTGAAGGCTTTTTGGGCGAATTAAATGAGTTTAATTCGCGGCGGTTCGGGTTGGGTTTGGCCGACCAAAGATGGTGTTAACCCCTATTTGGTGGCCGGCCAAATAAAAGGAGAAAACCGATTTAATTGGTTTAATTAATAAAATAAATCTAGCGCGATTTATTTTATAAATTATGGATAAATAAATTTGTATAAAGAAATTTATATAAATAAAATTTATAGAAATTTATTCTTTTATGGAAGATTAAAATAATCCATGAGTTGGTTCATTTTAATTTTATAAAATCAATTATGAATTGATTTATCCATAATAAGAAAGTTTATAAGTTTCTTATAAAATTTATTCCATAATTTAAAGAGAAGAAGAATTAGTTTTTATTATAAATTAGTTTATAATAAAGACTTGGTTTAAACGGAATTAATTCATAAGAATTTATAGGATAAATTTCTTATGATAAATAATTAGTTTTATTATAAAGTTAGTTATAATAAAATTCATATGAAAATTTATAGGATAAATTTCTTATGATAACTAATTTGTTTTATTATAAATGGTTATAATAAGACTAGGCTTAAATGGAATAAGCAATAAGAAAATTTATAAGATAAATTTCTTATAACTAATTCCGTTAATTCTGTTAATTCGGTTTAGAGGGAGACTTAGCAAAGGAGTTGCTACTATATAAAGGAACCAAAGGCTAGCCCTTATTCCTAACGAAAATAATCAAGTGATTATTATTGGAGATCTCCCTCTCTCTCTTCTCTTCTCTCCTCCTTCTCTTCTTCTTTCCTTAGGGCCGGCGCACCCTAGCTCCCCTAGGGCCGGCGCCCAACCTACATCCAAGGTGGTGGAGGCCGTGAGCTTCAAGAAGAAGAAGGAGAGGCCGAACACGAAGAAGAAGAAGCGGATAGCGATTCCTCTCTTCCCGGAATTCGATTCCGTTACTTCGTTGGTTAGTTTTTCATTATTTTCTTTTATTCTTCTAGTTGTGCCTTCCGAGAATCTAGTAGTTCTCGTCGGCACAAAACTCGTGACTTTGCGAAGTCATCCCGAAGAGAACTCGGCGTGGACGCGAATAGAGGCGAAGCTTCCAAGGGACGCTACGGTTGGATCTCGTCCCTTTCTTCGAGTTACGCAAGGTACAAAAGTAAATTAGTTTACTTTTCTGCAAACTTTTATTTTATGTTTATGTCGATACACTATAAGGTTGCATGCTAGATACGAAGTTAAAATAATTTAGGAAATTATTTTATGCAAACTCTTCCGCTGCACGTAAAAATTTTAAATTTTACGAACTCGTATCCTTGTCGACATGCACCCGGTCCCAACAACATGTAAGTGAAGCAACCATCATGCTAGCTTCATCAATACATCATACATATAACATGCTTGTCTTAATCAAGACAATATGTTAATTTAATCTCTCTTTTCTCATCTTAATACATGTTGGCCGAAACTTCATAGCAAGGATATCATAGCATAAAACCCACATAGCATTGGAATAAAGGCATACATTACATAAGAGGTCATTTACAAGTACACTGGTAGTCTAGACTTCACTAAACCCTAGTTTAGGTACATGAATTGTACTTGAACTTATTCTTAGCCTTTATTCTAATAATTGGAAAAAATTTACAGCATGAATAACATAGTATAAAAGTCATATAATCATGGAATTAAAAACATACATTACACATGGAATCATATACAAGCACAACGGTAGTCTAGGCTTCATTGAACACTAGTTTAGGTGCATGTTTTGTGCTTGAGCTTATTTTTAACCCTTATCCCAGTATTTGTCCGAAATTCACAGCTAGATAACATGGCATGAAAGTCATACAATCATGGAAATATAACATAATTTACATGAGAGATCATTAGCATGTACAAGAGTAGACTAATCTTCACTAAACCTTAGTTTGGGTGCATGAATCGTACTTGCACTTATTCATAACTCTTACCCTTGTAATTTACCGATATTCATAGTATGTAAAACATGGAATAAAAGTTCATATAACATGTAAACAAAAAAACATATTTTACCATTAAGGTCATATACAAGCATAAAGGTAGCCTAGGCTTCATTAAACACTAGTTTAGGGGCATGCTTTGTACTCGAGCCTATTCTTAACCCTTATTCTTGTAATTTGTCGAAACTCACAATAGGGATTTCATAGCATAATCATTCACATAACATGGGAATAAAAGCATATTTTTTGTAAGAATTCATTCACAAGTGCAAAAGTAGTTTGTACTTCACCAACACTAGTTTAGGTGTATGATCTAGAGTTCTACTTGGATTATCATGCATATGGGTACATGTAACATTTTTCTAAACATCAATACATAGAATGGAGCATGAGTTTAGACTCAAACAACTTAGATAAGGTACTGACCCTAAGGTATAAATTATTTCCATCATGAAATAAAACACCCAATTACATGCATATCACTTGATTTAACCCTAACTTCATGAAGGTCTATAAAAATCTATTTTAAGGCATAATTTAAGGCCCCTTGGCTGAATGTTACAGGGGTCCCTTAGCATAGATTCCACAAAATTTCTTGGCCTAAAACATTTATATTGCAAGGAAACAATTATTAGAACAATAGCCTACTTCATGCATCAACAGTTATCTATTTCATGACATGGCCGAATTCTTCCAAGTCCTTTACATCATGGAGGGCATTCAAACACCATGTATCCATCATATATTCATTACAAAAAGTTAGTAGCAATTTCATGAACTCTTCCTTTATGTTTTTGGACATAGAAAAGGGGGGTACCCCTTTATGGCCGAAACTTCCCTCAAGGTTTTCTTCCATTCTCTTTCACCCAACATCACAAGCAAACATAAAAATCATAAAAACACATAAAAAGCCATTATGTTGTAGGTGAGGGAGTCTTACCACTTGTGCTTATGTTCTCAAAAGATCTCCAAATTTTGGAGAAGAAAAAACCTCTTAAACTCTAGCACTCCTCTTGTTCTTCTCTTCTTTTGGTCCGGTTTTCACTAGGAGGTGAATGACTTGAAAATGGCAACAAGGGCAATAAGGATTTCGGTGAGGAATAGGAGGAAGGGGATGTAGCGACCCGCCTTCTCTACCTTCAGACGGATCGTTACTTCTCTCTACTTCTCTACTTTTGATACATGACTAAAAATGCGGAAATCTTTTTTTTTTTTAAACTTTTAAATTCATCTAACAATTATATTCTAACTTAAGCAGTCATGTATAATAACATATCACACTTTCTATCTCAAAAGCTCACATATGGTACACTTTGAAGCTTGCCTCGCCCAACACCACAGTCGGGTATCAGTCGACTGATACTGTATCAGTCGACTGATAGCCTGAAATCTGAATTTTCAGGTTTTCGGCAGTTGCTTCACAGCTCCTCCAAACTTATAATTTCGAGCCATATGGAATCATGACACCATTTCTACACTCTATGACAGTTTTCAAATGAGTTTAGCCAATCAAAACGAATCCATAAACTTGAAATTTAGACTTTTGCGGAAGAAAATAAACTATACAAGTTATATGAACTTTAACACTAAAGTTTGTACCAATCTTGACTTCTATACATTCATATAACCAAATACATGTTCTATGACCTTGCTAAAGCATCATGAAATGTGAATGCAACTTTTCTAAACATATTTAAGCAATGAAACTTAATTCAAAGAAGAAATTGATACTATCTTGGCACATGCATCTATTTCTCTAACTAAGTATCAATATCTCTAACTACTCACAATTCTACTCATCCAGTGCAGTCATAAGAATATATAGGCTAAAAGAAATGACATGGAATCTTTACTCTAAGAAATTGAGTATGTAAAACTATCCAAAACTTAAATGTTCGCTAAACTCCATAAAACAAAAACTTGAAATTCAAATGAACTATAACATTGTGAATTAAATAACTAAATTGTCTTGTGCCAAAGATCTCTCCATAATCATCCACCACACACACTTTTCTCAGCACCGCCTCGTCGCCTTCCTTCAGAATTGCTTGCCTTTACCTTTATCTGCAATAAGAGGAAATGCAACTAGTAAGCAAAAAGCTTAGTAAGTACTATCTAGCTCACAAAATCTCGAAATGTGCAAACATGCTTCTAGATCAAACTGAAAATCATATGAGATACTAATATGCTTGAAAGAAAACTAAGAACATGTATAACTCAAAACATGCATACTCAAGCAATAATAAATCTCAATTTACTTTTCTTGGCTCAACTTGAAACTTTAGCTATTCTTTAACTTTTTGAAAACTTTCTTAAACTTTAGAAAACTTTGCTAAAGCATATACTTGAAAATAATAATCACTTGGATCCACTGAAGACGTAAGTACCATCTCATATGCGCGTTCCCTAAAAGGTTGGGGTAGCGAGCCACCAATCCTAATAGAGCAGACCTTGGTCTACCAGGGCCAAGACCTTGGAATTGGACACCTGGATTTCTTTAACGACGCCCTTGGACGCCGGGTACTGGCCTTATAAAATAAAATTGCTTTTTTTTTTCTTTCTTATCTGTAAATGCCTTGGCATTTTCTGGAGCACCTTGCGTGCTAAAATCCCTAAGTCTTGACTTTTGGGGATTTCTTAAGGCCTTGGCCTTTTCTTTTCTTATCTTTATCTTTTCTTTTCTTTTCTCATAGCTTTTCTTGGACCCTAAACTCACATAGGGTATTAATCAACATATATATAAGCATATAATGAACTAAGATCACATGCAAAAACTCAAACAAAAAGGAAATATCTCTTTTAAAAACTTTTAAAGGAAATTCTCGCGGAAAAACCGCCTCTTACTGCAGGTGAGCAGTACTTACATTGATATCTTGGACTTACAACCAAGATTGATGTCTAGAGCTCGGGAGAAACTTGAGATCTCGGAGAATTCTTCGCGTCTACGCGTTCCTCTCGTCACGGGGATCCCGAATATAGGATTATCTCTTGGAGAAGGGTCTCGGCCGGCCCTCCTTGGCCTTGATGTTGGTCGGCGTCGCCCAAGAGAGGAGAGGGAGTCGGCGTGAGGGTTTGGAGAGGAGAGAAATAAAACTTCTCTCTTTAATTGGCTATTTATACCTAAGGGTCGGATCAACCTAACTATCGCTTAAATACCCTTCTCTCCATCCTTTTCTGTGCTTGATACCCCTAGCCCAGCCGGTTGGGCGCTTGTGCTGTTTCGGTGGTGGTCGCGGGTTCAATCCACCAGCTGCCCATAAACGTTTTTCTATTTCCTTTTTCTTTTTCTTTTTCCAAAAATACTAAACGGACTCGGAAAATTCCATAAAAATATTCTAAAAATTCCTAAAAATATCTAGAATATTTCTAAACTATTTTTAAATAATTCTAAGGACTTTAAGAACTAAAAATGGAAATTTTGGGGCGTTACAAGGGAAGAGTTTGGTGGAGAGAAAAAGGGGGGTTTCTTGGCCGAAATGCCTTAGGCATTTCCTCCTCTTCATGGCCTTTTATGGTGAGTAAAGAGGCAAGCACCTCTCTAATGGTGTCTCTTCAATTTTTTTTTGTGTCTCTTCATCTTCTTTCCCACTTATCTACAATTTCCCATCCTCTTCTAATAGCACTCCCTTGCTAGGTGAATTAGTTACACAAATATTCTTATGGCTTTGCTTTCCTTTGAGGTCCAAGGTTCAATCCTTGGCACCTCTTTTTTTTCAAGCCCATGTAACCAACGCCCAACAACAGAATGCTACCTATTTAGTTCATACACATGCATATTTATATCATTATTCATTCATTCATGTGCATGATGTCAAGCATAATATTAATGTAGCATATAAACATAATTATCACACACATTCACCATATATCAAGAAGGGGCTTAATATTTTCTTTATTCGCAATTCCCCCCTTTAAATTCATAATTTTATTCTTGGCCATATGTTCAATTATTACATCGTTCTAGAGGGAAATTTGGGGCATTACATAGAAGATCAACTAAGGCAAGTAACCCCCTGACGGGTCCTCCAAGGGCAAAGGCCCTTCATCATCTGCCCCTTCTCAAACGCCTCAGCCTTCTTCGAGTTCTCGTTTCCCTAACGCTGCTTGTGAGCAAGCATTCCAGTCCCGGACCTTCAAGTTGCTTCCTTGTAGGTCCATTGATGGACCTTTCCTGACTGAGCATTGTCCCTCCATTGCGGAAGTGATTATCTTCTACAACCTCGGCTTTCTCCTTTCCCTTGAGCGGACAATCAACTATGATCTCGTGTCTAAATTCTACAATAACTTGCAACAAGGACCTCAAGGAGGTTTTGAATTCATGACCCGGGTAGCGAAGAGGAACCTTTATTTTTCCTATGACATCTTGGCAGAGTATCTTGGCGCTCGTCTATCATCAAACTTTTATTCTATCTACCCAGAGCTTCCTGACCCCTTATTGCCTCCATTTGTGGAAGTCACCCCCGATGACATATATCAGCACTTCTTTGACCATCCTCGACCAGCCGGCCTTGATGAGTTAGGGCCTGACTTTTCAACCTTTGCGACCCTTCGTCTTTCCCCTACTGATTACATTCTGTTCAAGATAATCACAAACTGCATCTTGCCAATAACCTCAAAACCCCTGACTGAGATCCGATCGTATCACTGTCTGATGCTTTATGGCATGCATTACCACCTTGACTTTGACATTATTGACAGCATCTTTCAGTCGATCATTTCCTATCGAGAGCCCAATCATCGCACTGTGTATATGTCGTTTGGTCACGTCATCACTGACTGGCTTATGTCAGTAGGTGTTGATGTAACCAAGGGCAGGACAGTGCCCATGGTTAGACAGGATTGCCGACTTGGCAGGCGGGCGTGTGCCAAGTCTGGCATCATCATCAGGGATCAGGATCGGGCTCTTATATGGAAGGATGGACGGGGTCTTGGAGAGCTACTCAGGGGCGTACATATTCAGGCACTAGCCGCACCGGCAGTCCATCAGGAGGCACTCGATGCCAGAGCTGATTACGACTATGAGCCAGATCCAGACCTACGCTGGCAGATTTCAGAGCTTGATCGGACCATCCAGCATGATCTTCATTTGAGAGAGCTCTTGCGAGAGGAGGTCCGGTCTGGGTTTAAGGCTTTCGACCGCAGACTGCTGACGATCGAGTCTGACGTCTCGGGGGTCCGCTCCAGGCAGGAGACTTGGCATGAGGAGTGGCGCAATTGGGCAACTGGTCATCCATACCAACCTTCATCTACTGGAGTTGCGCCCTCTGACAGTACGACCCCGGGGTCCTTCATTCCTAACGACACGACTGATAACCCTATGAAGGCTGACCCCCCGGCCGACGATTGATTATGGATGTACTCTGTCTATGCCCGTGACTTGACTATTTGGTTGTTTGGATTGTATGACTTTATGGTTGTATGCCTATGATATGACTTTTATGACTTTGTGTTGTGTTCAACTTGACTTTGATGGTATGTGATGCTTCTGACGCTATTACTGATTTTCATGTTTGACTTACTATATTATGCTTATTGTTAGTTTATATGATTGTTCATATGACTGCTATCATCATGTATGCCTTGCTATACTATGCATTGCTATGTTTATTTTTACTCCATATTCATATGATACATATGATTGTTTTGTCATGCTTTATATTTGTCATATGTTTTTATATACTTTCAAAATTCAATCATACCTTTGTTGTTTTGGGATACCCCCTAGGATTAAGGGGGAGGTTTTATGTTTAAACTTAACAACCCCTCTAGAACCTTTTCGGTGTTTGACAAAGGGGAAGAGTGAGGTTAGTTAAGTTTAGGACGATTATAAGCTTAATCATTGTAGGGGACGATCCTGATTCCCCTATGAGTGAAATTTGAAACTATTGATTTCGAATCCCTAAACATAAAATCGGGTTGTCAAACAACAAAAAGGGGGAGATTGTTGATGCAGTCTGACCCTGATTGTTGTTTTGGTGTTGACACAGATTTTAGTTTAGGATGATGAGATGATTATGATTAAGTCCTGGTTGGGGACTGGGCATGAAAGCCTGGTGAGTGAAGCCAGGTCCTAGCCTGGAGGGCTAGGTTGGATGAAACCCAGGCTTGGAGGGTTAGGTCCTAGCCTGGAGGGCTAGGTTGGAAAAGTCCTAGCTTGGAGGGCTAGGTGTGGAAAAGTCCTAGCTTGGAGGGCTAGGTGTGAAAAAGTCCTAGCTTGGAGGGCTAGGTGTGAAAAGTCCTAGCTTTGAGGGCTAGGTGTGAAAATTCCTAACTCGGAGGGTTAGGTGATTGGAAATCCCGGTGAGTGAAGCCGGGTCTTGGTGAGTGAAGCCAGGTTGATTAAAGTCCCGGTGAGTGAAACTGGGCACGGTGTACTGGTCTGGGGGACTGAGCACGAGTCAGGGGAGGCTGGGAGCCAGTTCTCTTGACTTAGAGTGGGTTTGGCCCTGCCTGGATCGGTCTGGTGACCGATCAGGAAAGTTGGCACGAAGTTCCCTCGTGGATCGGTCTGGTGACCGATCCAGCGATGACTGATCGGTCTGGTGACCAATCAGGGAGCATACAGTGAGTTTGGAACCCCACTTCTCGGCTCCTGATCTGTCTGGTGACCGATCAGGGAGCCTACAGTTTCCATACTGCTTGGCTCTTGATCGGTCTGGTGACCGATCAGGGAGCATATAGTGAGTTTGGGAACCTCACTACTTGGCTCCTGATCGGTCTGGTGACCGATCAGGGATACTGTTCGGATCATTCTGGTGAACGATCAAGTGTAGCGAGTTCCACACTATTACCGATCAGGATGGAGCCTGATCGGTCTGACCATGTCCGGATCGGTCTGGTGACCGATCGGGAGGTTTGGACTGTGAAGCTTGGAAATCACCCTGCAAAGGGGTGGATCGGTCTGGTGACCGATCCATGACTTGGGATCGGTCTGGTGATCGGACCCCTGAGAAGTTGCAATTTTTGATTACACATTGGGGACTGATCAGGTTGGAGCCTGATCGGTCTGAACCCACCCTGATCAGTCTGGTGACCGATCAGGAGTCTCTCTGATCGGTCCGGTGACCGATCAGTAGCTGATAGCTTTAATTCAAAAGTGTTGTCAGAGCTCTGATTACGTCTGTTTCTCTGCTGATTCGCTACTGATTTCTGCTTCTAACTTCTGATTGTTGATACTCCATTGATTTGCTGAGCTAATGAGATGCTAAGTGTGCAGGTTACTCAGATTTACTTCAAGGGAGTCAAACTAAGGCTTTTGCTACGACAGATTGGGCAGTTTTCCATCTCAGGTTGCAACGGACACTGGCGACGACTGGCAGCTGACTGGGGCTCGGCTGAGGAGAGCTTAGGGAGTCCAGGAGAGGTCAGTGTAGCTGGGTTGACTCAGATGAGCAGCTGGGAGCTGTAGAGGAGCGTCTGTGGCAGCACAGGTTAAGAGATGAGATGAGAAGTGGTGAAGCAGCAGTTCTCCACCATCGAAAGCTTGGCTTCATCACTTGTGTGATTACTCTGATCTGTTGATCCATTGTTTTGAGCAAGCAACTGTGAATCTTGAAGTGACCTGCTGTTACTTGAGCACTTGGGAAAAAGAAGTAAGAAGCTTGGCGAGTCCATCAGCAAGAAGACACGAAGATGGGAGTTCTTGCATGAGATCTGTGCTGAGTGGAGCTCGGTGAGAAGTTTGCTTGTATTCTTGCTGTTCTAAGTGTTCAGTAAGGCTTCTTCTTGTGTTTCCTGTACTTAATACTTCATTCATCTTGAAATGTTGTGGAGAGGTTACTCCACCGAGAAGGAGGTTGCTTTCTATCCGAATTTTTCGGGGCTTGATCTGCCGACGATCAAGGGATCGCCCACCTTAAGGGCATTCCAAGGAGTAGGGGCAAGTTATCCCCGAACCATGTAAATCCTCCTTGTTAGCGTTTGCAGTTAGTTTTTCATTTCAGCAGTTATACTTTGTTCTTTCTTTCGTTGTGCTACTAACCCTAACTGCAGAAAAGTGTAAAAGAGAAAGCGATTTTTGTGTCTGGCTATATTCACCCCCCCCCCTCTCTAGCCATCCATGTTCCAACATCCAGGGCACTTAAGGAAATATCCTTGTAGCTAACAAGGCTTCCTAGGATTGTGTCAGACTAGAAGATAAACCAAGTCATGTAAAATATCATGCCTTCAAAAGGTTCATACATTTTTCAAGATGTACTTGCATATATCTTCAAAATACTATCATTTTGGCTTATCAAAATTCTTTTTGGAAATAATATTTACTTGAGTTGGAGAATTTCCAGGACACTTAGAGAAATATCCTTGTAGTTAACAAGGTTTCCTAGGATTGTGTCAGACTGGAAAAGAAACCAAAGCGAGTAATATATTATGTGTTAAAAACAATATTACTGTAGGTACTTTCAAAAGATAAGTCAAGTAAGTTTCTTTAAGATTTTAAAAGTACCTATGTTTTTCAAATTCATAATATTTTTCAAAGTACTTATGTTTTTCAAGACTCATAAGCTCTGATACACAAATTTTAAATTTCTTTCAAAATATAATTTTCAAAGAAAGTTTATCTTAGAAACTCTCAAAAATATTTTCACTTTAACCTAAGATTTTTCTAAGTTAGAATCTGCTCTGTGATACCTAGAAAATTTTGTTTCATTTCAAACTGACCTTGTGAGTATGTTTATAGTTAGAACTCTTTTCAAGTATTCTGTCAAAAAGCTTCAAGGGGAAAATTTCAAATCATAAGGGAGCCTTGTGCAATGTTTCAGTTTTTGCAATTAAAAATGGTCTAAAACATAAGAAGAAGAGGTTCACATTATGAGGAGAGAAAGAATGAGAGAGAGAGAATAATTTTTTTAATATTTAAATTTTCATCTCTTTTTCGAAAAGTAAAACAAAAATTTCTAAGTACTTCAAATTTCTTTTTAATTGCTAAGTTAATTTTCTAAAGTTCTGTCAAAATACTTCAAGGGCATTCAAGTATTTCTAGTACTTCAAAAATTTTAAAGTACTTCTAAGTATTTCAAACTTGTTTTGAGTGTATGTTTTTCTCTTAAGTAAAATTTTCCTTAGTAAACAAAATTTGTCTGAGCAAAAACCTTTTGAAAATTGTTGGCAAATATTTCTACATAAAGTTTTTTGGTGAAAAACTTGTCTAGAAAAGATTTTGTTTTTCAAAATGTCTAAAGTGTTTCCAAACAAATTCTTCTAAGTGTGCAAAATTTTTTTTGTAAACAAATATTTTTCCTAATTCTCAAAGTTGAAACTTTTTAAGAAAAATTTTGCTTTAAAATCTTGCCTAACTAAATTTTTTTGTAGAATTCTTCTTGCAAAGCCTTGGAAGTAAAAGTTTTTTTAACAAAATTTAGCTTGCAAAACTTTTCAAAATGGAAAATTGCCTAAGTGTAAAAAGTTTTTGTTGTGCTTTTTTTTAAAGCACTTTGTCAAAAACTTAGAAGTTTTACAAAAATTCAAAACTCCCTATTAAATATTCTGTTCGCCCATGTATGTTTTTGATATATGTCAAAAGGGGAGGAAAGGTCAAAGTTAAGTGTTTTATAACACAAGTATTCAGGGGTTTAGGGGAGTATGAGAAATAAAGGATTTTTTTTAAGTCTACATTTATTTTGTTCATAAACTGCTATACTTCATTGATTGTTATCTTATTATCATAACTGTTATAAGTTTTTACTTAACTTTGAATTGTGTTGCCATAAATCAAAAAGGAGGAGAATGTTGGTACAGGAAGCACTATATCGAACCTTGTTTTGATATTGGCAAAGGATTCAAAGTTAAGTATTTGTGATCTAATAAAGTTACTAAAGTGTGCAGGAAAGTCCTAGTTAATCTAGGCAAGAAGTCTTGGTCGCGGGCTGGGCAACTAAGACCTAACCAAGGGTTGGGCACTAAGTTCTGGCCGAGGGCAGGGCACCTAAGACCTGACCAAGGGTTGGGCACTAAATCCTGGCCGTGGGCTGGGCATCGAAGACCTGGTTCGAGGAATTGGGCACCGAAGACTTGATTCGAGTAATTGGGCACTAAGACCTGGCCAAGGGTTGGGCACCGAAGACCTAGTTCGAGGAATTGGGCACTAAGACCTGACTGGATGTTCAGCATGAAGACCTGGTCAGAGGGATTGGGCAAAAGTCCTGCCGGAGGAGCCGGTTGGCAAAAGGTAAACTCTCCTGAGAGGAGTAGGTGAGGGTGCGTTCCTCGTCGAGGGAACAGTAGGAGTCGGTTCGACACAGGGTTCCATTTGGGAGACCTGAAGTCAGAACCAAGATAGCTACGGCTATAAATATTGACTAATATTCTTGCTTTGGTTGTTGTGGAACTAACCTTGGTTGCAGGACCGAAGGAGTGTGAGTATGCAGCTCAGAATGCCCCATTGGAAGGGGTTAAGAAGCTGGGCTAGGCGCCCGGAAGGCCCCGGGTGCCCAAGGTCAAAGCCAAACAAGAAAAGAAGCAAGAACGCTTCGAACTCACATTGGGCTAGGCGCTCGGGAGGTCCCGAGCGCCCAAGGTCAAAGCCAAAGAGTAATCGAAGCAAAATCAGCCACGAATCCAGCGGACCAAGTCAAGCTAGGCGCCCAGGAGGTCCCGGGCACCCCAGTCAGCTCCAGAGGCCGATTCGAAGGGGATAAGCGCTAACCGAGCTGCGGAGAAGGTTCTTCGATCTAAAGGCACGTGTCAGGCGCCCCTAGCGAATCAGGCGCCCCCAGGAGCACTATAAAAGGGGCTCGACCCCAAGGCTTCAAAGACACAACCTTCTAACGCCTCCAAGCTTTTCATTCAAGCGCTCTGCTCCAGCCAACTCCGATCTCGAGATTCCAGTGCCGACGACGACCCTCTACTCCGAAGTACGATCCACATCGGGCATCGGTAACGAAAAGTGTAACTCTTTTATTTACTGCAATATTCTTGTATCAAAATTTGTAAACCTTTGCGCGATTATAGAATTGCCCGCAGTAAATGGTCAAGGACCGTGGGCCTTGGAGTAGGAGCCGACCGCGACTCCGAACCAAGTAAAAGACTTGTGTTCTTTGTGTGATTGTTTTGTTTTCCACTGCATTTACTCTTTCCCTAATCCGAAGAAAATGTTTTAACGATATTCAACCCCCCCCTCTATCGTTTCTATCGATCCAACATATTGGACTTCCGATCACTATGTGTTTGGTCAACTGTGACCTACTTAGACTTTTTATATCTTGTCAAGTATCCAATTAACCTTGACCTACTTAACTTTTTGCTCAACCGGCATAATATATTGATCGATAGTCAAGTATCTAATTAACTTTGACCTACTTGGCATTTCACTCTCAACGAACAAACATATTGATCAAACATCAAAATCCCAACTCGAGTCAACACAAACTTTGTTGATGTGGAATCCTGCAATTGCACGGAGATATTGTCAAGTAATAAAATATTGATCCATAGGGGTTGTTGGTTAAGTACTAGTCGATTAGGCAAGGGTTAGCTATCTAGACTTCGCTAGGTCGTAACAGAGAATAGTTTGCTAGAAAAGGAGAGAAAGAGATCTTAGGTCAATGGGGAAGGGTTGGATGGGTGGAATCTAGAATTTCAGTTTCGCTACAATGATAGTTGATGCCTTATGTATTGCTCATATCCTAATCTCCATATTTATGTCTTTGTAGAGATCTTAACTATGTACTAATGTTAGTCCTGCAGAAGTGCACCAGAGTACTTCTTCCCCCTCTGGCATCCAATGTCATTAGTAGAATAGGTTACCCAGAGAGTTTGGTTAAAGGTTGGCCTCTGTCACAGGCTACTGCGGTCATATGTCTCTAGGTTACACTAGACACTTCTTACCACAGGATAGGGAGAAACTCATTAAGTTGTCTTAGCTAACCTCTTGTAAGGGATTAATCTCCATTTAGAGGCAATATCCGAGATGCTCGGTTGAAAGGATACCCTTGTCACAGAGGGCTCCTCGAGCATACAATCTCTAACACTCCCTCTACATAGAGACCAAACGCTCACAAATACATGTATTCACCATTCAAACATTTTCACAAGAATATGGTAGGTAACATACATATAAAACAAGCATAGACATTTCATTGAATAAGACAAATGCATCAATACATAATTCATATAACATCATCGCATCCTAGCTACACCCTACATCCTAGATTGGAGAACTACTCCATCACAAGATGAATACAACAAGAAAACAATAAAAATATACTCACCAACCCAAAACCTAGAGAGAAAGGGAAAGAGAAGCTTATCGTCAAAGCGTGGGTCTTCTTGATTGTCCTTCTTGATCCGAGGATGGACGACATCGAGAAGGCTGCAAAAGCAGCATTTGGGTCTCCCCTAGAGTGGAGAGCCCTTCGACAAGGACCTAGGCCAAAAACTGTTAGTAGGAGCCCTAGAGCCAATTATGTGATGATTGACTAGGGACATTATGTATCATATTCTATCATTAATAAAGGCATGGTTATTATACTTACTTTGTATTTGTGCCAAATAACTAAGTATAATAATGTCCCTGGGTAGTAGGTTCTTATCTACATTATATCGATTGGTTGAATCGATAGTGAGATAATGTAAAGAACACTACTCTAAACCATTCCTAGTCAAGTATTAATATTCAAGGACAATATTAATACATGGAGACTAGCATGTAGGTCAATTGATGACTTGAGCTCACAAGTTATGGATATGTGATATCAAATTGACACATGGGTATACATTAGAGAATGTGTACTGAATTGACCCGCCATGAGAATGTTTCGTAGATTATCATATGAGTGACATAAACTTTCTCATGTGACTATTGGTATGAATAGTCCTTAGACCTGAAGTCACTACGGTTCCCTACATAAGAAGTTATGTACTTTGGTATCGTCAAACGTCACCCGTAACAGGGTGGACTATAAAGGCGATCACTGGGTATGTAATGAATTATGTAGAGGGATGTGAGTGATGTAGATGGGATCTATCCCTCCCATATGATGGGAGTGATATCTGTGGGCCCCTTGATCGAGTAGGACTACTAAAACGCATGGCCATGCTCAAATGAGTCAATATAAGATATTGTGCTCATTTGTTTGAGTGAGTCTACTCGGGGATCAAGAAACACAAGATTGATTGAGGATGACACAGTCTATGCCTCATTGGTCAATCTAGATATCAAGGATAGAAGGACAAGGTCATACATTATCATAGTCACGGAGGTTTAGTGGGATCTCGACTATTTTTGTTACTTGGGTAGCAATGATGCATTGCTAGATGCCGCTCATTGCTTATGTGTCTAAAGGGTTTAGGCACATTGCCAACGTCGTGAGAGCCTATTGGGTCACACACTAAGGACATGATGCTTTGGGAGCCTGAGTTTGGAACTCGGGAGATCTGAGCCCCAGTTAGGAACTCGGGAGGTCAGTTTGGGAGCTCGAGTTGGGGAACTCGGGTAGACCGAGCCCGAGTTGGGAACTCGGGAAGTCCGAGCCCAAGTTGGGAACTCGAGAGCGTGGGTCGGGAGGTAGGCGCTCGGCCGACTGGGTCGGGAGCTCGGCACTCGGGAAACTTGGTCGAGAGACCGAGTCGGAAGCCCAAGTAGCCCAGTCGGGATTAAAGGAAAATTCATTAAAGTGTTTAATGAAGGGAAAAAAAGATTCTTTTCTTGCATGGGAAATGATAAAGAGCCACATGAAAAGATGTGTTGTTTATTGGTATTAATGAAGGAAGCCAAAGAGACACAAACCTCATCATATTCATGGGATGAGTATAAAAGAGGGCCTTGTGACTTTGGATGAAGTCTTCTTCTTCCTTCCTTCTTCCCTTTCTTCTTCCCTCCCTCATCTTACTCCTTTGGCCGAAACCCTACTGTATGGTTCTTGGTGTTCTACGAGCTACCTCAAGTTGCTAGCACAGCTAAGGTAGTTCTCCTAAAGTTGAGAGATTGTGTCCGTGTGGATACGAATAGAGGCACGGACACTTGAACATGCAAGAGATCCGGCACACCTTGGACGAGCGGGATAAGCAAAGGGCACGCTCCAAAGGTATATCTTCTTTAGAAGTATATGTAGATCAACTTTGCACAAGTTTTTCTTTCGCATGGATCGCTCGTGGGTTCTTGTTTCTGCTGCGTTTTTATAATTTTGTTCCGGGAGAACCCAACAGTGGTATCAGAGCCACTTGCGAAAGATCGTACAAAGTTTTTGTGCTTTTATATGTGATATAGAAGTAGGACGAGTTTTATTATGAGTAGCATACACTGTATGATATAGTAGTCGGGCTCCCGACCTCCCAATCGGGAAGACTGACATCTAAGGTCATACCGAGCAGAAAGCTTCCCGAGGTCACTCGGGAAGATAGACGCTCGGGTCATCCCGAGTGAGGAAACCCCGAGAGTGTCTCGTGAAAAGGGAGTCTGAGTGATCATACCGTAGCCAAGTGGGTCACAGATTCATGTTGATGAATCTAGGGCAGCGGCTCACTCGGGGAACCAACAAATAAACCGAGAGCGGCTCACTCGGGGAACCAACAAATAAACCGAGAGTTTTTGTTCAAGCGGCAGATTTTGTCTTTGCACTCATAATAAAATCAATGTCCTAAATCTATTGTGTATGATTGTTGACATGGTGAGTGGTTATGGCCTTAACCCCGATGTGATTGGATGTATGTGTGTGTGTGTGTGCATGTTGTAATTCATAATACGGCCTGCGTATCGTGCCTTGTCTAAATTCTTCCTAATTGTCAAATTAGATTTAGACTCGAATGTAACTCAAGTTTTCCTACATTGTAATGTACAAAAGAGTAATGGAGTGTCCATTGAAGAATGAAGATACAAGAAGGATGCCAACCACACATGATGACCGAAGGATGCTCTTGGAGAAGATGTTATCCCTAGGTTGACCATCGATCTTCTCATTAGCTTGAGAAGATCGTAGTATACGGGTCATAACCATGTCACATTTTCTTGCTTATATATTGATATATGCTATGTGTGTGTATGTGATGTATGCTTAGATTTTTATCTTAATTAAGTCAACTCGATATGCCTACCAAGGTTCGGTACTCATTAACTACCTCAATCATTTGTTGTTAGTTTTGCCAAAGCAAAGCAACGGATTTTATCTTGGTAGAGTGCGAGAGGACAATTGTGATGTCGCGCTATCGAACTTTGGGTGAGACTTAACTAAGTCACCTCAATTGGATTGAGAAACTTAGAGGCATATCCCAAAAGTTGGGAAAATAAGGGTAAGAGAACAATTATACTAAGTCATGGGCGATTAGCCATAGCTAGCTCAAGATGATGTGTAATGTGTGGATCTTGACCCTTTATTTTCAAGAGTTGCATACGATGTAATTGGTAAAATGTTACCTACCTAATTATACCAAGTCTTGGGCGATTAGCCAAAGCTAACTCAAGATGAAGTATAATTTGGATCTTTTCCCACAAAATGTAGTCGCTATTTAGCTTGGAGCTAGTAGTGTGGGCAAATTGAGTTTGCCTACATACATGACTAGCCCCTACAAAAGCTCTACGATTTAGTGGGAGTATCATTTAAGTAAAGGCCTAATTAAATGATCTAGATATGATACTTATTTCTGCATGTTGTATTGTTGTAGATCACCATGTCAACTAATACGTCAAATACTCTCTCTCTGCGATCTGTCCTTGAGAAGGACAAGCTCAACGAAGCTAATTTCCTAGACTGGTACACAAACTTGAGGATAGTCCTCAAACAAGAAAGAAAATTGTACGTCCTAGAGCAACCCCTTCTAGAAGCACCCATCGCTACCGCCACCCGTGTTGAAAAGGATGCTTACATGAAGCATCAGGATGATGCATTGGATGTATCATGCCTTATGGTTGCCACCATGAACTATGAGCTTCAGAAGTAACATGAGAACATGAATGCACATGATATGGTTGACCATCTAAAGCAACTATATCAAGGGCAAGCTAGGCATGAGCGGTTTGAGGTGTCTAAAGCCCTATTTACATGCAAGATGCAAGAGGGAACTCCTGTAGGAACTCACGTACTCAAGATGATTGGGTATGAGGAGAACCTTGAAAGATTAGGATTCCCACTGGGCCAAGAATTGGCTACTAACCTTATCTTGCAATCGTTGCCGGAAGGTATAATCAATTTGTCATGAACTATAACATGAATAAAATTGATAAACCTTTGCTTGAGATGCTCAGCATGTTAAGAACTACTGAACCCAATCTCAAGAAAACTAAGACCAGTAATATACTGATGGTAAATAAGGGCAAAGGCAAATGGAAGCCTAAAGGCAAGGGTAAGACCCAAGCCAAAGGCAAGGCCAACTCTACTACATCCACGGCTAAAGGTAAGGTGCCTAAGGAAGGGACCTGCTTCCATTGTGATGAGATCGGACATTAGTAGAGGAACTGTAAACATTACCTAGAGGAAGCAAAGAAGAAAAGAAGTGAGACTTCTGCCTCAGGTATTTTTGTTATAGAAGTCAATCTATCTATCTCTTCTTCTTGGGTATTAGATACCGGATGTGCTTCTCACATTTGTACTAATGTGCAGGGCCTTCAAAGAGCTAGATTATTGACCAAGGGCAAAGTGGACCAACGAGTAGGCAACGGAGCAAGAGTTGCTGTTATTGCTGTAGGAACATATTCCTTGTCTTTGCCCACTGGGCTTATCTTAGAACTAGAAGAGTGTTTTTATGTACCTGCATTAACTAAGAACATTATTTCAGTATCTTGTTTGGACAAGAAAGGCTTTTTATTTATCATAAAGGACAAATGTTGTTCTATAATGCTAAATGACATGTTCTATTGTAATGCACCATTAATGAATGGACTCTATGTTCTATATCTAGAGAACCCAATCTATAACATAAATACCAAACAATTCAAACCAAATGATTTGAACCAAACATATCTCTGGCATTGTCGCTTAGGACATATAAATGAGAGTCGCATATCCCAGCTCAATAAGGATGGATTACTGGACTCATTTGATTTTGAATCATATGAGACATGCGAATCATGTCATCTAGGCAAGATGACCAAGACTCCATTTAGTGGACACGGTGAAAGAGCGACAGAGTTGTTAGGACTCATACATACTGATGTATGTGACCCTTTCAATGTCACAGCTAGAGGAGGCTATCAGTACTTCATCACTTTCACTGATGATATCAGTAGATATGGCTATATGTATCTTATGAGACATAAGTCAGAATTCTTTGAAAAGTTCAAAGAATTCAAGAGTGAAGTACAAAACCAACTTGGCAAAAGTATTAAGATGCTTCGATCAGATCGAGGTGGTGAATGAATGAGCCAAGAGTTTCGTGACCATCTAGCAGAGTGTGGGATCATATCCCAACTCACTCCACCTGGAACACCACAGTGGAATGATGTATCCGAGCAGAGAAATCGTACTCTATTAGATATGGTACGATCGATGATGAGTCAGATAGATCTTCCTACTTCCTTCTGGGGATTCGCTCTAGAGACAGCTCTTTTTACACTTAACCGAGTTCCATCAAAGGTCGTCATAAAGACACCATATATGATATGGACTGGGAAGAGTCCCATGATATCTTTTATGAAGATTTGGGGTTGTGAGGCTTACATTCGATGTCAAGTCTCAGATAAACTAGGACCCAAATCTGATAAGTGCTATTTCGTAGGATATCCCAAGGAAACAAAGGGATATTACTTTTATAATCCCACACTAGGCAAAGTGTTTGTCGCTAGAAATGACATTTTTTCTGGAAAAAGAGTTTATTTCTAGAAGAATTAGTGGAAGTAAAATCCATCTTGAAGAAGTTCAAGATACGGATAGCACCGAGGCCTTAATGGGCATTGAACAGGCACCACAAGATGTTGTGGATCATGAGGTTGTTGCACAAGAAGTTGTGGAACAACAAGCTGTTCAAGTAGACCAACCTCCTCGCAGATCTGATAGGATACGTTGTCAGCCTGAGAGATACTCTTTTCTGTTGTCTGACCATGATGACGTTACGCTCATTGAGTTGAATGAGCCTACATCCTATCAAGAAGCTGTGATGAGCCCAGATTCTGAGAAATGGCTAGAAGCCATAAGGTCCGAAATGGAATCCATATACACTAACCAAGTATGGACTTTGGTTGACCCACCTAAGGGGATTAAACCCATTGGGTGTAAGTGGGTCTTTAGAAGAAAGACTGGCATGGATGGACTCATGCATACCTATAAAGGGTGATTGGTAGCTAAAGGTTTCAAGCAAATTCATGGTATCGACTATGATGAAACCTTTTCACCAGTTGTGATGCTTAAGTCTATTCGGATCATGCTTGCTATTGCAGCTTACCATGATTACGAGATCTGGCAGATGGATGTCAAAACCGCATTCCAAAATTGGAATCTACTCTAGGATGTGTACATGACACATCCTGAGGGTTTTGTAGATCCAGAGCATGCTCGAAAGGTATATAAGTTGCAAAGGTCCATTTATGGGATGAAGCAAGCATCTCGAAGCTGGAATCTTCGATTCAATGATGCAATCAAAGCGTTTGGTTTCATTAAGAATGAAGATGAACCCTGTGTCTACAAGAGGGTTAGTGGGAGCACAGTTATCTTCCTGATCTTGTATGTAGATGACATACTCCTCATTGGGAATAATATCCCTTCACTACAGTCTGTAAAGACATGGCTCGGGAATTGTTTCTCAATGAAAGACTTAGGTGAAGCAGCCTATATCCTAGGCATCAAGATCTATAGAGATAGATCTAAGAGATTGCTTAGCTTAAGTCAGAGTACATATATTGACAAGGTGCTTAATCGTTTTGCCATACAGAATTCCAAGAAGGGATTTCTGCCAATTGATAGATACCATTTTGTTGATTATTTTAATTGCTAAAATCCATGTTTGACCTATGTTTTTATTGTTTAATTGTGAAATTGCCCTAGGTTTTAGAACTTAGCTTTATTTTGGACTTAATTACAAATTTACACATTTTTAGATTATTTGGCCACTAATTTTCTGATATATTTTTGTAGGCATGAAAGGATCCTGGACCTAGGGCATAATGGGTCAAACTTGAGTCGGAAGTGACCTGGATCGAGTTATCAAGATTAGGATTAAATCTGGGCCATCCGATTCAAAAGCGGCTAGATCTGAGCCATCCGAGACGATCTGAAGCAATCTGAGCTAGGGTTAGGGTTGATCAAGTACTCTGATCAAGATCTGAAGGTTTCATCCCAATCAGAGCTCATTCAACCGTTGGATCAAGCTTGGAGGGCTCTAGATCGTCCATTCAAAGATTACGTTGATCTGGACCATCCGTTGCACATCTGGAGGATCCGAGCTACCACGAGGCAGATCCTGACCCCAGTTCATCATCCTCAAAGTTTGGCTCAAATCAGAGCAAGGTCAGTCATTGGATTTCCTCAAATCAATCTGAACCGTCCAATGCTAAGTTTTTAATCAGAAACGCGCCCCAGTTTCTCCTCGTCGTGTCTTCGCCGCACAGTCCAGTTTCTTCGTTTGTTCTTCATCTTCTCCAGTTTTTTTCTTCAATCTGAGGCGCGACCACTCGATTCCTGATTCAGAGCAAGTGCTAGGTCATGGTGAAGAGGACTCAGTGAAGATTTCAGCTCGCTATTGCCCAAGAACAGAGCTATTGAGAGGTTTCCGTGGCTCTGCTATTTGGAGTCGTCGATCTCAGTTGCGATCCATTTCCATCCACCGGAGCCATCTGGAGGGGTTCCCTAGATTGCTCCGATCATCCACAAATCATAATCTCACTTGGACACAGTTGAATCGATGGATTCGAATGGGAATTCAGATTTGGGTAGAGTTGAGCTCAGATTGAGTAGCAGAGACAATTTCCCATTGATTTGCTAAGCTTGTGGGTCCGAGGCTCACCCTTGCGTGACGAACAAGGAGTACCTGAGCTGCAAAAGGGATCGAGGAGTAGTTTAATTAGTTTAAATTCAGTTTTTAGGTGTAATCTTCATTTCTGCACTTGTTCTGTTTCTGTTTTTCTGTATCAACTGCTAGTTTCATTTCTGATTAGTTACAGTTTAAATTAGGTTTCATTCGGCAAGACAATTAATTAGAAATCTTGTTTAGTGCGCATTTGCATGTTAATTCTAGTTGTTTTCAGTTCCTTTACTTGCGTGCCAGATTTGCTAGCTTCGTATCAGAATTTTCTATCTGTACTTTAACTCTGCGTATCAGCCCTTTCAATTGAATTCCTGCATTTTGTTCCAAGCTTGCTGTAGTTTTAATTTATGAGTTTAAATCATGTAGTTTAGTCTAGATAAATAGCATTCGATTTTAGCTTTGCACATTAATTATTGTGAATCACTTCATTTCTGAATTCTGATTTCGATTTCTGCAATCCCAGCTTATTTCTGAAATTTCAGCGAATGATTTCTGAGTTCTTGTGTCAAAGAAACTCTTGTTTATCTGCACATCCAATTTCTGCATTGAGTGGATCTTGAATCTCTGATTCTAGCTCGTTCATGCACAGCACTTTTTCTATCAGCATGGTTTTCCAAGTGAGATCAATTCAGTTTCTGAAATATTGCATCTTGTTTCCGCATTTGCATGTGCCACTTCAGTTTCTGCATTTGATGAATCTACAATCTTGTTTTTGCATGCCATGATCAGTTTATCTCTGCAAGTTGTGTCAAGTGGAAACTTGTTTTTTTCATTCAAATTTTATTCATTCAAATTCCTGCACTTGATTCAATTCATGCGTATCAGTTCAATACCTGCAAGTTTCAGAATCCAATTCTGAATTTTTCATCAGTAAACCTAGCTTCTCTGAACCATTTCTGAACCCTTGATTAGAGAATCGATTTCAGCTTGTTTACTGCCCTACATCCCATATGATGCTGAATTTCTGCAGCCGAATTCTACAATCAGTCCAATTCTGAATTGTTGCTGATTTCTGCTTTAATGCTCAGAATTTCTGCATTTCAATGCTGAATTGAGCTGATTTCCTGCGTGCCAATCATGCCTTTTGGATTGTTCTTGATTGATCAGTAGCTAGCATTGAGTTCTTACAGTTTATGCACAGCATTCTACTTAAGCCTCATATTCCTAGCTGGATTGACAATTTATCTCGAAAATGGCAGTTCACAATCTTTGCAATTGACATCAGGTCTTGGCACACAAGTTTCTCCTTTGCATACTAAGATTAATCCACTTCTTCCTTGTGTATCAAGATAGAGCTAGGGCATTGAGTAGTGTCAAGACAGATGAAGTTTCAAGTGTTCTTTGATGCTTGAATTCAATTAGAATCATATTCAGATGTGCTTAATTCTTTATGCATTTGTTGGCTTCCGCATTGAAATTAGTTTGTGCTGTATTGTTTTAAGTTTGATTGCTAAATTTTGTGGCTAGCTTTGGTTGAATATAAATTAGTCTATCAAACCAAGTCTAGACAAAGATCGTACTATGCTGTACTAAATTAGTCCAGAACTAAAATTCGGGCATGGGTACCCAAACTGTGTCTGAACAAATAAACTGGATCAAATCAGTATTGGATCCTCAAGGACAAGATTCACATCTTGCCAAACCATTATCGTGGCTTTAGTCCAGGGGAGCCAAATTAAAACAATATTCATAGTTAGATAAATTTCTATTCTTGTTTTAATTTGTATGATTGTTTGTCTATTTAATTTCTGCAATTTACCATACATAGACTTAGGATTAGTTAGTTTAAGAACTGAACCAATTAACTGAAATTTGAACAACCTAGTATTGGGTGGCGGTGAGATGATAGTACGTTAGGGAAGCCTCTTCTAATAAGGTCAAGTATACTCTCCTTGGTCTCTTTAGACTGGTGAAACTAGCCGAAGCTACCGATCTAAGATCCAAACTAGTTAGACCAGAATTTTTCAAAAAATAATTTTGAAAATGAAATTTCATTGAAAGGCTTTGTTAAGGAAAGGGTTGATGATCCAATAAGGCTACGGCCAAAGAAGGCCTAGTGCCTCGCCAAGACCTGGAAGCCAATTTTTGAAATTCAAATTCAAATTATTCTTTGTCAAATTCTAATCTAATACAAATTTTCAGTCAATTGTAGATTCAAACACTCTCTTTCAAAATAATTCAAAACAATTATTTTCAAAATTAATTTAACTTTTTCAAAATAAATCATGATTTTTCAAAATAATTCTATCTATTCAAAATCTGTCTCACAAAAACCCTTAAGGCTAACGTGATTGACAACTCTAGAATGGGTGAGATGGTAAAATTTAACTTAACCAAAATTCATTTGATTCCTAGATTATTGTTTAGCACAAACATTAAAGCCTATAGTTTAGAACGGAGTTGACCTAATTATCCAGGTTAATACTAGTCAAAGTAGTCAAACCATGGTCAAAGTAGTCAAACCATGGTCAAAATGGTCTAACTAATCAAACAATGCATCAAAATTGTCAAATCATATATAGTCCGGGTGCCCGTGACTCGTTGGGGGCCCCCCGCCAACTTTTTCACTTCGATCAAGGCAGAAAAACTGCCATGTCTCTATAACCAGGGCGCCTCCAAGACCAGTCAAAGGCAGCAAAGCTACCATCCCTTTCTGACCAGGGACCCGGGCCATCACGGGCGCCCCGTCCAGCTGTTGGTCACTGCTAAACACAGTAGACCTCTGTTTTAACGACCCGGAAAATTCTCTTAATATTTTCTTAAAATATTGAGCATGTCTAGATAATTTTCCGAGGGGCCCAGAAATAATTATGTAAAATTGGGCCTAGAAATTCATGTTTTCTCATTTAAATTGAGAAAAACTAGGTACTAATGAGCATTAAATGGGCTCCAAAAATGGGTATTAATTAGGTAAAATTAATATAAATTAGGTAAAATTAATATAAATATAAAAGAATTTTATTTAGGAATATTGGCATAATTATGGGTGATTTTAGGCGGATTTTCAGAATTTATGAAATAAAAATAATAAAATAAATGAAATGAAAATAAAATAAAAATAAAGGTACATGAACCAAGGATTGAACCTTGGATCTCTTGTACAACCATGTAAGCCTTAACCAACTAACCTAGCAAGGGATTTCTATGAGGAAATGAAGTGGATATAAGTTGAGATTAAGAAGAAGATGAAGAGTCATGGAGAGACTCTTCATTCACCACCTTAATGGGTTATAAAGAGGGGGGGTTTTGGGAGTTATTCTCTTCTCTCCATCAATTACATTCTCTTCCTCCTTCTTTCTCATCCTAGACGAAATCTACAAGGGAGATTTTCCCTTGGGAAAACTCCACAAGAAGGTCCTACCACCAAGATCTAAAGGTTTCCTAAGGTTCCAAGGCTAGGGGTGATCAAGAGACAACAAGTCTTCCTTCTTCTTCCCATCTAAGGTCTAAAAATCAAGAGACCCTAAGGTAAGACTCCCTCACCTGTGGTATAATAGTTCCCTATGATTTCCATGATTTTTAGCATGATATATTGGTTAGTTTTCGAATTTGATGTTGAAAGGAAAGAAAACCAAGACCCTCATGCTTAAGGGTTTCGGCCACCATGATTTACAGGTCTATAATTATGCTAAAAATCATTATAATGTTATTTAATGTTCCCTTATGATGTTTATAGGTTAAGTACAATTTTTGGGAATTTTTGGAGCACCCTAGAACACCCTAGGGTTTTGGCCAACATGAAAGAAACCAAAACTAAGAACCTTAAGTTTAAGGGTTTCAGCCACCATGATTTACAGGTCTATAATTATGCTAAAAATCATGATAATGTTATTTAATGTTCCCTTATGATGTGTAGAGGTTAAGTATAATTTTTGGGAATTTTTGGAGTACCCTAGGACACCCTAGGGTTTCGGCCAACATGAAAGAAACAAAACAATAAACCTTAAGTTTAAGGGTTTCGGCCACCATGATTTAAAGGTCTATAATTAAGCCAAAAATCTTGATAATGTTAATTTATGTTCCCTTATGATGTGTGGAGGTTAAGTATAATTTATGGGAATTTTTGGATTACCCTAGAGACCCCATATGTTTCGGCCAACCTCAAGGACCCAAGGGTTAGGGTTGAGCCTTTAACTTCAAGTATATGTTTATGTGTTGCCATGATATAAGGGTGATGTAGGGAACCATGTTAAGTTATATGCCCATGCTATGCTAAGAACCATGCTAAGTGATTATGTATGTTGATAATATGAATGATGCCATGATAAGTATGATAAGTTTATGTTCAGGATATGAATGATGCCATGATAAGAATCATAGGGTTATGATCACGATAAAAATGATGCTATGATATGTTAGGTTATGATATGAATGATATGCCATGTTTTATGAATAATATGCATGTATGCCATGTCTTATGAATGAAGTTAAAGTACATGCCTTTAAGGCACAGCTATGATGTTAAGTATGATGAATGACAAGTATGATGAATGAATGATGATGAACGACAAGTATGATGAATGAAAGATGATGCTTATGTCTTTAAGGCATAAATATGCTAAACGGCACGGTTGATGGTTGACGGTACGACGGTCGAGAGGACCGGTAAATGGGCCGGTAGACGGGCCGAGCCGTAACAAGTTATGCTATGTTAAGTATGCTATGAATGAATGATGAATGATGAAGCATGAAAAGTATTTTACTTTATGTATGGGCTTGTACCGGACCGAAGTATGGCTCCAAGGGATGGGCACCTTAAGAATGCCCCGATTTTGGACTACCGAAGCTGTCCACGGTTCTGGCCCTACCAGAGCTGGGTAACAGGGATGGGCACCTTAAGAACGCCTCGGTTCGGGGACTACCGACTATGCTGTCCTTACCCTAGTAGGTCGAGGCTAGCTACCTCGTATTTACTTAGGGATGTGCGCTTATGATGTATGTATGTGGTACAAGCCAGGGCCCAATGATATGATGAATATGTTTAAGCATTAAAAGTATGTTTTAAAAGGTTAAGCATCCTTATATATATGCAATTGTCTCATGCATTCATCCATGTTATGCATTATAATTATGATAAGAATATTATGCAAAGTAAGTTTATGCAAAGCAAGTTTATGCAAGATATGTTTATGCAAATGATTTTGTTTATGCTCATGTTACTATATGATGTCATGATTTGATTGTGTTTATGCTAATTTAGAATGCCATGATTTATCTATGTTCATGTTAGTTTAGGATGCCATGATTTATTTATGTTCATGCTAGTTTAAAATGCCATGATTTTATTTATGTGCATGATAGTTTAGGGTACCATGATTTAATTATGTTTATGCCAAGTTAGAATGCCATGATTTGATTTATGTTCATGCTAGGTTAGGATGCCATGATGTAATTATGTTTATGCTAAGATAGTATGCCATGATTGGATTTATGTTCATGCTAGTTTAGAATGTCATGATTTAATTATGTTTATGCTAAGTTAGAATGCCATGATTTTTTTTATGATGTCCATACCAATTTATGATGCCATGTTCTAACTATGTTATACTGAGATAGGACGCCATGATTTTATTTATATTCGTGCTAAGAATGTTTATGAAGTTATGTTTGTTATGTTTATGTCTACGCCAAGTATTGTGCCATGCCATGAAGGTTTATGGTTATGTTTATGCTATGCTATGAAGATGATTATGTTATGTTTACGCCATGATGAATGTATGCTAAGTGATGAAAAGGCTTATGTTCTAAGTAAAGCACTAAGTATGTAATGGCTTATGTGCTCATGAATGAATGATGAATGGTTTTAGTGAGTAGGAAAGAGTCTTACTAAGCCTGTGTGCTTATAGTCTTATTTCCTTATACCGCAGATCATGCAAGGGGACAGTAAGGAAGCAGCAGGAGGGCATCAAAGAATGTGTGTGATAGTGACTTGGCCAAGGAGCAATATGGTTGCTCGTCTCATGATAGAACTTTATCTTTACTTTTATGTGTTTAAGTATGACTCTATGACATGATACTAAGTATGACATGATGCTAAGTATGACATGATGCTACGAATGACATGATGCTAAGTATGATATGATGCTAAGTATAAAGTTACTACGCTAAGTTCCCATGTTATAGTGCTAGAAATGGTCGTAAGTGCTTGTAGGAGTAAGTTAAAGGTTTCCGCTGCATTATGATGTCTACATGCCCTAAGTATGTTAACGTAACGCCGCTTTAGGAAAAAAAAAGGCGGGCGTTACATCTGTCCTGGGCGCCCGGGACCTCCCGGGCGCCCGAGTTAAAGCACCTATATAAGCCACCCGAACCTCCTCATTTTGCCACACCGAAAACACCTCTCTTCTCCAACTCTTCTCCTCCCAAGGCAACCTAATGTTGGGTTCTCCCTGTTGAGGCAATCGGCCCTTTAAATGATTGGAAGATCATGGTTTTGATGTGTGGGCGAATAGGTCTAAAGTTAGAGTGTTATGTTGTATTTGATTTGTGTGATTGAGTTTGCAGGACTTGGAAAATCACACTTGGTGGACCTATCCGAGGGTCGAGAGCCGAGGGAGGAGAGCTCCAAGGGCCAGCCGGGAAGTGGACTTCAAAGGGCACACGTGAAGGGTGGCATGGAGGCAAGCCAAGGGAAGGCTTGTGTGCGCATCCGAGGGACGATAGCCAGAAGAAGAGGACTTCAAGAGGCGAGCCAAGGGGGCAGACCTGAAGGCAAACACGAAGGAGAAAGTTCGGAGTGGCTGGAGCTGAGCTGGGAGGCAGGGCAGTCGACTGGTCCAAAGGCAGTCGACTGCCAAAACCCACAGAGAGTTCGCAGCCTTAGCCGTTGGCCAGCATTTACTGCTGGGCCAATCGACTGCCCTAGGGGCAGTTGACTGGTGCGAGCCTGGACAGACTGCGAATCTGTCCTTTTCACCTATAAAAGGAGGCCTCGTTACACGTGTCTGTACAGTTCCGTACAGTAACGAAGTGCTGCCCAATTGTAGAGTGATCTTTTGCTTCCTCCACCATAATTCTACATCTGTAAAGAGGAAGCTTTTGCTGTAAAGGTTTCTCCACCTCAAGGAGACTTTTCGATAGTGAAAAGTGGTGCTCGCGGCGTGGATCCTTGGATTAGTCACCCATCTGGGTGTATACCAAGTAAAAGAATTTTTGTTAGCATTGTTATTTCCTTTGCATATTATTTCCGCTGCGTAAACATCTGTGTAGAGATCAAACGATCTGCGAAAGTGCATTCACTCCCCCTCTACACGCCTATATCGATCTTTCAGTTGGTATCAGAGCAGGTGCGTTTTGGAAGATCTAACAATTAACCAAAATATTTGTAATGGCGTTTCAAGAGGGATACTCCACCGCACGACCACCATTCTTCGACGGCAACGACTTCGCGTTCTGGAAAGGTAGAATGCAGTACTATCTTATGAATGACATAGAAATTTGGATAAGTGTTGCAGATGGCTTCGAGGCGCCCGTCGATGAAAGAGGAGATCCTACCCCTATGAGAACATGGTCTAAAGAAGTGATGAAAAGGGCGCAGTCAAATGCCAAGGCCACCACTACACTGCAGTGCGAGCTCTCGAAGGAGCAACTGAACAGGGTGGGGCCATTCAAGAGTGCCAAAGTGCTATGGGACAAGTTGGTAGAACTGAACGAGGGGTCAAACGAGTCAAGAAGAGCTAAGAAGGACTTGTTGGTGGCCCAACTGCAATCCCTCTCCATGAAGAGCAACGAGACCGTCAGTCAGCTGCATGGAAGGGTAAAGGAAGTGATCAACGAGCTCCATGTAATTGGAAAGAAAATCGAAAATCGGGATATCGTCAGGTATGTCTTACAAGCCTTCCCGAGAACCACCCTGTGGGCATCCATGGTTGATGGTTACAAGGTATCGAGGAACTTATCTTTAGTTAAATTAGACGATCTATTTTGTGAATTTGAACTGCACGAGCATGCTAACATTTCGGCAAAAGAGAAAGGTATTGCTTTTGTTCCAGAAAAGGAGAAGAAGAGGAGAAAGGAGAAGAAGAAGGTGATCTACTCATCATCCTCGGACTCAGAGGAGTCAAGTGCCTCTATGGACAGTGACCAAGAGGCCTTTATGGTAAGGAAATTTCGTAAAGCATTTAAAAGTTTTTCTAACAAATCATATGCTAGGAAAGGGGCCAAAGGTAAGGGTAAGGCCAAGGAGATAATCTGCTATAACTGCCACCAAGAGGGGCATATGAAGAACGAGTGTCCCCAGTTGAAGAAGAGGGAGGACAAGAAGGAAGAGAAGAAGAAGAATGACAAGAAGAAGTCAAAGGGAAAGGAGAAGAGTGCCACGAACCTCAAGGCGACTTGGGACGATCCCTCATCCTCAGAGGAAGAAGAAGAGCAAGTCTCCCACTTCACTCTTATGGCACAAGATGATTCAGACTCTTCAGACGATGAACGAAGCTCAAGCAGTGAAGATGAGAGCTCCTCCACCTCATCATCATCAGAGTCAGAAGCTTCGGTAAGTGAGGTATACCACTTACCCTCTTCTACCTTAGTGAAAATTATTTCTAGCACGAACATGGATTTAGCTAAGGCTAAAAGTAGAATTAAGGACCTTAAGGACGAAATTGTCATGCTTAGAGTAGAAGCTATTAAACTTAAAGATTTGCATGCTAGCTCTACCTCTTCACATGTTTCACATATTGAAAATGAAAATAAGGAGTTAAGGCAACAAGTAGATAACCTCACAAAGGCCCTAAGGAAATTCCAAGTAGGATCTAGTAACCTAGACATAATCATAAACAGTCAAAGGGCTGTATATAACAAGGTCGGATTGGGTTATAGGCCTAAAATTAAGGAAGTAGCATTCGTCTCACTTACTGGTAGGATTGGTGCATCTAGGAGACTAGGGGCTAGGGGAACCACAAAGAAAGCATGGGTACTTAAGAAATTTTTAAATGATTCTTCTGGATCAAAAATATGGGTACCAAAAGAGTGTGTTTTTCGTGTTTAGGTAAAGGTGAAGGAGGCCCCAACCTTGTGGATAGTAGATAGTGGATGCTCAAGACACATGACCGGAGATGTGAGCAAGTTCACCACTATTAGCTACTTAAGAGAAGGGACGGTCTCCTTTCGGAACAGTGGAAAGTTAAGGATCATTGGTAGGGGCACAATTGAGGTATCTCCCACTATTTCAATTCATAAGGTACTTTTAATTAAGGATATGAAGTTTAATCTATTAAGTGTAAGTCAATTATGTGATGTCGGGTTTAGAGTAGAATTTCATGCTAAGAAATGTGTAATAAGGCAAAGTGACTCAAACACTATCATATTAGAAGGGTTTAGAGAGGCAAACTTATACTATCTTGATCTATCTTATGCTACTAACAATGTTGTTAAGTGTCTCATGTCCAAAGAAGAAGAAGGGTTGGTTATGGCACCGGAGACTTGGACACGTCAACATGAGGAACATTGCAATAGTGGCCAAGGATGAATTGGTGAAGGGGCTCCCAATGATCAAGTACGAAAAGAACAAGTTGTGTGATGCATGCCAAGAGGGTAAGCAATCCAAAGCATCACACAAAGGTAAAAATTTAATTACCACTTCCTTGCCTTTAGAACTTTTACATATAGACTTGTTTGATTGCCATAGTACTCCATCACTTATAGGGAGTAAGTATTGCTTAGTAATAGTAGATGACTTTTCTAGGTTCACTTGAGTCTATTTCTTGAAACATAAGGATGATACCCTAGATGGTATTTATAGGATGTAGTAAAAGGGTAGAAAACGAAAAGAACATCAAAATAAACCGAATTAGGAGTGACCATGGTGGGGAGTTCCAAAACGCTAGTTTCACACAATTTTGTGTTGAAAATGGGTACAAGCATGAGTTTTCATGCCCTAGGACTCCTCAACAAAATGGGGTAGTTGAGAGGAAAAACCGAGCCTTACAAGAAGCTGCTAGGACTATGCTTAATGCATATTCTCTTCCTAGCTATTATTGGGCCGAAGCGGTTAACACCGCTTGTTATATCCAAAATCGGGTGTTGGTACATAGGTTTTTAGGAAAAACACCCTTTGAACTTTGGAATGGAAGGGTACCCCAAGTCCACTATTTTAGAGTCTTTGGATGTAAAGTTTACATCTTAAACACCAAAGACGACCTAAGAAAATTTGAGTCAAAAGCCGATGAAGGAATCTTAGTAGGGTATTCATTGACTAGTAGGGGTTATAGAGTGTACAACAAGAGGACAAAAGTAATTGAGGAGTCCTCAAATGTCAAATTTGATGAAACCACTAGTACTTACCCTAGAAAGGCTTCTATTGATAAGGATATAGAAGAAGTCCAACCCCTTGCCCAAAGACTTCAAGACTTACATTTGGAGGGCAATGATCAAGGGGGAGTAAGAAACACACTAGAGGATGAGGAAGAAGGAGTAAATGAACCTACAACCTCTAGACCCTTGAGACATCACCATGATCATCCCATTGACCAAATTGTGGGTGATGTCACTCAAGGAGTAAGGACTAGGTCATACTTTAGGGATCAAACTAGTCAAATAGCTCTAATCTCCCAATTAGAACCCAAAACCATTGATGAAGCATTGGGAGATGTTGATTGGGTCTTGGCCATGCAAGAAGAGCTAAACCAATTTGAGAGAAGTGAAGTATGGGAGCTAGTTCCTAGACCCACTGATTGTACCATTGTGACCACTAGATGGGTCTTTAGGAACAAATTAGATGACCAAGGTAAAATCACTAGGAACAAGGCTAGATTGGTAGGGGTTTAACCATGTTGAGGGATTAGATTATGATGAGACCTACGCCCCTGTAGCTAGGTTAGAATCAATTAGAATTCTACTAGCCTATGCCGCTCACATGGGTTTTACGCTCCACCAAATAGATGTGAAGTCGACATTCCTTAATGGGATCATTAAGGAAGAGGTTTATGTAGAACAACCCCCCTGGTTTGAGGACTCTAACTATCCAAGACACGTATTTAAATTAAGAAAAGCCTTATATGGATTGAAACAAGCTCCCCGGGCTTGGTATGAAAGGCTTTCTTCATTTTTGGTGTCTAAGGGGTTTAGGAGAGGAACAATTGACCCTACATTGTTCCTAAAATCTAAGGATAAGGACATATTTGTTGCCCAAGTCTATGTAGACGATATCATTTTTGGGTCAACAAATAATGACTTCCTACAAGAATTCATCAAGTGTATGGAAGATGAATTTGAGATTAGTCTTGTAGGAGAGTTAACCTTTTTCCTAGGCCTTCAAGTTAAGCAAACTAATGAAGGTACACATGTATTTCAAACCAAATATGCTAAAGAGATGCTAAAGAAATTTGGTTTAGAACATGCTAAGGAAGCATCCACACCCATAGGAACTAATGTGAAAATGGATAGTGACCTTGAAGGCAAAATGGTAGACTCTAAACAATATAGGAGAATGATTGGTAGCCTCCTATACCTAACCGCTAGTAGACCCGACATACTTTTTACGATAGGTATGTGTGCAAGGTACCAATCTTGTGCCAAAGAGTCCCATTTGATTGTAGTCAAAAGGATCCTAAGGTATGTGAAAGGAACCCTAAATGTCGGACTTTGGTATCCTAGAACCCCAAATGTTGACCTAATTGGATACACCGACTCGGACTATGCAGGATGCAAGTTAGATAGGAAGAGTACAAGTGGAGGGTGTCAATTCCTTGGGTCTTCTTTAGTTAGTTGGAGTAGTAGGAAACAACCATGCGTTGCCCTATCAACAACGGAAGCAGAATATGTGGCAATGGGTGGATGTGTTTCCCAACTCCTTTGGATCATGCACACCTTAGAGGACTATGAGCTACATTACACCAAGGTCAAAGTCTTGTGTGATAATATAAGCACGATCAACCTAACTAAAAATCCGGTTCACCATTTTAGAACAAAACACATTGAAGTGAAACATCACTTCATTAGAGACCATGTGGCAAGGGGAGACATAGAATTACACTATGTTGAATCAAAGTCGAACCTAGCCGACATCTTTACCAAGCCTCTTCCCGAATCAGAGTTTACATCCTTAAGAAGAGGACTTGGAATGTGTTTTGTGGAAGTATAGAATGAACTTGGACACATTAGCTTTGAAAAAGGGTGGTTGATCCATTAGGGTGATACATTTAGCTCACTTGTGCTTGTGGCACATTGTTGAACCACTAAAAGTATCAAAATATCAAATCTAGACCAACTATGGGGGAGGCAAGTGTTTAATCAATGGACACTCTGCCAAAGATCATAGTTGGACATTTTAAAACTTTGAAAACCATTTTATGTTTTACATACTGTGTCATGCTTTTAAAAGTCACATATTTGCAAAATTGGTTTTAAAGGTTTATACAAAATGTAGTGTTTTTCAAAATTTTTGGGTTTTTATCAAAAGACGTGCATGTTTGAAATTTTATATGGTTTAATATTTTTCCCTGATAGAGTATAACATTTCAAACATGTATGCAAAATTTTACAATTTTTGGAATTTTCTGAGAGTTTCTGAAATTCGACAGAAAAGCTGAAATTTCAGACTGATGGCGTATCAGTCGACTGCCCTATGGGCAGTCGACTGGCACAGCTATTTTCAGCTGCTGTGAGAAAATTCAGAAATCAATAATCATCGCATTTGATACCCTAGGGTTTGGTTGCTTGAGGCAATCATTTTGATGGTGTCAAAGGGGGAGAATGGGTGGTTTAAGTTAGAATTTTGACTTAAAATGGATGATTTTAGGTATTTTGTCTAACTTAGACCTTGAAAGGTTAAAATTTGGAGAGAAGACATGGATTAAGGGGGAGGTACCTCTTAGGTTCGGATATGTCTTACATTCTTATTGATGTTGTTAAGTGGAAACTTAACTTGGAATATGATTAGAATTGAAACTGTGGAGAGGACATAGGTTAAGGGGGAGGTTACCTCTTAGGGTTATTATGTCTCATAATGTTTCAATTGCTATCTTTGCTATTGCTATTGCTGTTATTTATCTCTAACTTAAACATATTGCCACACATCAAAAAGGGGGAGATTGTTGAGGCAATCGACCCTTTAAATGATTGGAAGATCATGGTTTTGATGTGTGGGCGAATAGGTTTAAAGTTAGAGTGTTATGTTGTATTTGATTTGTGTGATTGAGTTTGCAGGACTTGGAAAATCACACTTGGTGGACCTATCCGAGGGACGAGAGCCGAGGGAGGAGAGCTCCAAGGGCAAGCCGGGAAGTGGACTTCAAAGGGCACACGTGAAGGGTGGCATGGAGGCAAGCCAAGGGAAGGCTTGTGTGCGCATCCGAGGGACGATAGCCAGAGGAAGAGGACTTCAAGGGCGAGCCAAGGGAGCAGACCTGAAGGCACACGCGAAGGAGAAGGTTGGAGTGGCTGGAGCTGAGTGGGAGGCAGGGCAGTCGACTGGCCCAAGGCAGTCGACTGCCAAAACCCACAGAGAGTTCGCAGCTCGACCAGTCGACTGGCCTTGGGGCAGTCGACTGGTATACCCCAAAACTAGCCGTTGGCTAGCTGTTTGCTAGCCGTTGGCCAGCATTTACTGCAGGGCCAGTCGACTGCCCTAGGGGCAGTCGATTGGTGCGAGCCTAGACAGACTGTGAATCTGTCCTTTTCACCTATAAAAGGAGGCCTCGTTACACGTGTCTGTACAGTTCCGTACAGTAACGATGTGCTGCCCAATTGTAGAGTGATCTTTTGCTTCCTCCACCATAATTCTACATCTGTAAAGAGGAAGCTTTTGCTGTAAAGGTTTCTCTACCTCAAGGAGACATTTCGATAGTGAAAAGTGGTGCTCGCGGCGTGGATCCTTAGATTAGTCACCCATCTGGGTGGATACCAAGTAAAAGAATTTTTGTTAGCATTGTTATTTCCTTTGCATATTATTTCCGCTGCGCTAACATCTATGTAGAGATCAAACGATTCGCGAAAGTGTATTCACCCCCCTCCCCTCTACACGCCTATATCGATCTTTCACTCCCGCAAAAAACTATAAAAATGCAGCGGAAACAAGAACCCACGAGCGATCCAAGCGAAAGAAAACTCGTACAATGCTATATATCTAATAGATCTATCTACTGTGTATACCTTTGGAGTGTGCCCTTTGCGTATCCCGCTCGTCCAAGGAGTGCCGGATCTCTTACACGTTCAAATGTCCGTGCCTCTATTCGTATCCAAACGGATACAATCTCTCAACTTTGGGAGAACTACCTTAGTTGTGCTAGCAACTTGAGGTAGCTCGAAAACACCAAGAACCTTATAGTAAGGTTTCGGCCAAGAGTGGAGGAGAGGAAGAAGAGAGGAAGGGAAGAAGGAAGCACACTTCGTCCATTTCGAAAATGACTTGACCCCTTTTATATTCATCCCATGAATACCAAGAGTCATTTGTCTCTTTGCCTTCCCTTCACTAAAGCCAATAAAGAGCACATCTTTCCATGTGACTCTTCACCTTCTCTTCATCCAATGAAGAGAGACATTTCTCTTTCCTGCATGCAAATCCGACCGGGCCTCTCGGGATTCCGACTAAGTCTCCCGACCAAGTCTCCCGAGTGCTGAGTCCCACCTGCCGAGTGCCGAGCCCCGACTGCCGAGTGCCGATCCAGTCTGCCGAGTTCCGATCTAGTCTGCCGAGTTCCAACTCAGTCTGCCGAGCTCCGACTCAGTCTGTCGAGTGCCGAGCTCCCGATCTGGGCTCCCGAGTTCCCAACTCGAGCTTAGATCTCCCGAGTTCCCAACTCAGGCTCGGGCTTCCCGAGTTCCCCAACTCGGGCTAGGACTCCCGAGTTCCCCAACTCGGGATCGGACTCCCGAGTTCCCCAACTCGGGCTCGGATTCTCGAGTTCCCCAACTCGGGCTCGGGCCTCCTGAGTTCCCCAACTCGGGCTCGGATTCTCGAGTTCCCCAACTCGGGCTCGGGCCTCCTGAGTTCCCCACTCGGGCTCAGGCCTGTCGATAGAATTTCTTGAAGCATTGTGTCCTTTGTGTGTGGCCCAATAGGTTCTCGCGACGTTGGCAATGCGTCTAAACAATTTAGACACATAAGCAATGAGCGGCATCTAGCAATGCATCATTGCTACCCAAGTAACAAGAAAAGTCGAGATCCGACTAAACCTCCGTGACTATGATGGTGTATGACATTGTCCTTCTATCCTTGATATCTAGATTGACCAATGAGGTATAGACCGTGTCATCCTCAATCAATCTTGTGTTTCTTGATCCCCGAGTAGACTCACTCAAACAAATGAGCTCAATATCTCATACTGACTCATTTGAGCATGGTCATGCGTTTCAGTAGTCCTACTCGATCAAGGGACCCACAGATATCACTCCCGTAATATGGGAGGGATAGATCCCATCTACATCACTCACATCCCTCCGCATAATTCATTACATACCCAGTGATCGCCTTTATAGTCCAGCTTGTTACGGGTGACGTTTGACGATACCAAAGTACATAACTCCTTATGTAGGGAACCATGGTGACTTCAAGACTAAGGACTATTCATACCAATAGTCACATGAGAAAGTCTATGACACTCATATGACAATCTATGAAACTTTCTCATGGCGGGTCATTCAGTACACATTCTCCAATGCATACCCATGTGTCAACTTGATATCACATATCCATGACTTGTGAGCTTAAGTCATCAGTTGACCTATATGCTAGTCTCCATGCATTAATATTGTCCCTGAATATTAATGCTCGACTAGGAATAATTTAGTGTAGTGTTCTCTATATTATCTCACTATCGATTCAGCCAATCGATATAATGTAGATAAGAACCTACTACACAAGGACATTATTATACTTAGTCATTCGACACAGAATACAAAGTAAGTATAATAACCAAACATGCCTTTATTAATAATAGAATATGATATAAAATGCCTCTAGTCAATCATCACATAGTTGGCTCTAGGGCTCCTACTAACAATCTCCCACTAGCACTAGTGCCAATCACTGCAATATCTAATACCCAGTGACCTAGTATGACCATCGTGCTTCTTTTGTGCCAAAGCCTTGGTCAAAGGATCTGTAATGTTAGAATCAGTGTGTACTCTGCATATCCTCACATCTCCTCTATCTATGATCTCTCGAATGAGATGGAAGTGCCGCAGTATGTGTTTGGTCCGCTGATGTGAACGAGCTTCCTTAGCCTGCGTAATAGCCCCATTGTTGTCACAATAGAGGTATATCGGGTCTGCTATGATAGGAACCACACCAAGTTCTGTGATGAACTTTCGGATCCTAACATCCTCTTTTGCCGCCTCAGACGCGGCAATATACTCGGCCTCTGTTGTAGAATCTACGACTGTGTCCTGCTTCGAACTCTTCCAGCTCACAGCGCCACCATTCAGACAAAATACATACCCTGACTGCGATCTAAAGTCATCCCTGTCTATTTGGAAGCTTGCGTCACTGTAACCCTTTACATCTAGCTCCTCATCGCCTCCAAATATCAAGAAATATTCTTTCGTCCTTCGTAAGTACTTAAGAATATTTTTGACAGCTGTCCAGTGACATTCACCTGGATCTGACTGGTACCTGCTCGTCATGCTCAAAGCATACGGGATCTAATACATGATAGACCCTATAGTGGATGCATAAGGGATCTAATACATACGGTCTCTCTCCTCCTTAGAAGAGGGACATTGAGTCTTCAAAAGACTCACACCATGTGATATTGGCAGAAATCCCTTCTTGGAATTCTGCATGGCAAAACGATTAAGCACCTTGTCAACATATGTACTCTAACTTAAGCCCAGCAATCTCCTAGATCTATCTCTATAGATCTTGATGCCTAGAATATAGGCTGTTTCACCTAAGTCTTTCATTGAGAAACAATTCCCGAGCCATGTCTTTACAGACTGCAGTGAAGGGATATCATTCCCAATGAGGAGTATGTTATCTACATACAACATCAGGAAGATAACTGTGCTCCCACTAACCCTCTTGTAGACACAAGGTTCATCTTCATTCTTGATGAAACCAAACGCTTTGATTGCATCGTCGAATCGAAGATTCCAGCTTCAAGATGCTTGCTTCTGCCCATAAATGGACATTTGCAACTTATATACTTTTCCAGCATGCTCTGGATCTACAAAACCCTCAGGTTGTGTCATGTACACATCCTCGAGTAGATTCCCATTCAGGAATGCGGTTTTGACATCCATCTGCCAGATCTCGTAATCATGGTAAGCTGCAATAGCAAGAATGATCCGAATAGACTTAAGCATCGTCACTGGTGAAAAGGTTTCATCATAGTCAATACCATGGATTTGCTTGAAACCTTTAGCTACCAATCGCCCTTTATAGGTATGCATGAGTCCATCCATGTCAGTCTTTCTTCTAAAGACCCACTCACACCCAATGGGTTTAATCCCCTCAGGTGGATCAACCAAAGTCCATAATTGGTTAGTGTACATGGATTCCATTTTGGACCTCATGGCTTCTAGCCATTTCTCATAATCTGTGCTCATCACAGCTTCTTGGTAGGATGTAGGCTCATTCAACTCAATGAGCGTTACGTCATCATGGTCAGACAAGAGAAAAGAATATCTCTCAGGCTGATGACGTATCCTATCAGATCTACGTGGAGGTTGGTCTACTTGAACAGCTTGTTGTTCCACAACTTCTTGTGCAACAACATCTTGTGATACCTGTTCAATATCCATTAAGGCCTCAGTGTTATCTGTATCTTGAACTTCTTCAAGATGGACTTTACTCCCACTAACTCTTCTAGAAATAAACTCCTTTTCTAGAAAGACGCCATTTCTGGCGACAAACACTTTGCCTAGTGTGGGATTGTAAAAGTAATATCCCTTTGTTTCTTTGAGATATCGTACAAAATAACACTTAACAGATTTGGGTCCTAGTTTATCTGAGACTTGGCGTCGAACGTAAGCCTCACAACCCCAAATCCTTATAAAAGACATTGTGGGACTTTTCCCAGTCCATATCGTATATGGTGTCTTTTCGACGGCCTTTGATGGAGCTCGGTTAAGTGTGAAAAGAGCTGTCTCTAGAGCGAAACCCCAGAAGGAAGTAGGAAGATCTGTCTGACTCATCATTGATCGTACCATATCTAATAGAGTACGATTTCTCCGCTCGGACACACCATTCCACTGTGGTGTTCCAGGTGGAGTGTGTTGGGATACAATCCCACACTCTGCTAGATGGTCACGAAACTCTTGGCTAAGGTATTCACCACCTCGATCTGATCAAAGCATCTTAATACCTTTGCCAAGTTGATTTTGTACTTCACTCTTGAATTATTTGAACTTTTCAAAGGATTCTGACTTGTGTCTCATATGATACACATAGCCATACCTACTGATATCATCAGTGAAAGTGATGAAGTACTAATAGCCTCCTCTAGCTGCGACATTGAAAGGGCCACATACATCAATATGTATGAGTCCTAGCAACTCTGTCACTCTTTCGTCATGACCACTAAATGGAGTCTTGGTCATCTTGCCGAGAAGACAAGATTCACATGTCTCATATGATTCAAGATCAAATGAGTCCAGTAATCCATCCTTATGGAGCTGGGATATGCGACTCTCATTTATGTGTCCTAAGCGACAATGTCAGAGATATGTTTGGTTCAAATCATTTGGTTTAAACTGCATGGTATTTATCTTATAGATTGGGATTTCTAGATCTAGAACATAGAGTTCATTCATTAATGGTGCATTACAATAGAACATATCATTTAGCATTATGGAACAACATTTATCCTTTATGGTAAATGAAAAGTCTTTCTTGTCGAAACAAGATACTGAAATAATGTTCTTAGTTAATGCAGGTACATAAAAGCACTCTTCTAGTTCTAAGATAAGCCCAGTGGGCAAAGATAAAGAATATGTTCCAACAACAATAGCAGCAACTCTTGCTCCGTTGCACACTCGTAGGTCCATTTCGCCCTTGGTCAATGATCTAGCTCTTTGAAGGCCCTGCACATTAGTAAAAATGTGAGAAGCACATCCGGTATCTAATACCCAA
>JAGFNQ010003717.1:0-59540 GCA_024364735.1 Boesenbergia rotunda | reverse complement strand
CTATATCCTTGGGATTAGAATCTATAGAGATAGATCAAAACGGTTGCTTGGTCTTTCGCAGTCTACATATATAGATCGAGTGCTAAAAAGGTTTAGCATGTCGGAATCCAAGAAAGGTTACCTTCCCATCAGGCATGGGATCAACCTTTCAAGGTCTATATGTCCGCGCACAGAAGATGAGAGGATTTGCATGAATAAGATTCCTTATGCATCCGCGATAGGATCTATCATGTATGCTATGTTATGTACTAGGCCCGATGTATCGTATGCTCTGAGTGTCACAAGCAGATACCAGTCGGATCCAAGAATGGATCATTGGGCGGCTGTCAAGACGATCCTTAAGTACTTAAGAAGAACTAAGGATGTGTTGCTAATATATGGAGAAGGAGATATGGTAATACGTGGGTATACAGATGCCAGTTTCCAGACAGATAAGGATGACTCCAAATCTCAGTCTAGATATGTATTTACTTTGAATGGAGGCGCAATAAGTTGGAAGAGTTCCAAATAAGACACCGTAGCGGATTCTACCACGGAAGCGGAATATATAGCAGCTTCGGAAGCAGCAAAGGAAGTAGTCTGGATCAAGAAGTTTGTCTCCGAACTTGGTGTGGTTCCAACCATTGATAAAGCAGTGTCGGTTTACTACGACAACAATGGAGCTATTGCACAAGCAAAGGAACCAAGGTCTCATCAGTGATCCAAACATGTGCTTCGCCGCTATCATTTGACCTGAGAGATTATAAGTAGGAATGATATACAAATTGAGAAAATTCCTACTGAAAGAAATTTAGCGGATCCTTTAACTAAGGCCTTGACTCAGAACAAGTTTGAGGATCATGTTAGAGCCTGTGGTATTGGATACCGTAGCGATTGGCATTAGGCCAAGTGGGAGTTTGTTAGTGATATGAGAGAAGTGTCCTAAGGCAATCGCCTTATGATTGTAATCATTTACTTTAATAAATGAAAATTCACTATTTGAGTATATATATTTGTGTATTTGATTGTGATCTTAAACTCATTTACTGAATGTCCGCAATACAATTCATAGCATGAGAAAATTTGTAATGGAATCACAACTAGTGATTATCTCTACATGTGCAATTGTGAAGTATTGAAATTGTCCCTAGTCGATGATTTGATAAATACGGACACTATCAATTCTGTTGAGGCTAGCATGAGTTATTCTCTAATCAGCTGATTCTCACTGGCTGGTGACATTGGGATGTCCGGAGATAAACATGGATGCTAGTTAAGGGAACTAGTTCATTAGAGTGACTGACTGTAAAACTTCACATGGTAATCTATATAGACATGTCAGTGAAGTTCTTACTGCAGCTTAAGTGCGATGTTCCTTTGACTTGCGGTGTTCAAGTCATCTTGGTCATGGAGACTTATACTTTAACATTTTAAGCAAGCATCTCCAAGGAGGTGTGGACCCAAGATGGTTGGGTATTAGCCGAAGTGCCCGAAGATGTTTGAACAGCCTACAAAGGATTCACCACTCCTTGCGAAGAGATGTATACCCAGGCCTATCGTCGGATTGTTACTCAAAGCCTCTGGCTAGAGCATGACATATTCAGAGTATGAGTCTCTGAAATACATGAGAGTAATTAGAATCCATTGGACGAGAAAGACATTACTTGGGCTAGGTGTGACGTAGTCAGCCTAGTGGGTACTGACACACATAGACCGTGTCCTAAACCAAGTGGGTATAAGATGGTGAAGGGAATGAGGCATGATTCAATAGAGCTGCTGAAGGGTTTCAGAATTATTTCTGAGGTCAACCGTTGATCTTTCGATTAATTGGAGGTCATGATGTACTACTAGGTGCCACTCATGATCGTTTTATAATTGGTTGATTATAGACGGCCAACATAAATCGAAAGCCTATTTAGTCACACGCACTAAGATTAATCCGAGGGAATTAAAACGAGTTGAAAATGTTGGTGCAATCTTGGTTAGGTCAGGGTTGACCTAGTTTGACAAAGCACAGGTGAGCTTGAGTCTAGCAAGCTCGGGTGAGCTTGAGGTGTATGTTTCGATGTTTGACATTGATGTTTGAATTTGATAATTATGTTTGAATGTCGTATGGTGTCAAGTGGGTCAAGGTTGACTGGAGACTTGACTAGGTGAAGTCCAGGTGGATCGGGGAGATCGTGCGCTGTCCAGGTGGATCGGGGAGATCGTGCGCTGGCATGGGAAAAGACCTAGTGGGACTAGACACACCTAGTGGGACTAGGTGAAGTCCAGGTGGATCGGGGAGATCACACGCTGGCATGGAAAAAGACCTAGTGGGACTAGGCACACCTAGTGGGACTAGGTGAAGTCCAGGTGGATCGGGGAGATCGCACGCTGGCATGGAAAAAGACCTAGTGGGACTAGGCACACCTAGTGGGACTAGGTGAAGTCCAGGTGGATCGGGGAGATCGCACGCTGGCATGGGAGAAGACCTAGTGGGACTAGGTGAAGTCCAGATGGATCGGGGAGATCACATGCTGGCAAGGTGGAAGTCTACCGAGAGACTAGACCTAACTCGAGTGTTAGGCTAACCTGGTGGGGAATCAGGTTAAGTCCTAGTTGGGAACTAGGCAGAAGAAGTCCAGGTTGGTCAAAGGGGTTGACCGTAAAATCGAGGTTGGTCAAAGGGGTTGACCGTGAACACAAGTTAGGTTGGTCTCAATCGATTGGGTGATCGATTGAGTTGTTGTCTCGCGAAAACAAGAAGGATTTTAATCAATTGGGTAATTGATTAAGAAGGATGGTAATCAATTAGGTAATTGATTAAGGAGGATCTTAATCAATTAGGTAATTGATTAAGGTGAAAGTGAATCGATTGGGTAATCGATTAAGAGAGTTTGTTGCGAGAACAGAAGGGGGCTGAATCGATTGGGTAATCGATTCAACCTTCTCTTAATCGATTGGTCAATCGATTAAGGGCAGTCTTAATCGATTGGCTAATCGATTCAGGTTCAAAAACTAGCCGTTGAACGGCTAGTATGACGTGGTAATCGATTGGGTAATCGATTAGGGAACCCTAGGCGTCGGGTATAAGGGTTTTCACGCAGGTTTTGAGCCACAACTCTTCTCCCCTTTTTCCTTCTTCATTGGTGCCATCTCAAGGGAAGTCTTGGAGGTTTTTGCTGCTGCATTTCCAAGGTTCTAGAGGCAACCACAAGCTTGAAGATAGCAAGGAAAGCAAAGAGAGATTATTCATTGTAAATCTTGTAAGATTTCATTTTGTGTTTGCTTTGATTCTTGTTGTATCTTTGTGAAAGCTTGTAAGAGGTTTCTCCACCTCAAGAAGGAGATCTTTCATAGTGTATGAGAGAGTGAGGAGAGTGGATCCTTGGATTAGTCACCCGACCGGGGTGGATACCAAGTAAATCCTTTGTGTTAGCGTTTGCTCGAGTCTTCCGCCGTGACAAATCATCACGAAGCAAATCGGAGCTAATCACCCCCCCTCTAGCTCGCCTACCGGTCCCAACAAGTGGTATCAGAGCAAGGTTGCTCTTCATTGGACTCATCGCCAAGAGGGCAAGAGCTAGAGGAAGAAGAAGAAGTTGGAAGAAACCCTAATTTCAAGAAATCATCATCAAAAGGGTTCAACTTCAAAAATGGAGTTTGGCTATGACACAAGGGCACCTCCACCATTCGACAAGGCAAATTTCAATCTTTGGAAGTCAAAGATTGAAAATTTCTTCATGATGGAGATAGAGCAATGGTTTGCTCTAATGGAGGGTTTTGAAGCTCCAACAAGCACAAAAGGGAAGCTCCTCAAGAAAAGCAAATGGAATGAGGAGCAAATCAAGAGATGTGAGGCCAACAACAAAGTGACCAAGTTATTGGTCAACCTATTGCCAAGCACCATCATGGACAAGATTGGAGAATTCAAAGACGCCAAAGAGCTTTGGAGCACATTGGCAAGGCTTCATGAAGATCCCTCCACTGTACCAAGTCAAGAAAAATTCGAAAAGGGAGATTCATCAAGTGAAGAGGACTCGGAAGTTGAGAGGTGCTCAACATCCGAAGACGAAGCTCAAGAAGCCTCCACTTCAAGGGTTGAAGAGGAGCAAAATGTTCCATTGGCATCGGATCAAAGAAAAGCGTCAACATCTTCATCTGAGGTCAATGAAGAAGAGGAGGAAAAAGAAGAAGCCTCCACCTCTAGGATTGAGGGGGAGCAAAGGTCATTAACTCCGGAAGAAGAAGAAGTATCTACTTCCGGATCAAGTGAAGAGTCATGCCATACCCCTACAAGCAAAGGTATAAAAATTTCAAGTTGTAAGAATAAAAATCATATCATTTGTTTTGAGTGTAGGGAAAGAGGACACTATAAGAGTAAGTGTCCAAAATTGCTCAAGAAGAAGGTGCTAGTGGCACCCAAGACCAAAGAGAAGCCAAAGGAGGTCGGCCCCGTGGCAAAGAAGGATAAGAAGCACATTGTGTGCTTCTCATGCAAAGAAAAGGGACATTATCGAAATCAATGTCCAAAGGGGAAGAATTCGACCAAGGCTAAAAGGAGGAGCTCAAGTCAAGGGGGAGCCTCCAAGAATAACACTAAGGTACCATTAGGTAATGGTACTTATTTAAATCATGATAATATGCATGCTAAAAATTATTATCATTTCAATGCTATTTATCATGAAAATAGGAGGTATGAGAAACCAAAAGAAAAATATAGAGCCTTTCATGCTAGGTCTACCACAACCAAGGATAGGGAAGATTTTAGATCATCTAAGGATACACCTACCCAATCCAAGGCCAAAAAGAAAAATTACCAAGGCTATATTAGAAAACCAAGCCTTGAGGAGGTAATGATTGAAAATCAAGTTTTGAGGTCAAAACTTGATAAATTAGAAAAATCCCTCAAACGAATAGAAAATCTATTTAAGGGATCTAAGGATCAAAACCTAGATTTAGGAAATCAAGAACCCTCTAGGAGCAAGAGAGGTTTGGGGTACAAACCTAAGACTAAGGATGATGATCCATCCTATCATAGAGTTCCATATAAATATGGAACTAAATCTAGGTCTAGGAGTCAAGTCAAGGTCGCAAGGGAAGTCATCCCTAGAGTTGACCAAGACAAGACAAAGGTGACTAAGGCTTCGGAGAAGCCTAAGAAAGTTTTTAGGAAGGTATCAAGGGAAGTCATCCCTAGTGAATACCTAGAACACCCAAGGAGCACCAATAGGTTTTGGGTTCCTAAGAGTGTGTTCGCCACACCCTAGATAGATCTAGGGAGTGTCAACTCTAATTGGAAGGGTAGTTAACCCAACCTTGATGAAGTTGGCACTTTGGGACATTTTCAAGGAATTACTACCCTTGAAAATGAAGGATTCATGTGTTTACTCTAGGAGGAGTAAAATTGATGCCAAACTATATTTTTGGAAGATTGAATCTAATAAAAGTTGGCACAACTAGGATAGAATCCAAAGATAAGCCAAGTTGGGGAGTTTTGGGCATTATCTTGGAAATTAGGGCAAATTTAGCATTATCAATGGCTTAGCGATGAGTTATTGATACTTAGATAGGAAATCTAGTTATTTTCTTTTATGCTTATATGCCATGTTTTGGATGCCCTATCACATGCCATGACATCATAATTCATAATTCATATTATGAAAATATTACATGTCATGTCATACATGCATCATCTAGGTATAATTTCTTTTGAAAATCCTAATATGATGCATGTCATAGTCATTAATCATGCATAAATCAATTTTTATTGAACTTAAGGACATTGGCATTAATTGGCATCCTAGGTGGATGATCAAGGTTTATAATGCCTAGGTAGAAATGCATGAACCCTTAGATTAGGGAGAACATGACTTTCACATCTCACTAAGACCATAAGTTGACTTGTGTGTGTTTTTGAGACACATTAGAAACAAGTGAGATGTTAGGGTGATGAACAAAACTCAAGGTGTTGATAAAGTACATCATATTTGAGTTTTAGTATCATCAAAACATGAGATTCAATGAACTCCAATCATTGGGAATGCTAATGTACAAGTCATGTGCATTTAGCCAAAGGAACATGATTGGATATTGTTTTTGAAAACCATTTTAAAACTATATTGGAAAACCTTGGTGAAGACTATCTTTTGATAGCACTCATCATTGATGAAATGGACACAAAACATGAAAAACATTGAAGTATTTCAATGGTTTCCAATTTTGTGTCAATCTTTGAAAAAGGAGGTTATTTTCATAGAAAATTATTTTTCCTTGATAGTATATGGTATAAATAATGTCTACACAAAATTTTAGAATTTTTCGAATTTTGTAGAATTATTTAGGGGTTTCTGAATTTCGGATCTGAAATTGTTTTCAGATTTCAGAAACTCCCAATCGATCATGTGATCGATTGGGACCATAGCCAATCGATTGGTTAATCGATTGGTCGATCTTTTTGCGAGCACAGAAGCTCGCGTAATCGATCATTTGATCGATTACAGTCAGCCGTAATCGATTCATTGATCGATTGAGGCTAGTTTAATCGATTGGTTCCCAACACCAATCGATTGGTGAGACTGAAAATGTCTATTTTCAGTCCAATAACCTATTTTTGAGTAACCTACCAATCCCTAAACCCTAGAATTACTTTTATAAGTATATTTGGGTAACTTTCATTGTGAAATCAAAAAGGGAAATGGTTTGGTGAACATTTAAGGGTTAGGGAGAGATTTTGATTCAAAATTTGAATTTCAAAATCTCAATTACCTCAAGTTGAGTTTTCCTAAAGGTTTAGGAACTCAAAAATTATTGTTGGTGCAATGATAAAGGTTTAGCATGTTTTGAGGGGGAGATCTTCCTTAACAACATGTGCTTGAATTTTTTTTTTTTGGAATAAGTGAATGAATGGAGATTGGGAATCTTCATGAGTGCTCAAGGTTGAGCATAGGTTCAATGAAAAGTATGGGATTTTCATTGGGTATACCTTTGACCATATAGACTCTCAGGGAGAGTGTTTGATGTGTGTCAAAGGGGGAGAAAATTGAAAGGCTAATAGGGTTTAGTCTTTCTCAAACATATTGTCAAACATCAAAAAGGGGGAGATTGTTGGTGCAATCTTGGTTAGGTCAGGGTTGACCTAGTTTGACAAAGCTCAGGTGAGCTTGAGTCTAGCAAGCTCGGGTGAGCTTGAGGTGTATATTTCGATGTTTGACATTGATGTTTGAATTTGATAATTATGTTTGAATGCCGTATGGTGTCAAGTGGGTCAAGGTTGACTGGAGACTTGACTAGGTGAAGTCCAGGTGGATCGGGGAGATCGTGCGCTGTCCAGGTGGATCGGGGAGATCGTGCGCTGGCATGGGAAAAGACCTAGTGGGACTAGGCACACCTAGTGGGACTAGGTGAAGTCCAGGTGGATCGGGGAGATCGCACGCTGGCATGGAAAAAGACCTAGTGGGACTAGGCACACCTAGTGGGACTAGGTGAAGTCCAGGTGGATCGGGGAGATCGCACGCTGGCATGGAAAAAGACCTAGTGGGACTAGGCACACCTAGTGGGACTAGGTGAAGTCCAGGTGGATCGGGGAGATCGCACGCTGGCATGGGAGAAGACCTAGTGGGACTAGGTGAAGTCCAGATGGATCGGGGAGATCACATGCTGGCAAGGTGGAAGTCTACCGAGAGACTAGACCTAACTCGAGTGTTAGGCAAACCTGGTGGGGAATCAGGTTAAGTTCTAGTTGGGAACTAGGCAGAAGAAGTCCAGGTTGGTCAAAGGGGTTGACCGTAAAATCGAGGTTGGTCAAAGGGGTTGACCGTGAACACAAGTTAGGTTGGTCTCAATCGATTGGGTGATCGATTGAGTTGTTGTCTCGCGAAAACAAGAAGGATTTTAATCAATTGGGTAATTGATTAAGAAGGATGGTAATCAATTAGGTAATTGATTAAGGAGGATCTTAATCAATTAGGTAATTGATTAAGGTGAAAGTGAATCGATTGGGTAATCGATTAAGAGAGTTTGTTGCGAGAACAGAAGGGGGCTGAATCGATTGGGTAATCGATTCAGCCTTCTCTTAATCGATTGGTCAATCGATTAAGGGCAGTCTTAATCGATTGGCTAATCGATTCAGGTTCAAAAACTAGCCGTTGAACGGCTAGTATGACGTGGTAATCGATTGGGTAATCGATTAGGGAACCCTAGGCGTCGGGTATAAGGGTTTTCACGCAGGTTTTGAGCCACAACTCTTCTCCCCTTTTTCCTTCTTCATTGGTGCCATCTCAAGGGAAGTCTTGGAGGTTTTTGCTGCTGCATTTCCAAGGTTCTAGAGGTAACCACAAGCTCGAAGATAGCAAGGAAAGCAAAGAGAGATTATTCATTGTAAATCTTGTAAGATTTCATTTTGTGTTTGCTTTGATTCTTGTTGTATCTTTGTGAAAGCTTGTAAGAGGTTTCTCCACCTCAAGAAGGAGATCTTTCATAGTGTATGAGAGAGTGAGGAGAGTGGATCCTTGGATTAGTCACCCGACCGGGGTGGATACCAAGTAAATCCTTTGTGTTAGCGTTTGCTCGAGTCTTCCGCCGCGACAAATCATCACGAAGCAAATCGGAGCTAATCACCCCCCCTCTAGCTCGCCTACCGGTCCCAACAGAAAATTGGATTTTCCGATCAAGAGAAATAAGTCGAATCTGAATTTATCAGAGATGCGAATAGAGGCGGAGCTTCCAAAGGACACTACGGTTGGATCTCGTCCCTTTTCTTCGAGTTACGCGAGGTACAAAGTAAATTAGTTTACTTTTCCGTAAAATTTTAATTTATGATTATGTCCACACATCATAAGGTCGCATGCTAGATACGTGGTAAAAAATAATTTGAGAAATTATTTAAGCTAATGCTTCCGCTGCACGTAAATATTTTAAAATTTACGAACCCGTATCCTTGTCAACATGCACCCGGTCCCAACACACATAAGTCATCATTCAAGCATATAAGTAGCAAACGTAAAGTTCTAGCATAAGACTGGTAAACATATTATTTTCTTGGCCAAGTCACTACCACACACATGCATTCTTGCCCTCCTGCTGCTTACTTACTGTCCCCTTGCGTGATCTGCGATATAAGGAAATAAGACTATAAGCACACGGGCTTAGTAAGACTCTTTTCTACTCACTAAAACCATTCATCATTTAATAATGAGCACATGAAACATCAACATACTTGGTGCTCTACTTAGAACATAAGCATCTAGGATCACTTAGCATATATTTGACATGGCATGAACATAAACATACTAAACATTCCTAGCATGGCATGATACATGGCATAAACCTGAACATAAATAAACGTTCCTAGCATGGCATGATACATGACATAAACATAAACATAATAAACATTCTTAGCATGGCATGATACATGACATAAACATATACATAATAAACATTCTTAGCATGGCATGATACATGACATAAACATAAACTTAATAAACATTTTTAGCATGGCATGATACATGACATAAACATAAACATAATAAACATTCTTAGCATGGCATGATACTTGGCATAAACATAAACATATTAAACATTCTTAGCATGGCATGATACATGGAATAAACATAAACATAATAAACATTCTTAGCATGACATGATACATAACATAAACATAGACATTACTATCATGGCAGAATGCATAACATGAATGAATGCATGAGCCTAATGCATATACATAAGGATGCTTAACTTTTAAAATCATACTTTTAAATACTTAAACATAATCATCACATCATTGGGGTCCCCAGCTTGTACCACATACATACATCATGTGCGCGCATCCCTAAGTAAATACGAGGTAGCTAGTCTCGACCTACTAAGGTAAGGACAGCATAGTCGGTAGTCCAAGAACCGGCGCATTCTTAACGTGCCCATCCCTGTTGCACAGCTTCGGTAGTGCCAGAACTGTGGACAACATAGTCGGTAGTCCAGAACCGGGGCGTTCTTAAGGTGCCCATCCCTTGGACCCATACTTCGGACCGGTACAAGCCCATTCATAAAGTAAAATACTTTACATGCTTCATCATTCATAAGACATTCATGGCATATTTAAACATAGCATAACCTTGTTACATGAAGCATGACTTAAAACATGCTTGTCCTTTCATTGTTCATTCTTAATGCATAGCATCATGAAGCCTTGAAGGCATGAGCATTATCTTCATTCATAAACATGGCATGCATCTTCTTTCATAAAACATGGCATGCATCATCATTCATAAAACATGGCATGCATCTTCTTTCATAAAACATGGCATGCATCATCATTCATAAAACATGGCATGCATCTTCATTCATAAAACATGGCATGCTTACCTAAAACATCATTCTTATTCTTAGTGCTTGCATGATCATGGCATATAAGGTAAGCATTGCATTATATTCATTGAACATGACATATTTACACAGACCCTTATCCTAATCCATAGAGCATGCATGATCATCATACATAAGGTAAGCATTGCATTTCATACATAAGCATGGTATCTATCTCAAGCTTGCATAGTTAGGACTTCCATAACATGCTACCTACTATCCAAGTGCATGGCAGAGAACATAAGACATTTATAAATAAACCCTATTAAGCATGACATCCAAACATACACACATGAAACATGGTGCTTAAGGTTAGGATTATAGGTAACTTAATTTCTACCACATGCTTGAACCTTTATATATACTTCATAATAAAGCATAACCCATCATTCTTCAAACCCTAACTCCACCCAAACCTTAGTAACCATGCTTGGCCGAAACCTACAAGGGAGGGATTCCATCATTCAATGACATGTAAGGTAGCATAAGGAAAAAGAAACAACCATACAATACATCTAAGGCCATAAGGAGCCATTAGAGCTCATGATTAGGGTTGGCCGAATCATGTAAGAGCCATGGGGCATGAATAAATTCATAAAATTTCCAATTAATCATCTAACACCTTCTATACCATACCATAGGAGTCATTAGGGCCCTTGCTTGAGGTAAGCCCTAACTCCTTGCCCTAGAACCTTCTTGGCTGAAACCCTTAGGATCACAAGACCTTGTGAAGATTCCCATAAATCCCTTCAACCTCCCCTTGTATCATAAAGGTACACAAGATACATGATTGAAGGGTTAAATCCAACCCTAGCCATGGAATCCTTATAATGGTCCCAAGCCCTAAAGTGGTCTTAGGGTACTCCAAAAATTCCCAAAAATTATACTTATTCTCTAAAAATCATGAGAACACGTTAGAAAGCATGATTAAGATTTTTAACATCATCATGGACCCAAAACCCATGGTGGCCGAATACTATAGGGGTCCAAAACATTGTTTTTCTCAACATCAAAACCCAAAACCAACTTTATATTATGCTAAAAATCACAAAGGAACTATTATACCACAGGTGAGGGAGTCTTAATTTGGTTGATCTTGATTATAGACCTTAGATTTGGGAGAAGGATGAAGATCTTGTTGCCTCTTGACCATCCCTAGCCTTTGTACCCTTGTAGAAGCCTTGGATCTTGGAGATGGAGCCTTAGGTGAACCTTTTTCAGGGAAGAATCCCCCCTTGGGGTTTTGGCTAGGATGAGGAAGGGGAGAAGAGGAGGTCTTGGTGGATGAAAAGAAGAGAAGTAACTCCCAAGTATTGAGTTATCTCCTATTTATGCTCAATGAAGAGGGCAAATGAAGAGACATGGTGCCTCCTCTCATGTGACTCTTCCTCTCCCCAAGCCTTAACTAAAATCCACTTCATTCCCTCATAGCACTCCCTTGCTAGGTGAATTGGTTAGTGCATGCATGGTAGTACAAGAGGTCTAAGGATCAATCCTTGGTGCATGCACTTTATTTTTATTTATTTTTATTTTATTTTTTCTTATTTTCAAAAATTCCCTAAAACTCACTCATAATCATGCTAAAATTCCTAATCACAATTCTTTTATATTTATATTAAATTCTACCTAATTAAACCCCATTTTTGGAGCCCATATAAGGCCCATTAGTACTTAACTTCTCAATTTAAATAGGATAATCATGCTAAAACTCACCCATAATCATACTAATATTCCTAATTAAAATCTATTTATATTTATATTAAATTTTGCCTAAAATATACCAATAATCATGGTACTAGAAAGCCCATATAAGACCCATTAGTACTTAGTTTCTCAATTTAAATGAGAAAATCATGGATTTCTAGGCTAAGGTTCGTCCTAATATCTCTAGGTCCCTCAGAAAATTATCTAGACATGACCAATATTTTAAAGAAAATATTAAAAAAAATTCCGGGTCGTTACAAGTGGGTCAGGCTGTGGTTCAGTGGGTGCTGACGAAGCCTGGCGATGATCAGAAGCGAGGCTTAAGAGGTGGCTGGCGAAGCAGAGAACGTGAGAGCAACTGATCGGAAAGCAAGCAGACACCGTGAGAAGGAAGAGCTGAGTGAAGGCTCTTGCCAAGGTTGTGCTGTGTTGTGAGTTGTGCTCTATAAACGTTCTTCTTCGCTTGCTTGTGCTTTGTAAGATTTTCTTGAGTCTCTCTGTGCTTTATTTCATATCATCTTGAGACTATTCTGTGGAGAGGTTTCTCTATCGAGAAGGAGGCTATGATATCCGGATTTTTGGGGCTTGATCTGCCGACGATCAAGGGATCACCCACCTCACGGGAACGCCAAGGAGTAGGGGCAAGTCATCCCCGAACCTTGTACATCTTTGAGTTAGCGTTTGTTATTTCTGTCTTTCTGCTTGTATTCTTTCGCTGCTAACCCTCGAGTGCAGAAAGGTCAAAGAATCGAGAAAATTTGAATGTCTGGCTATTCACACCCCCTCTTTAGCCATCCAAGGTCCAACAAGTGGTATCAGAGCCTGGGGCTCTTTCAAACGGGCTAACACCCGAGAGCTTACAAAAATGGTTATGAGGGAAGGCTTCAGCACCAACCGACCTCCATTCTTCGACGGAGCCGACTTCCAATATTGGAGGTCAAGGATGGAGTAATTACTTGAAGACCAACATCGATATGTGATTCTCTATGAAGGAGGGTTTCTCCCCTCCAAAGGATGCTGAGGGAAAAGAGCTCGGTTTCTCAAGGTGGTCGGCAGAACAAATCCCGAAGGGTGAGGCTGATGCCAAAGCTGTGGTCACCCTACAGTGTGGGATGACCAAGGAGCAACTAATCAAGGTTGGTCCTTTCACAAGTGCCAAGGACCTATGGAATAAGCTCATTGAGCTCCATGAAGGCACCCGTGATTCAAAGATAGCCAAGAGGGACCTTCTCCTCAACCAACTCCAAAACCTCACCATGAAGGAGTCAGAAACGGTAAGTGAACTCCATGGCCGATTCAAAGAAATACTTAACGGTTTACATTCCATCGATGAGAAGGTCGAGAATCGCGACCTTGTAAGGTATGTCTTTAAATCATTTCCTAGGAATGCCTTGTGGTCATCCATAGTAGATGCCTACAAGGTATCCAAGGACTTGTCTATTGTTAAATTAGAAGATTTATTTTGTGAAATGGAACTACATGAGATCGCTAACCAAAGCCCAAAGGAGAAGGGTGTAGCATTTGTGGCAGGCGACAGAAGAAAGAAGAAGAAGGAGAAGAAGAAAAAGGAAAAGGAGGATAAGAACACCCATCACGTGGCCTTCATGGCACTAAAGGATTCAAAGGAAGAAAGTAGTGACGAATCAAGGAGCTCCTCAACCGCGACTTCATCATCTTCGGATGATGAAGAGGTAATCTCTCCCGAATTAGATAAGTGCTATAGAACCATTGCATGTCTAACTAATTTGTTAAAGAAGTCTAAGAACAAGGTAAAATCTTTAAGATTAGAAGTTGAACAATTAAAAACCTCTAAGGATGAGGTAAGTGATGACTTGCATGTTAAGATTCTTGAGGATGAAAATAAGGACATGAAGAGCGAAGTTGAAAACCTCAAGAATATTCTTGAGAAATTTTCAACTAGCTCCAAAACTTTAGATATGATCCTTAATTCACAAAGAGCGGTTTACAACAAGGCCGGTATAGGTTACAGACCTAAAGAACCAACCTTTGTTTCATTGATGTCAAGAACCCATGTTAAATCATCTAAGGCTCCTAGGGTTCAAATGAAAATGATCAAGGTATGGGTGCCAAAATCATGCATTAACGATGCATTAGGTCCCAAAATTTGGGAACCTAAAACCTCTATATTTCGAATTGTATAGCATTGATTGAGGGGGAGAATCTATCAACATGGGTTGTTGATAATGGTGCTCCAAACACATGGCCATTCCTAGTTGGGATGTGGTTCTTATGATACTAGTTCATTCACTTAATGGATGACTATGTACTACTCATGGGAAGTTTTTTTTCTCTCTCAAATTTAGGTGATTAGATTTAAATCAATGGAATACTTGAATTCTCTACACAATGTAGATACATGGGATTTTTTTTCTGGAAGTTTATTTTCATTTGTATTTGTGAGCAATGTAAAAAATTCTGATACAAACTGATCAAAATTGGAAAACCGATCAAAATTAGAACATACTAATCATACTTTGATACATACCTGCTAGACAAATTTGGGGATTGTCTTTCATCTCAAATGTAAGGGTTTGAATTTACACCAATGAATACCATAGATTTCACATACAACAGAGAACCCATATTAGATCACCAAAAATCTATTTATTGGTTAATCAAATGTAAGGGTTTGGTATCACCAATAAATAGATTAACTGAAGAAATTTCATATGTAGGCATACTTGGAACATACTAATACAAACATGATCATTCCAAGAACAGTATGAACACATAGCTTGTGATGATTCAAAAATTCAGTTTAATAATTAAAATTAAAAATAATATTCACAAGGCGTCAACAGACAAAGGACATGAGCCTCAAAATTCAATATTTAAGTTCTATGACTTAGTTGTTTTCTTTTCATCAGACTGGTATCAAACCTGATGCTTTTCATATGTCTAATATTAATTGGATTATCAAGGTATCAGTATCTAAGTGTAAATTGGATTATCAAAATTGATTGATACATACTGATCATTCCAAGAACATTCTTGGAACATACTTGATCATCCCTTAGTTTCGGTACAAACCTGATACTAAGTGGATGCAAATCTATTTAGGAACTTTTAAGGACTTGATTCTCAGAATTTTTTTCTTCTGAAATATCGAGTGTTAATGTAGTCTACACCCTTGTTGTGGAATGATGTTTGGTTATCAAAACAAATCTGTTCCCTAAATTGTCAATTGCCAATGCAGTCTGATATCAAGGTTTCAGAATTCATCTAAAATCTGATCCGTGGATAGACCGATCAAGCCTCATCCTGAACGGTCAATGTGACCAATCAGAGCTCTCTCTGATCGGTCCACAGACCGATTAGGGCTCTCTCTGATTGATTCATAGAATGATGAGCTCTGACTTATGACTTGATGATTGGCATTATCTTTTGACTATTAATTGACTTGAAAATTGACATTGTCTTTTGACTATTAATTGACATTTAATTAACATTATATTTTGATTCCTTACTTGACATATGATGCATATACATTGTTGCCATGATACATTTATGGTATATGCCTCTCATATGCACTTCAAGAATTACCTTTCGTTATTTTGGGTTTGGGGAGAGACCCTCGTTTAAGGCGGAATTGATAAAACTTAATAACCATACCCTTTTCGGTGTTTGACAAAGGGGGAGAGAATGGTTGATTAAGTTTAGGTTACAAATTTAATTATTGTAGGGGAAGGACTTTGATTCCCTTGTGATAATGGAATTTTGACTTCATTTGATTGCAAATACCTAAACTTAGAATCGAGTTGTCAAACAACAAAAGGGGGGAGATTGTTGATGCAGTCTGACCTGATTGTTGTTTTGGTGTTGTCACCGATTTAAGTTTAATAAGATAAATTCGGCTTAAGTCCTAGTCTGGGACTGGACATGAATCCCGGTGAGTAAAGCCGGGTGATGGAAATCCTGGTGAGTGAAGCTGGGTGATTGAAATACCAGTGAGTGAAGCCGGGTCCTAGTGAGTGAAGCCAGGTGAAGGAAATCCCAGTGAGTGAAGCGGGGTCCTAGTGAGTGAAGCCAGGTGAAGGAAATCTCGGTGAGTGAAGCCGGGTCCTGGTGCGTGAAGCCAGGTGAAGGAAATCCCGGTGAGTGAAGCCGGGTCCTGGTGAGTGAAGCCAGGTGACGGAAACCTCGGTGAGTGAAGTTGGGTCCTGGTGAGTGAAGCTAGGTGACGGAAACCCCGGTGAGTGAAGCCGGGTGATTGAAATCGTGGTAAGTGAAGCCGGGTCCTGGTGAGTGAAGCCGGGTGACTGAAATCTCGGTGAGTGAAGCCGGGTCATAGCGAGTGAAGGTAGGTTAAATGAAGTCCCGGTGAGTGAAGCTGAGCACGGAGTCTTGGTCCATGGGACTGAGCATGAGTCAGAGAAGGCTAGGGAGCCTGTTCTATGGACTTATGGTTGAAATGGTCGGAGCTAGATCGGTCTGTGGTCCGATCAGGGAGTTGCCACTAACTCCTAGTTGTGGATCGGTCTGGTGACCGATCCAGGGCGTCTGATCGTTCTGGTGAATGATCAGAAAGAGAACAGAATATTTTTGTTTGGCTTCTGATCGGTCTGGTGAACGATTAAGGAGAGAACAGATACATTCTGTGTGGTTTCTGATCGTTCTGGTGAATGATCAGAAAGGGATCAGAGAAGGGATCAGAAAGAGGTAGGAGAAACCTGATCGGTCACATGGACCGATCAAGGTTCTCCTGGACCGATCAGGCTTGGTCCTGATCGGTCCAGAGGATCGACGTGATCGGTCACCATGACCGACCAGGGCACAACCTGATCAGTCAGGTGACCGATCAGGTCAAGGAACTGTGGGTTTGTGCCTTGGATCTTAGTCAGCTGGTGGATCGGTCAAGGTGACCGATCCACGATTTCTGATCGGTCAGTGTGACCGATCTCAGAGTCACTGGATCGATCAGGAGGTGACCTGATCGATTAGGGTGTTCACTGATCGGTCTGGTGACCGATCAATTTCTGATAACTTTAATTTGAATCGTTGTCAGACGCTCTGATTTCGCTCTGAATCTTTTTGATACCTGCTAATTTCTTTGTGATTTGCTATTCTAAGCTTTTGATGAGTGTGCAGGTGAGACAGGGATGATACAAACCAAGGAGAAGAGTCAATGGCGACTTTCACCATGGCATGTTTGTCTGTTTTCTGTTTCCAGGTTTCAACGGCTTCTGGCGTGGCAGGCCACTGACCGAGGCTCAACTGAAGAGGTCTTCAGTGGACTGGGCGCTCTGTGAAGGTCAGTGGGTCAGGCTGTGGTTCAGTGGGTGCAGACGAAGCCTGGCGATGATCAGAAGCGAGGCTTAAGAGGTGGCTGGCGAAGCGGAGAACGTGAGAGCAACTGATCGGAAAGCAAGCAGACACCGTGAGAAGGAAGAGCTGAGTGAAGGCTCTTGCCAAGGTTGTGCTGTGTTGTGAGTTGTGCTCTATAAACGTTCTTCTTTGCTTGCTTGTGCTTTGTATGATTTTCTTGAGCCTCTCTGTGCTTTATTTCATATCATCTTGAGACTATTCTGTGGAGAGGTTTCTCCACCGAGAAGGAGGCTGTGATATCCGAATTTCCAGGGCTTGATCTGCCGACGATCAAGGGATCACCCACCTCACGGGCACGCCAAGGAGTAGGGGCAAGTTATCTCCGAACCTTGTATATCTTTGAGTTAGCGTTTGTTATTTCTTTCTTTTTGCTTGTATTCTTCCGCTGCTAACCCTCGAGTGCAGAAAGATCAAAGAAGCGAGAAAATTTGAGTGTCTGGCTATTCACACCCCCCTCTCTAGCCATCTAAGGTCCAATAGACTCCACGATAACGGGTGATGGTTATCCGCAGATCCGAATAAAGGGGTGGCCATTACTTCATCCCGAATGTTGCTTGGGCTCCACTTCCCTGAGGTGGTCTCGGGGTCTTCTGGCCCGGCCGATCGCGGGCGCTCCATTTCCCCAAGGTGGTCTCAGGACCCGACTTCTCGGGATGATCTCGGGAGGGGTTTTCTGATCTAAACTTCCAGGGTGTGTTTACCACAGGGAGGCCTTGGAGGCACCTCTTCCCAAGAGTGTCTTGAGAGTTTTGAAAGGGGAGTCATTCTGACTCGTCACATCTTGCTACCCAGCTTCTTAACCCACGTGCCCACCACGGGCTATTCAACCACATCACAAGTCCCTCCCTTCAAGTCAGATCGAAGGAAGTGTGACTGACTAATCGGACTAGTGGTTGTGAAGAAGCTGTATCCCAGTGGGTCCTTGCACCTGTTACTGCTCCCTTAGTTATACGGGGTCCTAGGATTATAGAGGTTGCCCCGGGTCCCTTAGTAGTTTTGGTTTTGTCATTCCGAAAGGCTTCCATGGTTTTCGAGGTACCACAATGATACATGTTCTTTCGCTATAAAGGTGTATGATGCTCTTTGATGGCGACAAGACCCTTTTGTGAATTCCCCATCGCCACGTGCTTCAATGACCCTATTCATTAGCTCTTATTGACGTGCACCGCTATAGTTGGCTCCCGTCAGGCGACTGTCTCTGGCGCTGCCTCGATGTGGCAGTTTCTAGCTTTCCACATGTTTTGTCCCTATTGCGTTCATGCAGGTGGCTTCCACAGCATAAGAAGGGAAGGCGAAGACATTCGGTCGTCTTCTGACTTCGTGGCTAAGTGCACCTCGTCTCCCTCTTCTTCTTTAAGGACTCTTTTGAACGTAAGTAGTTTGCCTCCTCCTTGTCTTTTCCCTTAGGAATCATGGAAGGTTACTAGGCAGAGTGGTACGAGTCTGCCTCTTTGAGAGTGAGATTGGAGGCTCTGCAGACAACTATTAAGGCCTACGGCATCCCGACTGAGATGGAGATGGTTATCCCCAGGGTAGGCCAGACGTCAGTGGAGCCTCCCGTAGGCTTTTCTACCTTCTTCTTGGGGCAAGTAGAGTTAGGGCTCCGTTTCCTCATTCTCCCTCTCTTCATGAATGTAGCCTCCTATTTTGACATCCCCTTCAACAAATGACTCTCAATTCCTTTGCTCAAATGGGGGGGGGGGGGGGGGGGGGGGAGGGGGGGGGAGGGAGTATATTATCTTCAAGCTCTTCGAGCTCCCCCTGACTCCTCGTCTTTTTCATTTTTTCTTTGTCCCGATCGGCTCCTGAGGGGTCTTTAGCTTTTTGGCGCGTCTGGGCCATAGGTTCTTAGGAGGGTTCCCTTCCTCACACAAAAGGCGGAAGGAGAAGTTTTTCTTCTTCCCCACACAAAAGGTGGAAGGAGAAGTTTTTCTTCGTCCAACTGCCTGTGTTGCCCTTCAGTCCTCTTCATTGGATAGAGGCTCTACTGACTCCTCCCTTTCTAGGGGAGTTTGTCCAGAGCCCTGTGTACCAGCGTGTTAGCAACGTATTCTTTGGCATGGAGTTCAGTGGCCCTGGACTGGTACAGAGTGAGGAGCTCATGTACCGAGCAGGCTTTAGCCCCAAAGTGACCCGCATCAGCCCCAGCCTCGGTATGTTCATCTTTTTCATCAATGCCCATTAGTTCTAACTGATGTTTCCTTGTCTGGCTATTGCAGAGGAAGTCATGTTCTCCAAGGTGATGGGCCGACTTATCAAGTGGGAGGAGGCCAACTAGGAGGCGCTGACTCCTCCCCCGGCTGTTCCTGATGCACCCCCTGTGCCTGCCGAGTCCTCGGAGGGGACCGTTGAATTGTCTTGCGGGCCAACTTCGCTCGGAAGGGCAGAGGCTACTGTTGTACCCTCGCCTGTAGTGAACCCAGGGCTTTCCGACCTGTCGGTTGACCCTCAGGCGGATCCTTTTTCGTGGGGGGGGGGGGTTGACTCTCCCCCGATTGCTGCCCATCAAGAGAGGGTCAACGAGGGGTCCTCCCCCCCTACTACTCCCCTAACAGTCCAATTCCCTGGTCGGCAGAAGAGGTGAATTCCAAAGGGCTCAGGCCCTAGATGGAAAAGGCTGTGCTCTGGTGGCCCCAGCCCTCTTCCTTCTGTCCCTGAGGAGGTTGTTTCTCCTTCTGACGGTGGGGCATCTGTTCTCGTATCTTCCCCCGTACCGTTGACCGCAATTCCGGAAGCGAGCATCCCAGCCCCGACTCTCCCTTAATTGATCTGGCCGAGGCTCCGAAGGGTAAGGAGGTATTGCGCACCCAATACCGAATGAAACTCGACCGCCTTCAAAAGAGGCTGGATGCGGCACTAGTGGCTTCCATGCATTCTTTCCCCCCAGTGCATTTGAAGGAGGTTCCGGCCTAGGGGGCCTTGTCCGAGGGAACTTCCAGCTCTGAGGAGGGTGACTCCGACCCCTCTAGACTGCCTCCTGAAGCTCCTATTGTCTAGCTACTTCCTCCTCGCAGGGGCTTGTCACCGCCAGAAGGATGGGCTGACACCTCAAGGTCCGGGGGAGGAGCAGTCGTACGTGTCTCTGCTGGACCTCTAACCAATCTCTGGGAGACCCTTCTGAAGGTGCAAGTTACTGTTACATAGGGTGTTTTCTTTGGACGTTCTATAATCTCTAGGTGTGATGACAGGCGGCTGAAGACTGTCTGACAGTTGACTGTGTCTTGTGCGTCTGGCCCCAGATTAAAACTCTGATCCGCCGAGCCCTAAGAGCAGAGGCCGCAACTGACCATGAGCACCGAGCGGGTCTTATGCAAGTGGGGGTCAGCCAAGCTCTACGGGCTAAGGTGGAGCATCAGCTGAATGCCCTGATGGCCAAGGAGTCTGCCCTACATGGTTCCTGGCATCGAGAATAGTAGGCCTCCGAGTGGGCAGTGGCCCTTACCAAGGACCTGCTCCAGGTGACGCAGGAGTAGGATCAACTTCAAATAAGAGAGAAAAAGTTGTCGGGTGACATCCGACTTATGGCGGCCTCGACCGAGAGGTTGAACGCGTGTGTTCAGAATCAAGCACAGCAGCTTAGCTAGAAGGAGTCCGACCTCATGATGGCGACTGATCTCCTGGTTGTCTTCGAGGATGACCTGGCCCAGGCTCGATCGGAGGTATGGGCCGCGTCAGACAGACTCAGGGAGGCCCTGACATAGCAAGATAGAATGCCCGCTGAAATGGAGCAACTGAAGCGCGCCAAGGAGGCTGCCGAGGCCGAGCTACGCGACCTTCGGACGACTGATACTTTGAGCAGTAGAGAGGTTGAGGCGGACTTCAAGGCCAAGTTCTTGGAATCGGATGAATTTGGTGCTATCATCACTGACCAGGTAATGACGCTTGAAGCAAGACTTCCATGGGGCCATTGACCAATTGAAGAAGGCTCAATTTCTGCCTTCAGATGCGGACCCAAGTTTATGAGTGTCAGCTGAGTTTGGAAGGAATTCCCAAGAGTTGTAGGTTTATGTGTTCCCTCGGAGGCTTGGCCTTGCTGTACCCATTTTAATTAAAACGATAACATTTCTATACCTTACCATCTCGAGCATGCTTTGGCATCCATTTGACTTGGCATCAAGGGCTCAGAGAGTGATGAGATTAGGGTGTTTCGGGTTTAATCCTGCGTACGGATTTCCCAAGATAACCCCACACATATAAGTATCAGACTTGCATTTATTCCCCTATGAGGCCCAATCAATTCTTCTCTTTTGGAGAGTGTTGGTGGCCTCCGAACCGTCGCCTCCGCATCCCACACAATCTCTTGAATTGACGCATAAAGAGTCGCGGGTTCCCAGGTGTGGTGGAGCCATACCAACCGACGCGACGCTTCAGGGTTGGCGTCCATTGCGATTCCCACGCCATGGCTGCATTAAATGCGAAGGAGGCGGTGGTCACTATAAAGAGGGGGAAAAGGGTGATCCTTCCCCATTCATTTCGCTTCCTTTCTCCTTGTAGACTCCTTGCGATGAGATGCCAGCGCCTTTTCCTCCACCACTGTTTACGGCAGGAGTGGCCGACACCACCGGGGAGGATAGCGGAGACGCAGTAGTATTTCTTGCCGAAGGGCCTAGTGGAGGTGGAACCCCATGTTTCACACTATTTGCCAGGGAGCATAGCGGAGATGATATCCAAGGTCTCGTTGAAGATTCTGATGGAGGTGGGACTCCGAGATTGGATGAGGAGTCCAGAAGAGATATCTCATGCTCCGCCGGGGAGTATAGCAGAGATGACATCTCCTAATGGTTCATCTTCTGCCCCTCCCCTGGCGGTTCATCCCCTGTCCGCTTCAAATGCCATCCCCTTCCGACTGCTTGTTTCCCCGAGTTTTGGGCATCAAATGGTGTTTGTCGGGGATGGTGCAGTACCGTCACCCAGAGAGGAGGGGTTGCAGCCACTGCTTCCTCTCCTGCCATTTTCAATGTTGTAGTCATCCTTGTTATTGGATGCATCTTTGCAGGAAGAGGTAGTCGTGGTCTTCAGATGGAATTGTTACACCCATGTATTGCCTTAGGCGTCCTCCTCTCATAATGGTTACACGGATGAAGGACCGAGGGGTCTCCACTACGGCCGAGAATTCAAGGATTTTGACTATAATGCGCGTGGATCCCCGCTCATCGGCTATTGGAAGACGATTTCGAGGCAAATGACTCTGCGGGGATGATGAAGTGATGGAGAGAAGCCCGAGTAGAGGAATGATTTCCTTTATTGGACCTTCTTATTGTAGCTTGGTTATTTCTCTGAGATGTTGGTATCAATGTATTTCCTGCATGAATGAAGGAAAACACTTATTACCTTTGATGTGCCAATGCTTATATTGTATTAACATTTTGATATCTCGATTGTTCTCCTTTTGTTGGGTAGATTGTGTTATCTTTACTTCCACAGCGCATATGTGTCTCGGGCACTTGAAATATCGTGAGGAATCAAGGTCTTAGCTACTCGATCGGGCATCTATAGTATCCCGACCGAGACTAAGTACCCCGGGCATCTGCAGCACCGCGAGGACTTAGGGTTTTTATCCTTGGTTGGGAGTTCGTAGCACCAATACCAAGCCTAAGTACCTCGGACATCCACAGCACCGCGAGGTATTAGGATTTTTGATTCTTGGTTGGAAGTCCGCAGCACCCAGACCAAGCCTAAGTACCTCGGGCATCCGCAGCACAACGAGGCATTAGGGATTTTATCCTTGGTTGGGAGTCCGTAGCAACCCATACCAACCCTAAGTACCGCGGGCATCCGCAGCACCGCGAGGTATTAGGGTTTTGGTTACTTGGTTGGGCATCCATAGCACCCAGACCAAGCCTAAGTACCTCGGGCATCCGTAGCACCACAAGGCATTAGGGTTTTTAGTTCTTGGTTCGGAGTCCGTAGCACCCAGACCAAGCCTAAGTGCCTTGGGCATCCACAGCACCGCGAGTCATTAGGGTTTTTATCCTTGGTTGGGAGTCTGTAGCAACCCAGACCAAGCCTAAGTACCCCGGGCATCCGCAATACCACGAGGTATTAGGATTTTTGATTCTTAGTTAGGAGTCCGCAGCACCCAGACCAATCCTAAGTACCTCGGGCATCCACAACACTATCCTTGGTTGGGAGTCCATAGCAACCCAGACCAAGCCTCAGTTCCTCGGGCATCCGCAACACCGCGAGGCATTAGGGTTTTTATCCTTGGTTAATAGTCCGTAGCAACCTAGACCAAGCCTAAGTACCCCGGGCATCCACAGTACCGCGAGGTATTAGGGTTTTTGATTCTTGGTTGGGAGTCTGCGCATCCAAACCAAGACTAAGTACCTCCGGCATCCATAGCACCACGAGGCATTAGGGTTTTTATCTTTGGTTGGGAGTCCGCAGCAACCCAGACCAAGCCTAAGTACCTCGGGCATCCGCAGCACCACGAGGCATTAGGGTTTTGCAGCTCTTGGTCGGGCATGTGCAGCTCCGAGGCCAAGCCTCTCACCGTGAGGCAGTAGAGTTTTTTAGCTCTTGGTCGGGCATGTGCAGCACGGAGGCCAAGCCAACTCACCGAGAGGCAGTAGGGTTTTGCAGCTCTTGGCCGGGCATGTGCAGCACCGAGGCCAAGCCTACTCACCGAGAGGCAGTAGAGTTTTACAGCTATTGGCCGGGCTTGTGTAGCACCGAGGCCAAGTCTACTCACCGAGAGGCAGTAGGGTTTTGCAGCTCTTGGCCGGGCATGCGCAGCACCAAGGCCATGCCTACTCACCGAGAGGCAGTAGGGTTTTGCAGCTCTTGGTCAGGCATGTGCTGCACCGAGGCCAAGCCTACTCACCGAGAGGTAGTAGGGTTTTAGGCGGATCTTTCCCAAGCACGCTTAACTTCGGATTTCTGATGGAATCTGGTGCATTAGTGTTGGTATGATGGCACCTGATAAAGGGGGGATTTAATTGTTGCTAAGAGGACTCGAACTCGAGACCTCATACAACACATGTCTCCATGCTTGCAACTTGGGGACGGCGAGATCCACCTGCAGGCCTTCGTGGAATTCCGGTAAGGCCCTGGCAGTGGCATCTAAGTTGATCGCGACTGTCTCTCTTTGATCCAAGGCCCCTCATGGAGAATTGAAGAGTTCCACTGGTGGGTGCCGACGTTTCTTCGATGGTGGTAGCTCTTCGGCGATCAAGTTCCTCCTCCGTCAAGACAATGGCTTGTCCCTCCGGTCTCGCCATCAGTGCTCCTTCTGGTGCTTTACTGGTTTCCCACATACGGCGCCAAACTTGTTTCGGAAGGAATAAACGTCAATGGCCAGTCACCGAGGTTCAACCTATGTGGATGCTGACGGGAGAGGAAGAACTCTGCACCCTGCGAGATCAACACGAGCGTTAGGGGAACACACCGGAGGTTGTTCGGCAGAGCCCACACCGACGCTTAAGTCAGTGTCTCGATGGTGAAGAATAGAAGGCAGAAAAATGTATAAGTAGTAGAGAGTGCGTACCCCCCTTACCAAAGGGGTTGGACTACCTTTATACCTGCGGCGGCTACCTTTGTGCGTCCCTGCGATCTTTGCCACGCCCTCCATTTGTTGGTTACTAGATAACCTTTGCAACGGTCCACGCCACTATCAAGTTCTGCCCGTTGCGACATTTATGGGATATGATGACTCCACGATTACAGGTGATGGTTATCTACAGATCCGAATAAAGGGGGAGGGTCGTTACTTGAGGCCGAATGTTGCTTGGGCTCCACTTCCCCGAGGTGGTCTCGGGGCCTTCTGGCCTAGGCGATCGTGGGTGCTCTATTTCCCCGAGGTGGTCTCGGGACTCGACTTCCCAGGGAGATCCCGGGAGGGGTTTTCTGATCTTCCAGGGCGTGTTTACCGCGGGGATGTAACGCCCGCTTTTTTTCCATAAAGCGGCATTACGCTAACATACTTAGGGCATGTGAACATCGTAAGGCAGCGGAATACTTAAATCTTACACATACATGCACCTAACTATCCTTCCTAACATGGTGACAGGGAACTTAGCATAATAACATCATACATAACATCGTATCATACTTAGCATCACATTATCAAGTCACGTAAGTCATTCATTAAGCACATAAGTAGCAAACGTAAAGTTTCAGCAAAAGACTTGTAAATATATCTCATTCTTGGCCAAGTCACTACCACACACATACTCTTGTCCCTCCTGCTGCATCCCCTATTGTCCTCTTGCTTGATCTGCGGTATAAGAAAATAAGATTATAAGCACATAGGCTTAGTAAGACTCTTTCCTACTCACTAAAATTATTCGTCACTTAAACATAAGCACACAAAACATTAACATAACCTGATACTTGGCATGAATCATAAGCATAAGCCATCAACCATCCTTAACATGGCATGATACATGGCATACATATAAACATAAAGCATATTAAACATGACATGATACATGACATACATATAAACATGAAACATATTTAACAAGGCATGATACATGGCATACATATAAACATAAAACATATATAACATGGCATGATACATGGCATACATATAAACGTAAAACATATTTAACATGGCATGATACATGACATACATATAAACATGAAACATATTTAACATGAGATGATACATGGCATACATATAAACATAAAACATATTTAACATGGCATGATACATAGCATACATATAAACATGAAACATATTTAACATGGCATGATACATGGCATACATATAAACATAAAACATATTTAACATGGCATGATACATGACATATATATAAACATAAAACATATTTAACATGGCATGATACATAACTTAAACCATAGGCATATTCTTAACATAAACTTAAGCATAAAACATTTACTATCATGCATCATTCTTAACATAAGACATGGGCGTAAAACATATTCCATCATGGCATGATGCATAACATGAATGAATGCATGAGTCGAATGCATATACATAAGGATGGTTCCTTTTAAATACTTCAACATAATCATAACATCATTGGGGTCCTCGGCTTGTACCACATACATACATCATAAGTGCGCATCCCTAAGTAAATACGAGAAAGCGAGCCCCGACCTACTAGGGTAAGGACAACATAGTCGGTAGTCCCAGAACCGGGGCGTTCTTAAGGTGCCCATCCCTGTTGCACAGCTTCGGTAGTGCCAGAACCGTGGACAGCATAGTCGGTAGTCCAAACCGGGGCATTCTTAAGGTGCCCATCCCTTGGACCCATACTTCGGTCCGGTACAAACCCATTCATAAAGTAAAGTAACTTCACATGCTTCATTATTCATGGGACATTCATAGCTTATTTAAACATAGCATAAATTTGTTACATGAAGCATGACATAAATCATACTTGACCTTTCATCGTTCATACTTAATGCATAGCATCATAATGCCCTATGGCATAAGCATTATCTTCATTCATAAATATGGCATGCTTACATAAACATCATTCTTGTTCATAGTACTTGCATAATTATGGTGCATAAGGTAAGCATTGCATTGTATTCATAGATCATGACATGTTTACCTAGACCATCATCCTAATTCATAGAGCTTACATGATCATGATACATAAGGTAAGCATTGCATTATATTCATAAAACATGACATATTCACATAGATCATTCTCCTAATTCATCTAACTTGCAAGATCATGATACATAAGATAATCATGGCATCTAATATAAACATATCAAACATGAACTATAACACCTAAGGCTAGGGTTAAAGGTAACATAATTTCTACCACATGCCTGAACCTATACATCATAATAAGCCATAAACCATCATTCTTGAAACCCTAACTCCACTTAAGCCCCAATCAATTAGCTTGGCCGAAACATGAAGGAATGGTTCAATCATTCAAATGACATGTGAGGTAACATAAGGTAAGGAAAAGACCGTACATTACTTATAAAGCCATAGGAAGCTATTAGGGCTCATGCTTAGGGTTAACCCTAACTCCTAGCCCTTCTTCCTAGGGTTGGCCGAAACATACATGGGCCATGGGACCATGGAAAATTCATAAAAAATTCCAATTAAACACCTAACACCTTCCATACCATACCATAGGAGCCATTGGGACCCTTACTTGAAGTAAGCCCTAACTTGTTGCCCTATTATCCATCTCGGCCGAAACTTTTAGGGTCTCTAGGCCATGTGAAAATTCACATAAAATATCCTCAACCTCTCTTGTATAATGAGGGTATACAAGCCATACACTTGAAGGGTTAGATCCAACCCCAACCATGGGATCATGGTGGTGGCCGAAAACCCTAAGGGTACTAGGGTACCCCAAAAATTCTCCAAATCATATTTTTAACCTATATTCATCATGAGAACACATTAGAAAACATGAAAGATATTTTTAACATCATTTTTGGACCCAAACACATGGTGGCCGAAAGTTCAAGGCAAGATCATGGGTTTTTCTCCACATAAAACCTAAACGAAACTTCATAATATGATAAACATCAAGGGGAACTATCATACCACAGGTGAGGGAGTCTTACCTTAGATTATCTTAGTTTTAAACCTTAGAGGGGGAAGAAGATGAAGATCTTGTTGCTTTTTAGCCACCTCTAGCGTTTGTAACCTTGAACAAGAACCTTGGATCTTGAAGATGAAGCCTTCTTGTGAAACTTTTCCAAGGGAAAATGGGGCTTGTGGGTTTCGGCTAGGAGAGGGAGGAAGAAGGAGAGAAGAGCAAATGACTTGATGGAAGAAGAGAGGAGAAATGTAACTCCTTCTCTTATGCTTTTATGCTACATTAAGGAGGGCAAGTGAAGAGTCATGGTGTCTCTTCTCTTGATGACTCTTCATTTTCCTAAGCCTTAACCAAAATCCACTTCATTCCCTCCTAGAACTCCCTTGCTAGGTGAATTGGTTAGTGCATGCATTGTGGTACAAGAGGTCTAAGGTTCAATCCTTGGTGCATGCACTTTATTTTTTTTTATTTTTATTTTATTTTCTATTATTTCCGAAAATTCTCCTAAAATTCACTCATAATCATGCTAATATTCTCAATTACAATCCATGTATATTTATATTAAATTTTGCCCAAAATCTACCAATAACCATGGTACTAAAAAGCCCATATAAAGCCCATTAGTACTTATTTTCTCAATTTAAATGGGAAAATCATGGATTTATAAACTAAGGTTCGTACTAATATTTCTAAGTCCCTCGGAAAATTATCTAGACATGCTTATTATTTTAAAGAAGATATTAAGAGAATTTTCCGGATCGTTACAATCCCCCATACATCGTGAAAGTTCGTCCTCGAACTTAGAATAGCTCCGGGTACTTGCGTCTCATCTCGTCCTCGCGTTCCCAGATAGCTTCCTCGAACCGCTGACTTTGCCATAAGACCTTGACTAAGGGCACCTCCTTGCTCCTTAGCTTTTTGATTTCTCGATCCAAGATTTGTATAGGTCGGCTTTCAAAACTTAGGTCTTCCTGAACTTGTACTGTCTGTGGCTCGATCACTTGATCTGTGTTCAGAATACACTTCTTGAATAACGACACATGAAACACGTTATGGATCACTGACATCTCTTGAGGCAGCTCTAGATCATATGCCACCTTGCCAACCCTTTTCAGAATCGGGTACGACCGCACATATCGCGGACTTAGTTTTCCTTTCTTCCCAAATCTCGTTACCCCTTTCATAGGAGCCACTTTGCGAAATACCAGATCTCCAACCTCAAATTCCAGTGACCTACCCCGAAGATCCGCATAACTCTTCTGTCGGCTCTGAGTAGCTTCAATCCGTTGCCGAATGCTCTGGATAGCTCGGGTGGTGTCGTTGACGAGATCCGTCGTGAGCCCCATTTTCTTCTTTTCACCACCTTCGTACCAACAAATTGGAGACCTACATCTCCTCCCGTACAACGCTTCATAGGGTGCCATTCCTATAGTAGCTTGGTAGCTATTATTGTAAGCGAATTCCGCTAAACATAGATATCGGCACCAACTTCCTTTGAAATCCAGGGCACAAGCTCTCAACATATCCTCCAATACTTGATTCACTCGTTCCGTCTGCCCGTCAGTCTGAGGGTGAAAAGCAGTACTGAACCGCAGTTTAGTGCCAAGAGACTTCTGGATGCATTCCCAAAAATGTGAGGTAAAGCGACCATCCCTATCAGAAGTGATAGTCTTGGGAACTCCATGAAGTCTAATTATCTCCCTAGCATATAATTGAGCTAGTTGCACAATCGAATAAGTCATCTTGACTGCTAGGAAGTGAGCAGAGTTTGTCAACCTGTCCACAATTACCCATATCGCATCATATCCATTTGTAGTCCTGGGAAGTCCTGAAATGAAATCCATAGAGATATCTTCCCATTTCCACTCCGGAATCGGGAGTGGCTGTAGAACTCCGCCGGTTCGCTGGTGTTCTGCCTTCACTCTTTGGCAAGTCAGGCAAGTACTCACGTGCTGAGCCACATTCCTCTTCATGCCGGACCACCAAAATTTCTCCTTCAAATCCTGATATATTTTGGTAGATCCTGGATGCATCGAATAAGGGGTTTCGTGAGCTTCCGCTAATATCTTTCCCCGCAGCTCTAGATCATTAGGGATGCATAGACGATCCCTAAGGTATATTACTCCCCCGTCGGCGATACGAAAACCCTCGCCCTTCCCTTCTAGAATCTCCTGTTTGATTCTCTGAAGACTCGAATCACAATTTTGTTTCTCCAATATGTCCTCAAACAGCACCGGTGCTAGTGTTATAAATAACTTCATGCTATAATTACATGCATACATCATAATTATATACTTATTGTGATTATGGGTAAACCGGCTCATATTATGCCTCCGAACCATTAGTCCTCAACCCGAGTTTATGAATTATATTGGTCTATATTTGTCGTATAGTTGTTATAGGGTAGGTGAGATCCTATTTATTATATTACCAAAGATTTATTTATCAAGTCTTATAAGTCTATACACAAAAACTATTCGACCTCAGTGAGCTAGATGGGCTGCCATCATGCCCATAATAAAGAATATCATAGCGGTGACTACCACCCCCTCGTTCATCTCCCCTTGGCCTGCCTCAGGATCTTCTACCGTTTCCATAGGGTCTTCTTCTTCAATCTCGGGAACCTCCTCGGCCACTTCAGGGTCTTCCTCGAACATCCCGTGGTCTTCCTCAAACATCTCGAGCATCTCGGGATCCTCCTCGAATGGCTCGGGATCCTCCTCGTACATCTCAGGATCCTCCTCGAACGGCTTGGGATCCTCTTCGTACATCTCGGGATCCTCCTCAAACATCTCGGGATCCTCCTCGAACGGCTCGGGATCCTCTTCGTACCTCCCGGGATCCTTCTCAAACATCTCGGGATCCTCCTCGAACGGCTCGGGATCCTCTTCGTACCTCTCGGGATCCTCCTCCGAATCCCCCGGATCTTCCAGAAACTCATGGCGGAGAAGTTGCTTACATAATTCCGTATATGAGAGACGGCATCCGTGCAGCCCCAGATCTGATGAGCAACCTCTCTCGCCCGATTGGGCAATGAACGAAGCAGAGCTCCGATCCTATGATCATCCATGACTGGAAACCCTTCCTGCTCCAGTTTCCAGAACAGCCGATCCAACCTCCCCATGTTGCCTTGAATCCCACGGACCGGACTATACTCCAACTCTACTATTTGTTCCTGTTGGGTTTTTCGGGCCGCGAAAACTGCCTTTTCGCGTCGCGGAAACCCCGAGAACCCAAAGCCATGGTTCTCGTGCGAAGAAAAATTCTGAAACGAAAAATCACGTATTCATTTCATGCTTAAAACTCGATCTACTCCTAGATCTAAAGAGGGATAAACCATTTTACCTTTGGTGCGTGCCCCGCTTAATCCCGCTTGCTCCTTTTGGATGTCGGATCTCTAGGACGTCAAGTGCCGTCCCTCTAGAAGTATCCACGCGAACAAAGTGGATGGAGGAAACCCTTTAGGTGTGCTAGCACCTTTCAAGGGTTCGGCCAAGAGGAGAAGAAGAAGAAGAGCACCAACACTTGGAGGAGGAAGAAGAGAAGACACCCAATGAGAAAAATGGAACCAAAACATGGTTTTGTTCTCTCATTGTGGCCGGCCACATAATGACCATTAATGGCCATTAAGTGGCCAGCCATAATGGCCATTAATGGCCATTAAGTGGCCTGCCATAACCCCCTTTCAATTTGAATTCAAATTCAAATGGGGGGGTTACAACCTTTGGAGATGATGTGGAGCATCATCATTGGTCAAATACCAAGCCAAGTCATCACTTGGTCAAGTCAAGGTGAGGTGACCTTTTGGTCAAGTCAAACTTGACCATTAATCTTCCTTGATGAGGTGGCATCCACACTTAATGCTCTTGATGATGTGGAGCATCATCAATGGTTGGCTCCATGCTAATTCATCACCATGATGTGGCATTAAGTCAAGTCTAACTTGAGGTGGATTTAGGTCAAGTCAAACTTGCCTTTTATGGACTTTCTATATTTAGTCAAGTCAAACTTGACTCCATTTCTTCTCCCATGTCAAGTCTAACTTGAAGTGGAACCAAGTCAAGTCAAACTTGATTTGGATTTGGGTCAAGTCAAACTTGCCTTTTATGGACTTTCCATATTTAGCCAAGTCAAACTTGACTTCATTTTTTCTCCATCTATTTGTTCTTTGCGTGTGACCCTATAGGTTCTTGTAACGTTGGCAATGCTTCTAACCTCTTAGAAACATAAGCAATGAGCGGTATCTAGCAACACATCATTGCTACCCAAGTTACAAGAATGTTGAGATCCAACATCACCAATGTGACTACTAATTATGACTTTCATAATATGTGACAATGTCCCTTCTATCATCGATATCTAGATTGATCTTCTATGAAGCATAGACCGTGTCATCCTCCAATCAATCTATGTGTCTTGAACTCCAAGTAGACTCACTATAATCAAATAAGCTCAATATCTCATATTGCCTTATTTGGGCATGGCCATGCACTTAGTGATCTCACTCTATCAGACTATGATATCTCTCCCGTCATATAGGAGGGATAGATCCCATCTACATCACTCACATCCTCCGCATAATTTGTTACATACCCAGTAATCGCCTTTATAGTCCACCCAGTTACGGGTGGCGTTTGACGAAACCAAAGTACATAACTCCTTATGTAGGGAACTATGGTGACTTCAGGTCTAAGGACTAATAGTCATACTAATAGTCACATGAGAAAGTATATGACACTCATATAACGATCCATGATACTTTCTCATGGTGGGTCATTCAGTATACATTCTCCAATGCATACTCATGTGTCAACTTGATATCTCATATCCATGACTTGTGAGATCAAGTCATCGTGTTGACCTACATGCTAGTCTCTATGCATTAACATTGTCCCTGAATGTTAATACTTGACTAGGAATAATTAAGAGTAGTGTTCTCTATATCATCTCACTATCGATTCAACCAATCGATTGATATAGATATGAACCTACTACCAAGGACGTTATTACACTTAGTTATTTGGCACCAATACAATAAGTATAATAACCATAATCAAATGCCTTTATATAATATATATGAAATATGATACAATGAGTCCCATACAACAACCATCACATATTGGCTCTAGGCTCTCACTAAAATCTCCCACTAGAACTAGTGCCAATCATTGTAGTATCTAATACCCAATGACCTATGTGAACATCATGCTTGGTCTGTGCCAAAGCCTTGGTCAAGGGATCTGCAATGTTAGCCTCTGTGGGTACTCTGCATATCTTCACATCTCCTCGATCGATGATCTCTCGAATGAGATGGAAACGCTGTAGTATGTGTTTGGTCCGCTGGTGTGAACGAGGTTCCTTAGCCTGCGCAATAGCTCCATTGTTGTCACAATAGAGCTGTACTGGGTCGGCTATGCTAGGAACCACTCCAAGCTCAGTAATGAACTTGCGGATCTAAACTGCCTCCTTTGCTGCCTCAAATGCAGCAATGTACTCAACTTCTGTTGTAGAATCAGCAACTGTATCCTGCTTTGAACTCTTCCAGCTGACAGCGCCACCATTTAAGCAAAACACGAACCCTGACTGCGATCTGTAGTCATCCTGGTCAGTTTGGAAGCTTGCATCACTGTAACCTTTTACAGTTAGCTCCTCTTCGCCTCCAAATATCAAGAAATATTCATTAGTCCATCTCAAATACTTAAGAATATTCTTGACTGCTATCCAGTGACGTTCACCTAGATCTGACTGGTATCTGCTCGTCATGCTCAAAGCATACGAGACATCAGGATGAGTACATAACATGGCGTACATGATAGATCCTATGGTTGAGGCATAAGGGATCTTGCTCATGCGGTCTCTCTCCTCTCTAGAAGAGGGACCTTGAGTCTTCGAATGACTCACGCCATGTGACACTGGCAGATTTCCCTTCTTGGAATTCTGCATGGCAAACCGTTGCAAAACGGTATCAATGTATGTACTCTGACTTAGGCCAAGCAATCTCTTAGATCTATCTCTATAGATCTTTATGCCTAGAATATAGGCTGCTTCACCTAAGTCTTTCATTGAGAAGGAATTCCCCAACCAAGTCTTCACAGACTGTAGTGAAGGAATGTCATTCCCAATGAGTAGTATGTCATCTACATACAAAACAAGGAAGACAACTGTGCTCCCACTAACCCTTTTGTAGACACAAGGTTCATCTTCATTTTGATGAAACCAAACTGTTTGATTGCATCATCGAATCGAAGATTTCAGCTTCGAGAAGCTTGCTTTAGTCCATAAAGGGACTTATGCAGCTTGCATACTCTACCAGTATGCTTTGGATCTACAAAACCCTCAGGTTGTGTCATGTACACTTCCTCGAGTAGGTTTCCATTCAGAAACACAGTTTTGACGTCCATCTGCCAGATCTCATAATCGTGGTATGCTGCAATAGCAAGCAAGATCCTAATGGACTTGAACATCACGACTGGAGAAAAAAAGTTTCATCATAGTCAATACCATGAATTTGCTTGAAACCTTTAGCTACTAGTCTACCCTTATAGGTATGTACAAGTTCATCCATGTCAGTCTTTCTCTTAAAGACCCACTTACACCCAATGGGTTTGACCCCTTCAGGTGGATCAACCAAAGTCCATACTTGGTTGGTGTACATGGAATCCATCTCGGATCTCATGGCCTCTAGCCATTTCTCAGAATCTGGGCTCATCACAGCTTCCTGATAGGAGGTAGGCTCGTTCTCAACGAGCATAACGTCATCATGGTCAGACAAGAGAAATGAGTATATCTCAGGCTGACGACGTACCCTATCAGGCCTGCGAAGAGGTAGGTCTACATGAACAGGTTGTTGTTCCACAGCTTCTTGTGCAACAACCTCATCAACCACCACACTTTGTGGTTCCTGTTCAACTTCCATCAAGGCTTCAGTGCTATTGTCCATGTCTTGAACTTCTTCAAGATTGAACGTACTCCCACTAGTCTGTTGGATCGAGGAGCCCGATAGAGGGGGGGTGAATATCTGAAAACATTCGGATTATATTAAAGAGTACGTACGCAGCGGAATTAAACAAAAACAAAAACCAACACAAAGGACATAGTGATTTTTACTTGGTTCGGAGCCTGTGTCGACTCCTACTCCAAGGCCCACGATCGTTGATCGTTTACTTTGGGCAATTCTATATGAGCACAAATTCAGTTTACAAAAAAGTGATTACAAGTATAGCAACGTAAACTGTAAATAAAAAATTGAAACTCTTCTTTTACTGACGTCCGGTTGTAGGTTGACTTTCCGGAGCAGCAGGACATCGTCGGCTCGAGTTGGGCAGTTTCTGGAGCAGGGCGTGAGCACAGAAGAGTATGGAAGCGTTGGAGCGAAGTTGTTCTCAAGCTTGGGGTCGAGGGGTGCTATTTATAGCACCTAGGGCGCCCTGGACGTCGGGGGCGCCCTGCCACGTGTCATCCGATCCGTGCTTCGCTCGGTCAAGCGTTATCCCACCGGAATAGGGATGAGGTTTGACCTCTGGGGCGCCCTGGTCACTGAGGGCGCCTTGGTTGACCCGGTCTTCTCGGCTGGATAGAGTTGATCGCATTTGCTGGCTTAGGCGCGAAGCGCCTTGGCTCCTGAGGGCCCTTCGGCGCTAAGGGCGCCCTGGGTGACGAGGGCGCCTGGCTGCTGGGGGCGCCTTGCCCAGTAAGCAGCCGAAGCCCATTTTGCTTCGCTTGGTTCTGGTTCACCTTGAGGGCGCCCTGGACACTCAGGGCACCTTACTCAGCTATTGCCTCACTCCTTTGAGGCTCTCTGAGTTGCAGACACACGTTCCTTCGGTCCTGCATCAAGGGTTAGTCCAAAATACAATAAAAAATTAATTATTATTTTATACAGCCTTAGCTGTCTTGGTTCTGACTTTGGTCTCCAAAATGGAGCCCTAGGTCAAACGACGCCTCTGTTCCTCGACGGGAACGTCCTCACCTACTCCTCGGAATTACTGATCGTCTTTTTATTTTTCTGCGTTTTGTGTCTTTGTGCAGTCCTTCGCCAGTTCAAGCATCCTTCGTAGGCTTGGTGCTGCAGTCTCGATCTACTTTGTAGTTGGATCCTTCGCAGTCACATTCCACTTGATACCAGTCCTTCCCACTACCCCTCTTGGATACTGCCCCATTCTGCCCTTCCTCTTACTCTCCCCCCCACTCCTTCGCTTCTACCTCCCCCACAGTTCGCTATGTATTGACACTCAAAACATTAACAAAAACTTAACTTTGAATCCTTTGCCAATATCAAAACAAGGTTCGATATGGTGCTTCCTGCACCAACAATCTCCCCCTTTTTGATTATGGCAACACAATTCAACGTTAAGTAAAAAACTTTATAATAGTTGAGAACATAATGTAAAAATGAAGTATAGCAATTTTACACAATTCAATGTTAAGTAAAAACTTTATAACATTTAATAACACAAGGTAGGATTTGAAAAAAAATCCTTTATTTCTCATACTCCCCCTAAAACCCTGAGTACTTGTGTTACAAAATACTTAACTTTGATCTTTCCTCCCCCTTTGACATATATCAAAAATAAACATGGGTGAACAAGGTATCTAATAGGGAGGTTTGAGTTTTACCAAAATAAATTTAAGTAAAGGAGTTAAAAACATAGTTTTTTTTAAAAAAAACTTTAAGTAATGGATTTCATAATTAAAAAAATGATGTTCAACATTTTGGAGATAAGTTTTCCTTTAAAAAGGTTCAACATTTGCACTCATAGAGAAATTTTCTTGGAACATATTTTGTGCATTAAAAACCATTTTTACTTGGAAAAATCTTTAAATAGACAAGTTTTGCTGAAACATAGATTTGTTTACTAAGAAAACTTTGCTTAGAAACATATGTCAAAAGTTTTAAAGGTTTTTTCTCAGACAAACTTTGTTTACTAAGAAAGATTTTACTTAGTAATATTTTCAAAATAAGTATATTTCGTGCTTTAGAGGTTTTGAAAGTTCTTTGAAGATGCTTAGATCACTTTTAAAGCACTTAAAAATACTTAGTGAAAACAAGATAAAATTTTAAAATTTTCTCTCTTTTGGATATATATCAATAAAGAATTCTTGAACAATATATTTTGAAGGAAGTTTTTAAGGAGAAAGTTTATGTATCAGAGCCTATGAGTTTTGAAAATATAAAAATACTTAGTATAATCCTTGAAAGCATAGCAAAAGCTTTAAATTGCACTTTTGAAATCGAAAAAAATTTCGTACTTTGTAACCATTAGTGATTTGGAAAGTATTAGTACTTTTGAAGAATAGTAGTACTTTTGAAAGATGTTATGCATATTTTGAAAATTATGCATTTTTGAAAAATATAAGTACGTTTTGAAACATATTATTTTCAAAAGTATTATAAAGTCATGTAAAATTTCGAAAGTGATAGTATAAATAAGCAAAATGATTTAAAAGAATAGTATTTTGAAAAACAATTTATTTATGTTTTCAACAGGATTTTAAAATTGCAGTGCATAAAAACATATAATTTTGAAAAAAATATTCAATGATTCTTTTAATTTAATCTCCCCCTAAGCTTGACCCAGTCCTAGGAAGCTTGTTAACTACAAGCGATTTTCCTCTGAGTTTTAGGGTTTGATTTAAATTATAAGAATTATCTAATAACTTCAAAACAAATAATTAAGAAAAAATTTCAGAAATTCTTTTGACTCAGACTCCCCCTATATCTGACACAGTCTGTGTTTTATCTAAGTTCCTTAAGGGACTGCAGTGTTGACCAGGTTTGACTATGCAGACTAGGGTTGACTATTTTGACCAAGTTAATGACTAAATCAGACCAAGCCCTAGATTCTCTTTAAAGTAAGTCTATTGTGATATTTAACATGAAATTCAATATTTTAAAAAAAAAACTGTTAGAGTTGAAAAAGTAGGGTACAGTAAACAGAGTTAAACAAATGGAGATAATTTTGACTACCTTTTGAAAACATTTTTTTTTATTATTTGAAAGGATAGTGATTCATGCTTTCAGGTCCTAGATGTCTCACCCAGTTCTACGTGATCAAGCATGTTAACCTTATGGGTTGTGTGAGATAAATAAATGATTGACAATAATTAAATTGAATTTTGAGTATAATTAATTGAGAATAATTCAGTTGAATTTGAGAATAATTAAGAGTAATTAAGTTGAATTTTGAGAATGATTAGTTGAGAATAATTAAGTTGAATTTTATTTTGAATTTGATTGAATTTAAATTGAATTTAATTGATTTAATTAAATTTAATTGATTTAATTGAATTAATTAAGATTTAATTGAATTTAATTGATTGAAGTTAATTGATTTAGTTGGTTGGGTTGGACTCAACTTTTAGGTCCTAAGCATCTCACCCATTTCTAAGTGACAAAATAGGATATCCTTAACTGTTTTGTGAGATGCATATTTTAATAAAAAGATTTATTTTGAAAAGGTCATGATTAATTTTGAAAAGTTAAATTAATTTTTAAACCCAATTTATTTTGAAAGGAGATATTTGAATCTAAAATTAACTGAAAATTTGTGTTAGATTCGAATTTAACAAAGATTAATTTGAATTTGAATTTCAAAAATTGGCTTCCAGGTCTTGGCGGGGCACTAGGCCTTCTTTGGCCGAAGCCTTATGGGATCATCCACCCTTTCCTTGACAAAGCATTTTAATGAAATTTCATTTTCAAATTACTCTTTGAAAAATTTCTGGTCTAACTAGTTTGGATTTTGGATCGGTAGCTTCGGCTGGTTTCACCAGTCTAAAGAGACCAAGTAAACTTGATCTTATTAGAATTGGTTTCCCCAACGTACTATCATCTCACCTCCACCCAATACTATGTTTTTCAAATTTCAGTTAAGTTGGTTCAGTCCTTATACTAGCCAATCCTATTTCTAAGCAAGAAAAAAAAATAATTAAAAAGAAACACGCAATTAAAGCAAACAATTTGTCTAAGTGAGGTCACAATTGGAGTAATACTCCAGATTTTCGAAATCAGCAAGATTATGAATTAAATTTTCTAACTTATTGACCTTATGTTTTAGGGTATCATTTTCTTGTTTCAATTTTCTGACATTTGATTTAATTAAGTTACATGAATCAATCACATTATTCAAGGTAAATAACAGATTTTCAAATACTGTAAATTTACCTTTGTTGATTGTTTGTCCGGCATTCTTGGTAGCTCTTTTATCTGTGCATTCACTTTTGTAATGCCCGAACTCCTGGCACTTGAAGCATTGAATGTGACTTTTATCCTTTTGTGCTTTTGGAACTGATTCCTTTGTCACCGTCGGTGGCGTCGTTCAAATCTTACGAGTAGGACACACACTTTGGTAGTGCCCTCTCTCCCTGTATGTGTAACAAATTACATGATTAAAATTTGAATTTACACTTTTACCTTTTGGTTCTTTATTGGGAATTTCCCCCTTGATTCTTGCCGCCTCGGATCTAGGCTCATCTTTTGATTCTGTGTCTGAATCGGACTCGGGTACTGGTTGAAGCTCCTTCTTTGGTGGTTCTTTAGTAGTTTTCCCTGCACTAAAATTTACACCTTCCTCGACCATTATAGTATCTGATTGATTATTTAATTCTAATTTAGAAAAGAATTCGAAATCAGTTACCGTCTCAGTCAATTCGTCGTCTAATTCTGGTTCGATTTTGGATTCGGGTTCAGACTCTGACTCGGCTGTTTGTGCTTGGACTGAAAGGGCAAGATAATTTACTTCTTCTTCATCTGAGATCTCTTGATGAAGGTTGACCAATTTTTCCCAGATTTCTCTAGCACATTTGCATGGACCTACTAGCTCGAGTTGCTCCTTGGTTAAGCCACATTGTAGGATTGCAGTTGCCCTTGCATCAATATCGATTTGGTTGAGGGTGTGTTCATCGAGTTTGTCCCACTCGATTGTTGACTCATCTTCTATGGGAAAAGAAAATCCCGTTTGGATGATTCACCATAAGTCCATGTGGGGCTTCAGAAGGGCCTCCATTTGTCTTCTCCAAAAGTTGAAGTTTTCGCCGGAGAATAGCGGTGGACGGGCATTGTTCCACTCTTGGTTGGCCATTTAAAATAACCTCGCACACAAACAAAATAACAAAAAATTGTACCAAGACTTGGTCTTGGATTAGTAGTGTGAGAGAAGGGAAGAAATAGCTCAAAATAAATGTTGCATGAATTTCGAGACAGAATTAACTAAAATAATAATTTATGACAAATTTTTGAAAATATTAATTTTATAAATTCTGATTAATGATGAATAATTAAAATTTTAATGTAAAAAAAATTGCTCGAAATAAGCTAGCACGAATTTCGAGGAAAATATTAAAATAATGATAAAAAAATTTTGTGACAAATTTTCAAAAATTGTTTGTTTTATCAATTCAGACTTATGGTGAAAATATGAAAATTCAAAATTTTCAAAAATTGTTTGTTTTAAATCCACCTACAGATATTTTTTATTTTAAAATAAAAGGCGGAAAAATATCGAGTTGTGTTGATTAACTAGGAAGAAAAGAAATGAGATTAAAAATTTTGTAAATCCGAAAAACTTTCAAACTGGTGGTTGCACCAAGTTTGAACTACCCCGCTCTGATACCACTTGTTGGATCGAGGAGCCCGATAGAGGGGGGGTGAATATCGGAAAACTTTCGGATTATATTAAAGAGTACGTACGCAGCGGAATTAAACAAAAACAAAAAACAACACAAAGGACACAGTGATTTTTACTTGGTTCGGAGCCTGTGTCGACTCCTACTCCAAGGCCCACGATCGTTGATCGTTTACTTTGGGCAATTCTATATGAGCGCAAATTCAGTTTACAAAAAAGAGATTACAAGTATAGCAACGTAAACTGTAAATAAAAAATTGAAACTCTTCTTTTACCGACGTCCGGTTGTAGGTTGACTTTCCGGAGCAGCGGGACGTCGTCGGCTCGAGTTGGGCAGTTTCCGGAGCAGGGCGTGAGCACAGAAGAGTATGGAAGCGTTGGAGCGAAGTTGTTCTCAAGCTTGGGGTCGAGGGGTGCCCTTGTCAGCCAGGGCGCCCTCAGCGCCGAAGGCGCCCTAAGCGCCGAAGGCGCCCTCAGGAGCCAAGGCGCTTCGCGCCTAAGCCAGCAAAGGCGATCAACTCTATCCAGCCGAGAAGACCGGGTCAACCAAGGCGCCCTCAGCGACCAGGGCGCCCCAGAGTTCAAACCTCATCCCTATTCCGGTGGGATAACGCTTGACCGAGCGAAGCACGGATCGGATGACACGTGGCAGGTGCTATAAATTATCCCTATTTATCGCACGGATCGGATGATCCCTAGGAAGCACGGATCATGCTAATATTCCCAATTACAATCCATGTATATTTATATTAAATTTTGTCCAAAATCTACCAATAACTATGGTACTAAAAAGCCCATATAAAGCCCATTAGTACTTAGTTTCTCAATTTAAATGAGAAAATAATGGATTTCTAAACAAAGGTTCATACTAATATTTCTAAGTCCCTCGGAAAATTATCTAGACATGCTCATTATTTTAAAGAAGATATTAAGAGAATTTTCTGGGTCGTTACAATCCCCCATATCTCGTGAAACTTCGTCCTCGAACTTAGAATAGCTCCGGGTACTTGCGTCTCATCTCGTCCTCGCGTTCCCAGGTAGCTTCCTCGAACCGCTGACTTTGCCATATGACCTTGACTAAGGGCACCTCCTTGCTCCTTAGCTTTTTGATTTCTCGATCCAAGATTTGTATAGGTCGGCTTTCAAAACTTAGGTCTTCCTGAACTTGTACTGTCTGTGGCTCGATCACTTGATCTGTGTTCAGAATACACTTCTTGAGTAACGACACATGAAACACGTTATGGATCACCGACATCTCCTGAGGCAGCTCTAGTTCATATGCCACCATGCCAACCCTTTTCAGAATCGGGCACGGCCCCATATATCGCGGACTTAGTTTTCCTTTCTTCCCAAATCTCGTTACCCCTTTCATAGGAGCCACTTGAGAAATAACAAATCTCCAACCTCAAATTCCAGTGACCTACGCCGAACATTCGCATAACTCTTCTGCCGGCTCTGAGTAGCTTCAATCCGTTGCCGAATGTTCTGGATAGCTCGGGTGGTGTCGTTGACGAGATCCGTCGTGAGCCCCATTTCCTTCTTTTCACCACCTTCGTACCAACAAATTGGAGACCTACATCTCCTCCCGTACAACGCTTCATAGGGTGCCATTCCGATAGTAGCTTGGTTGCTATTATTGTAAGCGAATTCCGCTAAACATAGATATCGACACCAACTTCCTTTGAAATCCAGGGGACAAGCTCTCAACATATCCTCCAATACTTGATTCACTCGTTCCGTCTGCCCGTCAGTCTGAGGGTGAAAAGCAGTACTGAACCGCAGTTTAGTGCCAAGAGACTTCTGGATGCATTCCCAAAAATGTGAGGTAAAGCAACCATCCCTATCAGAAGTGATAGTCTTGGGAACTCCATGGAGTCTAATTATCTCCCTAGCATATAATTGAGCTAGCTGCTCAATCGAATAAGTCATCTTGACTGCTAGGAAGTGAGCAGACTTTGTCAACCTGTCCACAATTACCCATATCGCATCATATCCATTTATAGTCCTGGGAAGTCCTGAAATGAAATCCATAGAGATATCTTCCCATTTCCACTCCGAAATCGGGAGTGGCTGTAGAACTCCGCCGGGTCGCTGGTGTTCTACCATCACTCTTTGGCAAGTCAGGCAAGTACTCACGTGCTGAGCCACATCCCTCTTCATGCCGGACCACCAAAATTTCTCCTTCAAATCCTGATACATTTTGGTAGATCCTGGATGCATCGAATAAGGGGTTTCGTGAGCTTCCGCTAATATCTTTCCCCGCAGCTCTAGATCATTAGGGATGCATAGACGATCCCTAAGGTATATTACTCCCCCGTGGGCGATACGAAAACCCTCGCCCTTCCCTTCTAGAATCTCCTGTTTGATTCTCTGAAGACTCGAATCACAATTTTGTTTCTCCAATATGTCCTCAAACAGCACCGGTGCTAGTGTTATAAATAACTTCATGCTATAATTACATGCATACATCATAATTATATACTTATTGTGATTATGGGTAAACCGGCTCATATTATGCCTCCGAACCATTAGTCCTCAACCCGAGTTTATGAATTATATTGGTCTATATTTGCCGTATGGTTGTTATAGGGTAGGTGAGATCCTATTTATTATATTACCAAAGATTTATTTATCAAGTCTTATAAGTCTATACACAAAAACTATTCGACCTCAGTGAGCTAGATGGGCTGCCATCATGCCCATAATAAAGAATATCATAGTGGTGACTACCACCCCCTCGTTTATCTCCCCTTGGCCTGCCTCAGGATCTTCTACCGTTTCCATAGGGTCTTCTTCTTCAATCTCGGGAACCTCCTCAGCCACTTCAGGGTCTTCCTCGAACATCCCGGGGTCTTTCTCAAACATCTCGAGCATCTTGGGATCCTCCTCGAATGGCTCGGGATCCTCCTCGTACATCTCAGGATCCTCCTCGAACGGCTCGGGATCCTCTTCGTACATCTCGGGATCCTCCTCAAACATCGCGGGATCCTCCTCGAACGGCTCGGGATCCTCTTCGTACCTCCCAGCATCCTCCTCAAACATCTCGGGATCCTCCTCGAACGGCTCGGGATCCTCTTCGTACCTCTCGGGATCCTCCTCCGAATCCCCCAGATCTTCCGGAAACTCATGGCCGAGAAGTTGCTTACATAATTCCGTATATGAGAGACGACATCCGTGCTGCCCCCAGATCTGATGAGCAACCTCTCTCGCCCGATTAGGCAATGAACGAAGCAGAGCTCCGATCCTATGATCATCCATGACTGGAAACCCTGCCTGCTCCAGTTTCCAGAACAGCCGATCCAACCTCCCCATGTTGCCTTGAATCCCACGGACCAGACTATACTCCACCTCTGCTATTTGTTCCATTAGCTCACGACTCCGCCCATGGTAACGACTCGTAGTGCCGATCTCATGCAACATATGGAATTGAAAAAAAAAACACAGTCAGTACAAAACTGACAAACCAGTACCACAACTAGTTTCTTCTTTTTTTTTCAATTCACAGATATATACAGAGAAAATCACACAAGATAACATTAACTTCTTTTACTTTGACAGTTATACTAATTTTTTTTCTATCCCTACCCGCATAACCAATTCTAACCTGTTTGATTTCCTAATAAAGCAAAGTATCGTTCATAGTTACATTTCCTACAGTACTTTTCATCATAAAACATCATTCATACTTGCATATTCTAGATTCATAGGTATCCTCTATACTGACAACTTCTAGAATCATTAAAGAACATAAGGTATGCATAGAGGTATTTACTTGGAAGCGGCAGGAAGAGGACTTGATGTGTGTGTAGTGAAATGGTAACGGCTCTGATACCAACCTGTAATGCCCACTTTTTTCGATAAAGCGGCGTTACGCTAACATACTTAGGGCATGTGAACATCGTAAGACAGCGGAATACTTAAATCTTATACATACATGCACCTAACTATCCTTCCTAACATGGTGACAGGGAACATAGCATAATAACATCATACTTAACATCGTATCATACTTAGCATCACATTATCAAGTCACGTAAGTCATTCATTAAGCACATAAGTAGCAAACTTAAAGTTTCAGCAAAAGACTTGTAAATATATCTCTTTCTTGGCCAAGTCACTACCACACACATACTCTTGTCCCTCATGCTACTTCCCCTATTGTCCTCTTGCTTGATCTGCGGTATAAGGAAATAAGACTATAAGCACATAGGCTTAGTAAGACTCTTTCCTACTCACTAAAACCATTCGTCACTTAAACATAAGCACACAAAACATTAACATAACCTGATACTTGGCATGAATCATAAGCATAAGCCATCAACCATCCTTAACATGGCACGATACATGGCATACATATAAACATAAAGCATATTTAACATGGCATGATACATGGCATACATATAAACATGAAACATATTTAACATGGCATGATACATGGCATACATATAAACATAAAACATATTTAACATGACATGATACATGGCATACATATAAACGTAAAACATATTTAACATGGCATGATACATGGCATACATATAAACATGAAACATATTTAACATGGCATGATACATGGCATACATATAAACATTAAATATATTTAACATGGCATGATACATGACATACATATAAACATGAAACATATTTAACATGGCATGATACATGGCATACATATAAATATAAAACATATTTAACATGGCATGATACATGGCATACATATAAACATAAAACATATTAAACATGGCATGATACATAACTTAAACCATAGACATATTCTTAACATAAACTTAAGCATAAAACATTTACTATAATGCATCATTCTTAACATAAGACATGGGCGTAAAACATATTCCATCATGGCATGATGCATAACATGAATGAATGCATGAGTCGAATGCATATACATAAGGATGCTTACTTTTAAAATCATACTTTTAAATACTTTAACATAATCAAAACATCATTGGGGTCCTCGGCTTGTACAACATACATACATCATAAGCGCGCATCCCTAAGTAAATACGAGGTAGCGAGCCCCGACCTACTAGGATAAGGACAGCATAGTCGGTAGTCCCAGAACCGGGGCGTTCTTAAGGTGCCCATCCCTGTTGCACAGCTTCGGTAGTGCCAGAACCGTGGACAGCATAGTCGGTAATCCAAAACCGGGGCGTTCTTAAGGTGCCCATCCCTTGGACCCATACTTCGGTCCGGTACAAGCACATTCATAAAGTAAAGTAACTTCAAATGCTTCATTATTCATGGGGCATTCATAGCTTATTTGAACATAGCATAAACTTGTTACATGAAGCATGACATAAATCATACTTGACCTTTCATCATTCATACTTAATGCATAGCATCATGATGCCCTAAGGCATAAGCATTATCTTCATTCATAAACATGGCATGCTTACATAAACATCATTCTTGTTCATAGTACTTGCATAATTATGGTGCATAAGGTAAGCATTGTATTGTATTCATAGAACATGACATGTTTACCTAGACCATCATCCTAATTCATAGAGCTTACATGATCATGATACATAAGGTAAGCATTGCATTATATTCATAAAACATGACATATTCACATAGACCATTCTCCTAATTCATCTAACTTGCAAGATCATGATACATAAGATAATCATGCCATCTAATATAAACATATCAAACATGAACTATAACACCTAAGGCTAGGGTTAAAGGTAACATAATTTCTACCACATGCTTGAACCTATACATCATAATAAGCCATAAACCATCATTCTTGAAACCCTAACTCCACTTAAACCCCAATCAATTAGCTTGGCCGAAACATGAAGGAAAGGTTCAATCATTCAAATGACATGTGAGGTAACATAAGGTAAGGAAAAGACCGTACATTACCTATAAAGCCATAGGAAGCTATTAGGGCTCATGCTTAGGGTTAACCCTAACTCCTAGCCCTTCTTCCTAGGGTTGGCCGAAACATACATGGGACATGGGTCCATGGAAAATTCATAAAAAATTCCAATTAATCACCTAACACCTTCCATACCATACCATAGGAGCCATTGGGACCCTTACTTCAAGTAAGCCCTAACTTGTTGCCCTATTATCCATCTTGGCCGAAACTTTTAGGGACTCTAGGCCATGAGAAAATTCATATAAAACATCCTCAACCTCCCTTGTATCATGAGGGTATACAAGCCATACACTTGAAGGGTTAGATCCAACCCCAACCATGGGATCATGGTGGTGGCCGAAAACCCTAAGGGTACTAGGGTACCCCAAAAATTCTCCAAATCATATTTTTAACCTATATTCATCATGAGAACACATTAGAAAACATGAAAGATATTTTTAACATCATTTTTGGACCCAAACACATGGTGGCCGAAAGTTCAAGGCAAGATCATGGGTTTTTCTCCACATAAAACCTAAACGAAACTTCATAATATGATAAACATCAAGGGGAACTATCATACCACAGGTGAGGGAGTCTTACCTTAGATTATCTTAGTTTTAAACCTTAGAGGGGGAAGAAGATGAAGATCTTGTTGCTTTTTAGCCACCTCTAGCCTTTGTAACCTTGAACAAGAACCTTGGATCTTGAAGATGAAGCCTTCTTGTGAAACTTTTCCAAGGGAAAATGGGGCTTGTGGGTTTCGGATAGGAGAGGGAGGAAGAAGGAGAGAAGAGCAAATGACTTGATGGAAGAAGAGAGGAGAAATATAACTCCTTCTCTTATGTTTTTATGCTACATTAAGGAGGGCAAGTGAAGAGTCATGGTGTCTCTTCTCTTGATGACTCTTCATTTTCCTAAGCCTTAACCAAAATCCATTTCATTCCCTCCTAGAACTCCCTTGCTAGGTGAATTTGTTAGTGCATGCATGGTGGTACAAGAGGTCCAAGGTTCAATCCTTGGTGCATGCACTTTATTTTTTTATTTTATTTTTAATTTATTTTTAATTTATTTTCCATTATTTCTGAAAATTCCCCTAAAATTCACCCATAATCATGCTAGTATTCCCAATTACAATCCATGTATATTTATATTAAATTTTGCCCAAAATCTACCAATAACCATGGTACTAAAAAACCCATATAAAGCCCATTAGTACTTAGTTTCTCAATTTAAATGAGAAAATCAAGGATTTCTAAACTAAGGTTCGTACTAATATTTCTAGGTCCCTCGAAAAATTATCTAGATATGCTCATTATTTTAAAGAAGATATTAAGAGAATTTTCCGGGTCGTTACAGGGGAGGCCTTGGAGACTCCTCTTCCCGAGAGTATCTCGAGAGTTCTGAAAGGGGAGTCGTTTAGACTCGTCACATCTTGCCATGCAGCTTCTTCAACCCATGTGCCCGCCACGGGCTATTCAACCCCATCATTTATTTTACTTTAACTTTTTTATTTTATATTTGAAGTTTGTGTCTAATTTAGTTTCATATCTTGAAAAAACTAAAGAGGGTATGATATATCAAAACTATTATATTTTATATATCTTTATTTTTATTTTTATTTTGTCTATGGTTTCTAGATTAGATTTGATTTCAGACCTAAAGAAGGACTGAAATAATTCATTTCAGGCCCTCTTTGGTCTTGAAATCAAATTTAATCGATTTTTAATAATTTTTTCTATAATATAAAATCTATCTTAATTTTTACAAATAAATTTTATTTTAATTTCTATTTTATATATTTCTAATATATACAATTCTACAGACACTCTTTCTTTCTTTTTTTATAAAAGAAAGAGTTGTACAATTTTATAATCTCTTTACATATTTACTTTATCTTTTCCTCTTTTATATTTATTATTTTATTATTTATTCATATTATATATAATTTTACTTATATTATTTATTTTACTTTATTTTTATTTTTGTTATTTTGTTATTTAAACATCTATTTTTTATATTTTATTTTATTTATTTTACTTTATCCTTTTTTTATTTTATATATGAAGCTAGTGTATAATCTAGTTTCAAATCTTGAAAAAACTAAAGAGGGCCTGATATATCAAAATTATTATATTTTATATATCTTTTCTTATTTTTATTTTATATATTTTACAATTTAAGGACCAAAGAGGACCTGAAATGAATTATTTCATGTCCTCGTTGGTCCTCAAATGAATTATTTCATACCCTCTTTGGGTCTGAAATCAAATAGTTCAGGTGATATCAAATCTAATCGATTTTTAATAATTTTTTTGAGAATATCTAATCTATCTTAATTTCTACATATAAATTTTATTTTAATGTCTATTTTATATATTTCTAATATATATACAATTCTACAAACTCTATTTCTTTTTTTATATTTTATATATTTTTCTTTATTTTATTTTATTTATATTTTTCGATATTTTACAATTTCTATTTATATCCTTATTTTAATTATATATAATTATTTTGAAGAAAAAAAATAATTTTGATTTTGAATATCAGAGGATTTGATGTTTTGATATTTCAAACTCACGTTGGGCAGGATATTTTAGGATTTCAGGCCCAACATGACCTGATATTTATCCTATTTTAAAAATATATTTTTAAAATATATAATCATCATTTATTATTTATTTTTACGATAATCTTTTAATTATTTCTTAAATTTTCCACAATCGTAGCAAAATATAATAAAAAATTCAGGATGAGTCAAGTTGTACAAGGCAAGAAGAGATATATAGGATGAGAGACGATGAGAATACCATCATCCATATATTCGAACCATAATTTATTATTTTAAAATCAAATTATGAAAAGGTGGTTCGGTTATCTTGAAAAGTGAACTATGAAAAGTAGTAATTGGTGGGAGGGATATAAAAGAAATGAGTTGATTTTACATGCGCCCTTTGGTAAAAAAACAAATCATAGGATGCTTTTTGATAAATATAGATTCTTACGCACGTCATTTGGTAAAATGACGAGGAACAAATGAAGGGGCGATGTACAATCACCTCCCTATCAATTTAAACATGTCCTCGAAGGATAAATTAATGGTTAGAATGTAAGTATTATCATCTTGAAGTTTAGGATCAAAACATAATAAAGTGATCAGTGTACCCGTCCTCCTTGTGTACTAGCCATAGCATCCGGGCTAATAGCCTCCGTGATTTACCTCCTCCATGTTGATCCTGAAATGGGTTGGTGGAGGCACTAGGAACGAGTGAATCACATTTTACCAGCTATCAATGTAAACATATATTTTTCGTCCTTTAATATGAAATTCTTGGTTCCGTCTCTCGCAATGATTTCGTAGTTGCTACACAATGATAACAATTATACAACTATAGCATGAATTGGGAAGAGCTTGTGAAGGCTCATCCAAGTGATTAACGTTTATATAATATTGATTAGTATTGATCAAAATAAATTATCTATATTATAGTAATTATGATTTATAGCTGTTGTAATATGATATTGATCTATATTTACTTATTAAACTTTCATGGGTGTAGCTGAATTAGTACTCGGATGGTAAAATTTTCATAAGATTTGAATCCTCTAGGTTATTCTCCTAGAAAATAAGTTCCTTTCATTTATGAAGTTGTTGGGTATCATGATTTATCATTCTTCTACCTAATTTAGGTAAGCATTATCATCTTTTATCACATAAGATACCATTGAAATATTTATATTATAGCAATTATAAATTATAATTACTATAATATAGTTTTATTAATGTTGAGGAAAAGTTGAAATATTTTATTGTAATATACATAATTTTTTAAATAAAAATATATTAACTTAAGATATAATTCACTTTGATTCTAAATAAAAAGGAATATTCCTTTGATATTGCAATAATTAAAAAACATGCTTTTGATTTTTGGCATCGCGTCCAATCCTAGTCTCCGTTGAGTCCATTCTTTAGATATTTTGTTAACTTTGATTTTTGATGTAATTTATGTTAGATCGATGTAGCTTGCTAGAGGGGGTGAATAGTAATTCTCGATTTTTTTCTATAATTGTTAGTACACAAGCAGAAATCTAATAACTAAAACAAAACTAACCATGCTAACAAACCTATTTACGTGGTTTGGAGATGAAGACTCCTACTTCACGACAGTCCGTGAGGTGGACGATCCCTCGATCCTTCGACGGATCACTCCTCGGATGCCCTCCGGCTAACTCATGTAGCTCCTTGTGGGTGGAGAAACCTCACCACAATCCCAAGTACACTTCTGAGCTCTCAAGACTACTAACAAGCCTCAACCAATCTTGTTTCGTCAGGGGATTCCAGCCAAACCCGAGCATCTTTAAATAAAGCTGAAAGCTGGAAAGTACCCTACCAATCGACTGCTCCCAGGGCAGTCGACTGCCCCTACTCAGATTCAACCGTTGTAGCTCAACGTTCGAATTCTGACTACTTACCAGTCGACTGCTCCCTGGGCAGTCGACTGGTCTTGGGTCAATTACATTCTGTGAGTTTTAGATCAGTTTGTGCCGGCAGTCGACTGTTATATCACCAGTAGACTGCCTAGCCTATACAAACACTCCTCCTCACTCCGAAGACCCTCCTCCACGTGTTCCTTCAGGTACACTCCCTTGGCTTGCCCCTTGAAGTCCTCTTCCACTGACTATCGTCCCTCGAATTCGCATACAAGTCTTCACTTGACTTGCCTCCATGCTACCCTTCACGTGTGCCCTTTGAAGTCCACTTCTCGGCTTGCCCTTGGAGTCCTCCTCCCTCGGCTCTCGTCCCTTCATGACTCAGCTGACTCTTCACCAGCAGTCTTGACTATTGTCTTTGCGCCCTCTTCATCTTCGGCTCCTATCCCTCGGATGCACACAAGCCTCCAGCTTGTCTCCATGCTATCCTTCACGCATGCCTCGAAGTCCGCGCCCCTCGGCTTATCATCCTTGCTATACCAAGGTCCCTCGGGTGCACACAAGCCTCCAGCTTGTCTCCATGCCACCCTTCATTTTATCGAAGCCGTCCAGCCAAGTCAATATGTGTAACCTGTAATCCTGCACAATCAAATACACATATTAAATCACAAGGGTAAACCTAACTTAAACCCTTTACCCAAATATCAAAATACATGGTCACTCCGGACCATAGATTATCTCAACAATTTACCATATTAAAAAACAAATATAATTTTTATATTTACTCTCAAGGACATAATGAGCTCTAGTTAGGGGTGATAATGTATCGAATCGAGTTATATATATATATATATATATATATATATATATATATATATATATATATATATATATATAAGGTAATCTGGTGCATGCAACTCCCGTCATACGTGGTCCTAGGAAAGAATTTATTATATGCAGTCTTATCCTACTTTGTAATAGGTTATTTCCAGGACTCGAATCGGTGACTTTTTAGGTCACAAGGCGATAACTTTACTATTGCGCCAAGTCTCCCCTTTATATATATATATATATATATATATATATATATATATATATATAAATTAAATATCTATTTAATATATTTTTAATATCAACACAAATTATTAGTTGATTTTGAAAAATTCTTCAATATATATATTTTTATTTAATCGGATATTCAAGTCGGATATCGAATATCGATAGTCCATCTATATCCTCCTTTATTCGAGTCGGATATCAAATTATTTATTGAATTTGAAGAAAATTGTGATCCTAAATCTAGCAAACCACCAATAGAGAAATTGAAGAAGGTAAAAGTATACAAACTAAATGATAATGCAAAAGCTTCAAAAAGATAATAATAGAATTATTCCTGAATCAATCATATAAATTCAATCTATGAATTAGATAAATTTTTTATTCATAAAAAATTAAATGAAAGATCTTGCCAATCATATTCAGGAATCAAATAGAAAAAATTGCAAAAGAAAGAAAAAAAATTCTAGCCTATGATGATAAAAGACTAGACTTATATAAAGATATATGATGGATATTCAATAGAACAAATACTAGATTAATATGTAAATCATATTATTTTATAAAGTGAGTGTGAAAAAAAAATCAAAAGGCGTTCTAAATTAAAACCATCATTTTAAAAAACTAAACTAGTATAATACCCGTGCGATGCATGAGAATTTTACACAATTCAAATAATATTGATCTCGGGCTAGCTTGCGTGTAGCCTGACGCCTAGTCAGGAGGAAATGGGTTTATGGGCCGGAGAGGCCCATCAGATAGGTGGCCTAGTTCGATGAGTCGATCTGGCTCAATGTAAGATAAGAGAGCCTGAGGGGGTCGGACCCCCTAGAAGCCTTGGTGGCAAGGAAGTCCCGGCTCGGGACCCTCGGCTCAAGAGAGGCCCTGGTCTGGGAGAATTTGAAGAACATCTTTGGACAACTCTGGGTACCCTTACATATGGGAAATCTCGATATATAATATAATGAAAGTACACGTGGGCCAGCTCCCACGCCTTACTCGGCTTAGTATCCCCGATCGGACGCGTAGAGGCCCACGCTCCCCAGAATCGACCTGATCGGCTGCTTAGACTCTCATACTCTAATACCCCTCCAGGTTTGGCTTCCAGCCGACGCGTGGCGGCCCATGCTCCTGGGATAAGCCCAAACCAGAGGAGGCTTTTACTCGGTATACTATCAAAGGCCCTCAGTCGGTCTTGCTATTCAATGCCCCCAATCGGCACCCTTTTTAGGGGTCCTCAGTCGGCCCTGGCATGCAAAACAACCACTCCCTGACACCAGACTACCAGAAGCAGTACGGGGTCGGCGCAGGACTGGTGCCACCCAGGCCCCAAACGACTGGTATCCCGCTGATGGCTTGATCTTCCTACCATACCCTGCCCCCCATACCATGACCGCATACACCGGTGTCAGGCCGAGCGGCGCCAAGTGGCGCTATCCATTAAGTTGACAGTGCCCCCATTCCTTATTTCAGTATGCACTACTTTATCCTGCCACCTCTGGGCATACATCCCATTGTCCTCGCTATATGACAAAAGATGGCAGGCAAGGCAGGAGCTGTCAGCTTCCCTGGCTATATAAGCCTCTTCACTCCGTATCTCGCAGGTACGTGCAATAGCGCATTCTTACTGTTCTATTGCTTTCCTTTCGCTTCCCACTCTCGAGGACTGACTTGACCTTCGGAGTGCCTTGCCGGGGACTTTTCCTGGAGGGTTCTAACGGTCCCTGTCTTGCAGGTTGGGAGCGAGCTTCATGGCCAACCTCAGCGGTTCGTGATCCTCGGAGGACCATCTAGCTCTAGGGGTAGCCCACCTCACTTCGCGACAGGATCTAATTGTTAGTGATATGAGAAAAGTGTCCTAAGGCAAGATTGCCTTATGATTGTAATCATTTATTTTAATAAATGAATATTCACTATTTGAGTATACATGTTTATGTATTTAATTGAGATCATAAACTCATTTACTGAATGTCCGCAATACAATTCACAGCATGAGAGAATTTGTGATGAATTCACAACTAGTGATTATCTCTACATGTGCAATTGTGAAGTATTGAAATTGTCCCTAGTCGATGAATTGATAAAAACGGGCACTATCAATTTTGTTGAGACTAGCATGGGTTACTCTCTAATCAGCTGATTCTCACTGGCTGGTGACATTGTGATGTCCGGAGATAAACATAAATGCTAGTTAAGGGAACTAGTTCATTGGAGTGACTGGCAGTAAAACATCATATGGTAGTCTACATATATAGACATGTCAGTGAACTTCTTACTGCAGCTTAAGTGCGATGTTCCTTTGACTTGCGGTGTTCAAGTCATCTTAGTCATGGAGACTTATACTTTGACATCTTAAGCAAGCATCTCCAAGGAGGTGTAGATCCAGGATGATTGGGTATAAGCCGAAGTGCCCGAAGATGTTTGAACAGCCTACAAAGGATTCACCACTCCTTGCGAGGAGATGTATATCCGAGGCCTATCGTCGGATTGTTACTCGAAGCTTCTGGCCAGAGCATGACATGTTAAGAGTATGAATCTCTTAAATACATGAGAGTAATTAGAATCTGTAGGACGAGAAAATGTTACTTGGGCTAGGTGTGACGTAGTCAGCCTAGAGGGGACTGACACACATAGACCATGTCCTGAACCAAGTGGGTATAAGATGGTGAAGGGAATGGGGCACGATTCATTATAGCTGTTGAAGGGTTTCAGAATTGTTTCTGAGGTCAACCGTTGATCTTTTGATTTATTGGGGATCATGATGTACTACTAGGTGTCACTCATGATCGTTCTATAATTGGTTAATTATAGACGACCAACATAAATCGAAAGCCTATTTAGTCACACGCACTACGAGTAATCCGAGGGATTTGAAACGAGTTGAAAATTGGATTTTCCAATCAAGAGAGATTAGGTTTGGTTGAGCCAAACGATAAGTCGAATCTGAATTTTTCAGAGACGCATCGGAAGCGAAAAATGGCTAAGTCTTTTGAAGACTTAATAGATGAATTAAATGAGTTTAATTCATTGGGGTGTGGCCTGGATAGGCCGGCCAAAGAGGTCCCCACCCTCTTTGCTTGGCCGGCCACATCAAAGGGAGGGAACCAAATTGTTTGGTTCAATTTATAAAATAAATCAAGTGTGGTTTGTTTTATAAAATTATGGATGATATAAATTTTTTATATAAACCAAGGTTTGGTTTATTTTTCATGGAAATTAAAATGAACCATGGATTGGTTAATTTTATAAAATCAATCATGGATTGATTTACCATGATAAAGAAATTTATATAAAGAAATTTATATAAAATTTATTTTTCATGAAAATTAAAATGAACCATGGATTGGTTTATTTTATTTTATAAAATCAATCATGGATTGATTTACCATGATAAAGAAATTTATATAAAGAAATTTATTTTTCATGGATATTAAAATGAACCATGGATTGGTTTATTTTATTTTATAAAATCAATCATGGATTGATTTACCATGATAAAGAAATTTATATAAAGAAATTTATATGATAAATTTCTTATGAAAATTTATTCCATAAGAAAAAAGAGACTTGGTTTATTTTTATTATGAATTAAAATATGATTTTAACCATGATATAAAATCAAGACTTGGCATGATGGAATAAGTCATAGAAAATTTATATGATAAATTTCTTATGAAAATTTATTCCATAAGAAAAAAGAGACTTGGTGGTTGAGAGGCCACTATATAAAGGACCCAAGGCAAGGCTTGGAATTGATTCGAAATAATCAAAGTATTCTTGCTTGGGCTCTTTCCCTCTCCTCCCTTCTTTCTCTTGGCCGACCTCTCCCTTCTTCTCCCTTCTTCTTGCCGTGAGCACAAGGAGAAGCACCGAGGCGACGAAGTTCTTCCGTTGGGACGATCTTCCTTTCCGGCCATCATCACCTTGGGATTGGGCGCAAGTCATCTTCCTCATCCTCGCCGGAATTGAGATTCCGGCAAACCTTGGTGGTGAGTTTTTCCGATGTGATTACTTCTCTCTTGGTTTTTCTTGTCGCGTTCTCGGAGAGTCTAGTAGTTCTCAAGAATACGAAACTCGTGGCTTTGCGAAGTCATCCCGAAGATACTCAGCGTGGACGCGAATAGAGGCGGAGCTTCCGAGGGACGCTTACGGTTGGATCTCATCCCTTCCTTCGAGTTATGCGAGGTAATACGTAAATTAGTTTACGTTTCTGCAAAGTTTTAAATATATGATCATGCCTACACAAGATAAGGTTGCATGCTTAGATGTGTGGTTAAATAATTTGAGAAATTATTTATGCTAAATCTTCCGCTGCACGTAATTAATTTTAAAAAAATTACGAACCCGCATCCATGCCAACACGCACCCGGTCCCAACAGTGGTATCAGAGCCGGTTAGTGTTCGACATAATCATATAATTGTTTTACGGAAAACTTTGTCATGATCTCAATTTTGGAAAATTTTCTAATTATGGAAATTTCCAATTATGGTAAATTTTAGATTTAGGAATTTCAAAGTTTGGAAATCCTCATGAAATTTCACAAACTTCTGAAATATCCCTGTTTCTGAAATTTTATGATAATTGTGAAAACCTTCCATTTTTTGAAACTTTCCAATTTTGGAAATTTCCTATTTTGGAAATTTTCCAATCTTGGAAATACGTAAGTTTACTTTGTACCAGAAACTTAGAATTATTCTGAATTTTTTTTATTTTTGGAAACTTTCCATTTATGGAAAGCTCGCAATTTTGGGCACTTTCTTTCAAGAAAGTCTAGACAAATTATGGGAATATTAATTGGCATTTAAATTCATAATTAGAAATTAAATTATTTATAAAATTCTTTATTTTGGATTGAGCCTCGGGGAGCCGTCCAATTTAAAATTAGCTGTTATAATTAAATTTCCTAAATTGAATTTAAATTGTCAAATGTTTAATTTGGATTGAGCCTCGGGGAGCCGTCCAAATTAAGTTATTTATTGATATTAATTTTCCATAAATAAAATATGTGATCAAATCTTATAAATTTTTGAGGTGATTCTCAAATGATAATTTCCTTATTTGATTTATGAGGTGATGCTCTTACATATTATTGTCTCCAAAATTAATTAGGAAAATTGTTTCCTATAGAGTATATTTCCATAAATAAGATTTTCATGAAAATAATATGTGGTTGAATTAAGGGAATCTGTCTCTTAATTTAATAAGATTTGATTTAGAGAAATCAAAGTCTTAAACATATTATTTCCGAAATTGATTATGACAATTTAGGAAATTATTTCCCAAAACAATTCCTTGAATAAAGTGTGAAATTAGAATTAGGAAATCCGGTTCCTAATTCAATTAATGAGACTTGATAAATTAAGTCACATACATACTTTATTAAGGAAATCGTTAGAACATGACATAATTATATGTCATGAATGTTCTTAAAAGAAAAGGATGAGACCCAAAACCCATTACAAAATATTAAGGCCAACACCTTCCATTAATATGATTAGAACCGGAGTTTTGTTTCTCGTTTGGGTTGATGGACACATCCATGCCCGGCTTGAACCTCGGCATGTTCAAACCATGGAATTAGTTTATGATTAATATAGTTGGAGTCAGAGGTCAATCCTTGGTTTTGGTTGTTGGACACATCCAATCCTGACTAAACGGTTGAATGAGCTCCAACCATATTAAAACTATTTCTTGATAAATGGGTCAGCCTTAAGCTTGGAGCATCGATTTGTTGTGCCACAGCCAAGGTCGATGTAAAGAGAGGTGCAGTGTGGTGCTATGTATATTGTTGCATACTTGTTAATGAGTTAACAACCCAATGATTTATGCAAACATTCAATTAGTTGATAGCATAATGTGATAGTTACATATATGTAATATGTAATCGGTATAATTACCTACCTTCATAGCTAAGAATAACTTGATGGCCCCAGCCATGGTTGTTCTTATCTATGGTTGGATATCAACCTATTTGGAGATGTTCCTACGATCTCCCGAATTCATAAAAAGGGTTATTCAATTCAAAAAATAAATAGGATTTAATGAATGTATATTGATGCATTCTTTATCATTCTCGTCACATAACCTCAATTTGTATTTCTAGGATAATCACTTGATCTGAATTTGCGTTCCAGTTTGAACACCAATAAGTTAACTAAGGACAAAAGAATTGAAAAAGCACCAAAAGGCACTTGCCATGATTGTGGCAAGCAGGGCCACTGGCGAAGAAACTGCAAGGTTTATCTTGAGTCCTTGAAAAAGAAGGCATCCGATGCCCCATCATCTTCAGGCATCTTCATTATTGAATGTCACTCTATTTCCTTGTACACTTAGGTACTTGATACTGGGTGTAGCTCACATATATGTAATGGCATACAGGGGCTAAGGAATAGAAGAAGACTCGTCAAGGGAGAAACGAATTTGCGAGTTGGAAATGGAGCAATGATTGCTGCTATTGCCAACGGAACATATTTGCTAAAGCTCCCTACTGGACTTGTCTTAGAATTGAATAATTGTTATTTTGTTCCTTCGTTAATAAAGAACATTGTATCTATTTCATGCTTGAATGAAAAGGGTTACCATTTAACTTTTAGTAACAATTGTTGTTACATAACTTTAAATGGTGTTCTTTATGCGACCGGAACTTTATGTTATGGTATCTACACGTTAGATTTATCCGGTGATGTTTTCAATATCGAAGTTAGCAACAAACATGCTCGAATAGATAATCAAATAGACTCCTATATATGGCATTGTCGTCTTGGCCATGTAAAGTAAGAAACGCATGACCAAATTACACCGATGTGGGATTCTGGAATCATTTGAACCCGACTCATTTGATACATGTGAATCATGCTTAAAAGGCAAGATGTCCAAACTACCATTTTCCGGAAAAGGTAAACCAGTGGGAGAATTGCTTGGTCTAATACATACTGATGTATGTGGACCAATGTCAACTCTTGCACAAGGAGCTATAGCTACTTCATTACCATTATCGATGATCACTCACGATTCGGGTATGTGTTCTTAATGAAACACAAATCTGAAGCTTTTGAGAAATTCAAAGAGTTTAGAAGTGAAGTAGAGAAACAGCTTGGCAAAAGTATTAAGATACTTCGATCCGATCGGGGTGGTGAATACTTAAGTCAAGAGTTTCAAGATTATCTTAGGGACAATGGGATATTGTCTCAATGGACTCCGCCATATACACCACAGCATAATGGTGTATCTGAGAGGCGTAACCGAACCTTGATGGACATGGTTAGATCTATGATGAATCATGCAACTCTTCCAAAATCCTTTTGGGGCTATGCGCTTAAGACAGCTGTTTACTTGCTAAACAGAGTCCCGACCAAGGTAGTCTCTACTACTCCATATGAGACGTGGAATAGTAAGAAACCTCATTTATCTCACCTAAAGATATGGGGTTGTCCTGCTTATGTAAAGCGGACTATATCAGACAAATTGGATGCTAAGTCTGATAAATGTCTATTTATTGGATACCCTAAGGAAACGAAGGGTTACCAATTCTATCATCCCTTGGAACAAAAGGTGTTTGTTTCAAGGCATGCTGTATTTCTAGAAAAAGAATTTCTTTTACAAGAAAACAGTGGGAGTAGCATTGAACTTGAAGAAGTTCAAGAAACTCCAATAGACATTACAGAGACACCTAGTCTAGACCCCAC
>JAGFNQ010003716.1:208595-378288 GCA_024364735.1 Boesenbergia rotunda | reverse complement strand
CAACTAACTGCAGCTTAGTATTTTGTCCTTCTTTCTTTCTGTGCTTGATACCTAGCCAGCTGGCCGCGCGCTCCCTTGGTCTCGTGGTGGTCGCTGGTTCGAACCCCGCTGCCCTTATGGTATTTTTCTTTTGGCTTTTTATTTTCCTTTTTCTTTTTCTTTTTCCAAAAATACCAAACGGACTCGGAAAATTCCATAAAAATACTCTAAAAATTTCTAAAAATATCTAGAATATTTCTAAACCATTTCTAAATAATTCTAAGGACTTTAAGAACTAAAAATGGAAATTTTGGGGCGTTACAATCCCCCATACCTTATAAAAAGTTCGTCCTCGAACTTAGAATAACTCTGGATATCGTTCTCTCATGCTGTCCTCACGTTCCCAAGTAGCCTCTTCATGCTTTTGATTCTGCCAGATGACCTTCACTAGTGGCACTTCTTTGTTTCTTAATCTTTTAACTGCTTTGTCCACTATCTGTGTCGGTCTGCTCTCATAACTAAGATTTTCTTGAATCTGTACTGACTGAGGCTGAATCACTTGGCTAGGGTCGTGAATACACTTCTTTAGCATAGAGACATGAAATGTACTATGGATAGCTGACATATCCTCTGGTAAGTCCAGCTCATAGGCTACCTTCCCAACTCTCTTTATAATATTATAGGGTCCTATGTAGCGAGGACTCAGCTTGCCCTTCTTGCCAAATCTCACCACTCCCTTCATGGGAGCGACCTTGAGAAATACTGAATCTCCAACTTAGAATTCAAGTGGTCTACGGCGTGTGTCAGCATAACTCTTCTGTCTACTTTGGGCAGTCTCAATCCTCTGGCGGATCGTCTGGATAGCCTGAGCGGTCTCATCTATAAGCTCAGTCTGGTTGCCTAGTCCTGACTCCATCTCTTTCTTCTCACCAGCTTCTTGCCAACATATGGGTGATCTACATTTCCTGCCATATAATGCCTCATAAGGTGCCATCCTGATGGTGGCCTGATAGCTATTATTGTAGGCAAACTCAGCTAAGCACAGAAATTTACACCAACTACCTTTAAAGTCCAATGCACAAGCCCTGAGCATGTCTTCTAAAATCTGATTTACTCTCTCTGTCTGTCCATCTGTCTGGGGATGGAAAGCTGTGCTGAACTGAAGTCTGGTGCCTAAGGCGCCCTGAACACACTTCCAAAAATGGGAGGTGAATCGCCCATCTCTGTCAGAAACGATCGACTTCGGGACTCCGTGAAGCCTGATTACTTCTTTCACATACAGCTGTGCTAATTGCTCTACCGAATGCGATAACTTGATGGCTAGGAAGTGGGCAGACTTGGTCAATCTGTCCACTATCACCCAAATTGCATCATGTCCATGGGTGGTTCTTGGAAGACCTGTGATAAAGTCCATGGATATTTCTTCCCACTTTCACTCTGGAATGGGAAGTGGCTGTAGAACTCCTCCTGGTCTCTGGTGTTCTGCTTTGACCCTCTGGCAGGTCAAGCAGGTACTAATATATCTGGCCACGTCTCGCTTGAGTCCAGACCACCAGAACCTCTTCTTTAAATCTTGGTACATCTTGGTAGAACCAGGATGCATAGAGTACGGGGTACTGTGGGCCTCCTCTAGAATATTCTTCCTTAGTTCCTCATCATCGGGGACGCAAAGGCGGTCTCCAAAATAGAGGATGCCACTGTCTGATACTCGAAACTCTGAATGTTCTGCCTCTTGGATCCCCTGCTTGATCTTCTGGATTTCTGGGTCTTGACTTTGCTTTCTTTGTATATCCACAAGCAGGGTTGACTCTAGAGTCAATGCAGAAAGTTGCCCAATTATTACCTCGACTCCAAAATTCTTTATTTCTTTCTGAAGTGGTAGAGACAGTGATGATAGGGACATCAGTGTGGCACAAGATTTTCTGCTCAGTGCATCTGCCACTTTATTAGCTTTACCTGGGTGGTAGAGGATTTCACAGTCATAATCTTTGACCAACTCTAGCCACCTGCGCTGCCTCATATTCAGGTCCTTCTGAGTGAAGAAGTACTTCAAACTCTGATGGTCTGTGAAGATTCTGCACTGCACTCCATACAGGTAGTGTCTCCAGAGCTTCAGTGCGAAAACCACAGCTGCTAGCTCAAGGTCGTGGGTAGGGTAATTCTTCTCATAGTCCTTGAGCTGTCTGGAGGCATATGCTATTACTTTACCGTCTTGTATGAGGACAGCTCCAAGGCCCATCTTGGATGCATCACTGTAGATGTCAAAGGTCTTGTCACTCTCTGGAACAGTCAGGATGGGAGCACTAGCCAATCTCTTCTTCAGCTCTAGAAAACTGTGCTCGCATCTATCTGACCATTCAAACTTCTTGTTCTTTCTGGTCAAGGCTGTGAGTGGAGAGGCTATTCTGGAAAAGTCCTCCACAAATTTTCTATAATATCCTGCCAAGCCTAAGAAACTTCTGATTTCACTGGCATTCTTGGGTCTACACCAGTTGCTGACTGCTTCTATCTTGGCTGGATCAACTTGAATGCCTTCTTTGGATACAATGTGACCTAGGAAGGTCACCTGATCTAGCCAAAACTCACACTTTGAGAATTTTGCATAGAGCTTCTCCTGCTGAAGGATCTGCAGCACTATCCTCAAGTGTGTAGCATGGTCCTCTGGAGTCTGTGAGTATATGAGGATATCATCAATAAATACAATGACGAATTTCTCGAGATACTCCCTGAAGATATGGTTCATCAGCTCCATGAAGACTGCTGGAGCATTGGTTACTCCAAAAGGCATCACTACAAACTCGTAGTGGCCGTATCTTGTCCTGAAGGCCGTCCTGGGGATGTCACTCTCTTTAACCTTTAGCTGATGATACCCAGAACGCAATCTATCTTTGAGAACACTGTAGCCCCTTTGAGTTGATCAAATAAATCATCTATTCTAGGAAGGGGGTACTTGTTCTTGATGGTTACCTTGTTCAGAGCTCTGTAGTCTATGCACAGACGCATAGACCCATCCTTCTTCTTGACGAAAAGTACAGGAGCTCCCCAAGGTGAATGACTAGGGCGGATGAAACCCTTGTCAAGCAACTCTTGCAATTGTTCTTGTAATTCTTTCAGTTCTGCTGGTGTCATGCGATAAGGTGCCTTCGAAATTGGGTTGGTTCCTGGGGCCAACTCAATTTCAAACTCAATTTCCCGATTGGGAGGGAGTCCTGGTAACTCTTCAAGAAACACCTCAGGATAGTCACAGACTACCCTCACTTCTTCACTCTTCAATCCTTCTCCTTGACTCGCATCCACTATATGAGCTAGAAAACCAGAGCACCCCTTCTCTAACATTCTCTGAGCTTGTAAGGTAGGTAGGAACCTATTTATCTTTCTCCTTGGGTCTCCAATAAACTCAAATGAAGGTTCTGCTTCTGGTGTGAACTTGACTTTTTCCTTGCGGCAGTCTATAGAAGCATTATACTTGCTCAAGAAGTCCATTCCTAAAATGACATCGTAATCCTTCATCTCAAGGACTAACAAGTCACTGTAGAGCTCTCGGTTGGAAATCTAGATTGATACTGCCCTTAGCCTCTCAGTAGAGGCCATTACTTCCCTTGACGGTAAGGTTGTTAAGAACTTCATCGTTCAACCTTTCTGGTGGCCTTTATACTGGTTAAGTAGTGCTCAGTGATCAAAGCACTACTTATTAGTTCTTCGGAGGTTTGCAGCCTCTTAACACCGCTAGCCCCCCTTCAACGCTATCTCAGGCCTTAACATCTTGAGCATTAGCCTAACTATCTCTTTTTCTGTGCTAACTAGCTCTGGGCACAGATGAGCTAACCGCTTAAACATCTTCACTGCTTCATCCACGGATAGTTCTCCTTGTCTGAACTCCATGAATTCATCATAATGCTTGTTGGTTACTTGCATGTGAAAGTATTCTTCGAAGAACTCAGTCTCGAAGTCGGCCCATGTCATCTGGCTGACATTTCTCTTGGCCTTGACTCTCTTCCACTATATTCTAGCATCTCCCGTAAGGCAGAAAGATGCACACTTTATCTTCTCTACCTCATGCCAGTCCAGTAGCCCTACTATTCTTTCCAACGTTTTGAAACATGCTTAAGCATCCCATGGTTTGCTTGTGCCTGGGAAGTTCCCTGGCTTCAGTTTCTCCTACTGAATGAGGTACGCTTCTTGCCTTCTAGGGGCTTGCTCCTCGTTTTGGGCCTTTCTAGGGCGTCCTCAAATGTATAACTTAACACTTAACGGTAATGTTCTCAAACTTGCTTTAGGATATAACAAGATCTTGGTCTTGATTCTTATCTCATTTCTTAGTCCTAGAACTCGTTCTAGGGCTTAGTAAGACCTTGGTCTTACTCAAAACTTTTATCAAGCACCTTGCGTGCCATAATCCCAAAACTTACTTTTGGGCAATCAAGTAAGTACTTAAGCATTTCTCTAATATCCATTCTAGGGATTAAACATGATTCCGTGATACTAAGGTATTAAACATGCTTCCTTGTTCTATGCACATATGAGTAAGTACTTAAGCATTTCTCTATACTGAAGTTAAGTAAAGGAGCAATAGAAAAACTGAAACTTAAAGCTTTCTTACTTGAAGACGGCAAGGTTGATGCTGATGTGTGTGTGATGCTGGAGAATGGGAACTGCTCTGATACCAACTGTAGCGACCCGACTTCTCCTGTCTTAGACGGATCGTTACTTATCTCTACTTCTTGACTTTTATACATGACTAAAGAAAATTGCGGAAATCTTTTTTTTTTTCTTTTAAACTTTTAAATTCTGCTAACGATTATATTCTAACTTAAGCAATCATGTATAATAATACCATGTCATACTCTCTTCTCAAATCCCATAGCTAATACCTGTCGAAAACAGCCTTACCCTTCTTAAACTGCCTGTACCAGTCGACTGGTGACGTGGCAGTCGACTGATACGACTGTAATCTATTTTTACAGGTTTCGGCCCCTTGCTTCCCAAGTCCACCATTCCTTCAATTTCGAGCCATATCAAACTACAACATCATTTCTATACTCTATATCAGTTTCCTAAACAATTAAGCCAATCAAACGAATCCATAAACTTGAATTTAGGACTTTTATGGAAGAAAACAAACCAAACAAGTTTATCTAAATTTTAGCAATAAAGTTGTATCAATCTTAACTTCTAACCATTTAAACTCATCATACAAAGTTCTATAACATCACTAAGGCATTATGGAATGAGAAAGCAACTTTTCTAAACATGCTTAAGTAATAAAACTTGATTCAAAAGGAAATTGATGCTATCTTGGCACAAACACCTTTTTCTCTAACAAAGTATCAATATTCTAACTACTCACACTTTTACTCATCTAATGCAATCATGGATTATATATGCTAAATGAAATGACATGGAATCTTTACTCTAAGAAATTTAGCATATAAAACTATCCAAAACTCAAATACTCTATAATCTCCATAAACAAGAACTTAAAATCTGAATAAACTATAGCATTGTAGTTGAATAGTTAAATTGTCTTGTCTCGAAGATCTCTCCATAATCAGCCACCACACACACTCTACTCAGCACCGCCTCGTCGTCCTCCTTCAGAATTGCTTGCCTTTACCTTTATCTGCAATAAGAGGAAATGCATCTATAAGCAAAATCTTAGTAAGTACTATCTAGCTCACAAAAACTCGAAATATGCAAACATGCTTCTAGATCAAACTGAACATCATATGAGATACCAATATGCTTGAAAGAAAACTAAGAACATGTATAACTCAAAACATGCATACTCAAGCAATAATAAATCTCAATTTTCTTTTCTTGGCTCAACTTGAAACTTTAGCTATTCTTTAACTTTTGAAAACTTTCTTAAATTTTCGAAACTTTGCTAAAGCATATACTTGAAAATAATAATCACTTGGATCCACTGAAGACGTAAGTACCATCTCATATGCGCGTTCCCTAAAAGGTTGGGGTAGCGAGCCACCAATCCTAATAGAGCAGACCTTGGTCTACCAGGGCCAAGACCTTGGAATTGGACACCTGGATTTCTTTAACGACGCCCTTGGACGCCGGGTACTGGCCTTATAAAATAAAATAGCTTTTCTTTCTTTTCTTTCTTATCTGTAAATGCCTTGGCATTTTCTGGAGCACCTTGCGTGCTAAAATCCCTAAGTCTTGACTTTTGGGGATTTTCTTAAGGCCTTGGCCTTTTCTTTTCTTATCTTTATCTTCTTTTCTTTTCTCATAACTTTCTTGGCCCTAAACTCACATAGGGTGCTTATCAAACATATACAAGCATATAAGAACTAAGATCACATGCAAAAACTAAAGCAAAAAGGAAAAATTCTCTTTTAAAGACTTTTAAAGGAAATTCTCGCGGTAAAACCGCCTCTTACTGCAGGTGAGCAGTACTTACATTGATATCTTGGACTTACAACCAAGATTGAGGTCTAGAACTCGGGAGAAACTCGAGATCTCGAAGAATTCTTCACGTCTACGCGTTCCTCTCGTCGCGGGGATCTCGAATATAGTATTATCTCTTGGAGAAAGGGTCTCGGCCGACCCTCTTGGCCTTGATTTGCGTGCGCACAAGAGAGGAGAGGGAGAGGGGTCGGCGCAAGGGGTGTTGGCCGAAGGGTTTGAGAGAAATCCCAACTTCTCTCTTTAAGTTTTCTATTTATACACTTAAGGATCGGATCAACCTAACTGCAGCTTAAGTATTTGTCCTTCTTTCCTTTTCTGTGCTTGATACCTAGCCCAGTTGGCCGCGCGCTCCCTTGGTCTCGTGGTGGTCGCTGGTTCGAACCCCCGCTGCCCCTTATGGTATTTTCCTATTTTGGCTTTTTATTTTCCTTTTTCTTTTTCTTTTTCCAAAAATACCAAACGGACTCGGAAAATTCCATAAAAATACTCTAAAAATTCCTAAAAATATCTAGAATATTTCTAAACCATTTCTAAATAATTCTAAGGACTTTAAGAACTAAAAATGGAAATTTTGGGGCGTTACACCCGGGACATCGGGGGCGCCCCCCACGTGGCCTTTGATCCGCCGAAGTCTCGGTCAGCGTCTGATCCCCTTATCTTAGGGATCCGCTTTGACCGGGGCGCCCGGAGCGCTCGGGGCGCCCGGGTTAACCGGGTCAAACTCTATCCCTTCGCTTCGCTGGCTTCTGGTTCGAGGCTTGCGCATGGGGGCGCCCGCAGCGCAGGGGGCGCCCGGGAGCAGCGGGGGCGCCCGGGAGCACGGGGGCGCCCGGCCCAGCAGCTATTTGAAGTCTTTTTCTCTTGACTTGTTTTGTATGCACCTTGGGGGCGCCTGGGACACTCCGGGCGCCCTACTCAGCCACTGCCTCACTCCTTTGAGGCTATCTGAGCTGCAGACACTCCTTCCTTTGGTCCTGCATCCAGGGTTAGTCCAAAACACAGTAAAACTATAAAATATTTGTTTATACAGCCTTCGCTGTCTTGGTTCTGACTTTGGTCTCCAAAATGGAGCCCTAGGTCGAACCGACGCCTACTGTTCCCTCGACGGGGAACGCGTCCTCACCTACTCCTCTCGGGAGAATTTACCTGATGCCAACCGTTCCTCTGGTTGGACTTTTGCCTGACGGTCCTTTGTCAGGTCTTGGATGCCGAGCTACCCTTCGCTCGATGCCTAGCAGTCCTTCGCTAGGGCTTTTGACTCTGGCATTCCTTCGCCAGTGCCTAGCAGTCCTTCGCTAGGGCTTTTTACCCTGGCGTTCCTTCGCCAGTGCCTAGCAGTCCTTCGCTAGAACTTTTCCTGCACACTAGAGTCACTTGTTAAAAAACAAGTAAGACTTAACTTTTGACCTCTGTTGCCATTATCAAAACACAGGTTTGACTTGGGTGCATTCTGCACCAACAGATATCTCTTAGATGTTTAGATGGACCATGAAATGTACCAAAGGGTTTAGAGATGGATTTGTGTCTCAACCTTAGGGATTTGACACATATGGAATTGTGTTTCATGCAAGAAATATGACATTGGGATCATATTGCATGAAAAATTAATTTTTGATGTATAGATGCCATATAAACTAATGTTAGGGATGTATTGTGGTTTGGTATGAGCAAATACATCAAGAGAAAGTCAAAACTAAGACTTTAGGTCAAGATTCAATTGAACTATTAAAATAGTTTTGGATTTTGTGTCAATCTTGAGATTAGTGATAGATACATTTTTTAATGTATTTTTCCCAAGAAGACATGGGTACGACAAACCTCTCCATAAAATTTAAGAATTTTTAGAGATTTGTGAATTAGTTATACATTTTTGAACTTGGATTCAGAAATGTCGAAAGGATGATTTCTGAGTCTCAGTCGACTGGTGCATAGGACAGTCGACTGATAATTTTGTAAGTTATTTTTCCATAGGAATCAATTCACTGGTAACTATCTCAGTCGATTGATACATGCTGAAACTGTTTTCAGCAAAGTCGAAATGCATCCTAATGATGTCGAACATGTGTATAATCTTATGGGGGTTAATACACAATGTTTATGCTAATTAGAGGGTAACGAATCCAATCATTGGGATATTGTTGGAGTTCTTTTTTTATGTGTGGCAAAGGGGGAGAAATATTAGGTTTAAGTAGGAAATCAAACATACCTTTATAATAAATCCTAGCTCAAGGGGAAGCTTAGGTAAAAGGAGAGCATAGTTGCTCATGTATTGGCAAGGGAGGAGACTTGTGATAGGTTCTTAAAATGTCCTTGGTACGTCCATGTGTAGGGGAGCCTTGGAGAGGTTCTTAAAATGTCCATTGATGAAAATTCTTACACATTGGAGACTTTAGGTGTGGGAGATGCCTTGTGATATGATTCATGCATTGTTTGCATTGCATTTACATATGCATTGGCGGTATAAGTCCAAGATGTAGCCTTGGTAATGTAAGTCCAGTTTATTTAACATTGTTATTTGCTATTTGTTTTCCCTAACCTAAATGTATTGTCAAACATCAAAAAAGGGGAGATTGTTGAGACAATCTATGGTCTGTGGGATCATGTGTTTTAATGTTTGGGCAAAGGATTTAAGTTAGGTGACAAGGCAGCAATGATGAGCTGAGTGAAGCGCACTTCGAGGTATACTCGAAGGATGACATTTAGAGACGAGCCGCAAGCTTGTATGCATCCGAGGGATGAGAGCCAAAGTGAAGAAGGTTTGAAGGCAAGAGTCAAAGTTGCAATGGAAGAGTTACGTGGGTCGTAAGAGTCTGAGTGCGAGTGAACTGTACTCGGGAAGGGAAACCCTAGGTATAGAATTTTGCTAGTCTAGGTATGGGATCAGTCGACTGGTAGAGATCACAGAAAGATTAGTCGACTGATCTTCTGTGTAGTCGACTGGTGTCGCCTGGGAATTCGAACGTTGGGCTATAACGTTCGGATTCGACTGGATCAGTGGACTGGTGTTGGAATCAGTCGACTGGTAACGGCTAGTTGAGCCACGAGCTCTATTTAAGTGAGATCGGTTTGGCTAGCTAGGGTTGACGAAATTGATCTTGGTTAAAGGTAAATCAAGATCGTCCACCCACAAGGAGCGACACGAACCAGCTGAAGATTTTTCGGAGAATCATCCATCGACGAATCAAGATCGTCTACCTTACTGATAGTCATGGAGTAGGAGTTTATCTCCGAATCACGTTAAACGGTTTGTATCTTTGTTAGTGTTTAAGTTTAATTATATTTTCGTTGTACACATTAACGTTGTAAGAAATAAATTGAGTAATTGAGGATGATCAATTATTTATCCCCTCTAATCGGCCTACGATCTCCTACAAACGAGATAGTATTACGATCATGTTCATCCTGACTATTGTTGAACCAGTCGAACTGTAGGAGCTGATCCAATTCGAAAATGGGCTTAATTAAATCTATGTGAATTCGAGGCCATTGTTGGTGGGGAGGGGAGAGTTCAACACACACGTAACAAAGAGACCACTCTCGGTTCGAATCTCGATGTCACATTAATGATTGCTAGCTGTGGGCGCACCGATGGGGTTTCGACGTGATGAGTAAAAATTTAGAAAAATCGGAATAATCGAATTTAACCGATCGAATTTCGAAATTCGATTCGATTTTTAATTTTTTTTAAAAAATTTAGTTCGATTTTGAGTTTTATAATTCGGTTAAATCGAATTAATCGAATAAGAATATTAATTTAATTATTTTTTATTTAAAAATATAATTAAATAAAATAAAATCTTATTTTTTTTATTAAAATCAAATAAAATTTTAAAATTTCGATTAAATCGGTTAATTCAGTTAAAAATCGAATTAACCGATATTTTATCGGTTATATTTTTTTGATTTTTATTAAGAAATTCGGTCGGTTCGGTTATTTTAAAAATTATTGATTTATTCGGTTTTCGATCTATTCGATTCGATTCGATTTTAATCGAATATTCATCACCCCTAGTTTCTTTCGACGGATAAATTTTGTATTGGTCATAATTTTGTAATTAGATATTAAATTTAAATCGAAGTTCATTTAAAAGTCTAAATTTATTATAAAAAAAATTTATAACTGGCTAAATTTTGAATTTGAAAAACATCATTTAAGATTTTTCGGAAGCTCTGAATACTTTTTAATTATTTTTATGATTTTTAAGATATTTTTTATATTTTTTTAATTAGGGTTTTAGGTAAGAATCATGTTTAGTGTTTTGAGACGGTTTTAGATTAAATGCTATTTTCAGCCGACGTCGCTTCTTAAAAGGTTGAGTTTTTTTTTTAGATATGATTGATTCAAATCAATCATGATTAAATGATTATCTTTGGTATTCGTATACGAATTAACTGATTTGATAACGGCTCACTACGTCATGCTTAACAGGATAAAAAAGGTGAAATTATTCGTCTCAGTGTCTCCGTCGCACCCGTCCTAAGATTATCATAAGAAAAATAAATCATGATCCCCAAAATAATTAACGCATAGTTGGATCGAGAATTGATATATCAAATATCCAGAATTTAATTCAGTGCGTCTCGCACGACTCGAACCTAAGACCTCTTAGACAACATCTCCACGTACTAATCATTCGGGATCCCCATAAGAACAAATATCTTATAAAGGGCGTCATGCTTAACACGAGAAGACACACGTGGGGTGGGGGCTCTGTTGGTTGCAGTGTACTTACCTGTGGAGTTAGCGATTGAGCGTTCGTCATGGCGAGCAACTTCGCACATATCCCAACACACTTGGGAGAGATTCAACATATAATTTGTTTTTATTTATTTTCGTATTCTTTTAAATCTAGGTATTCGTCAATTAATTCTAGGGATAGATCGATCTGACCCGACAATAAATTCACTCGATCACACTAAATTCAAAATATTCATGAAACCCCATTCAAATAGTTTATATTTTTAAATTTATTAGTTATCTAAGAAAAAATTTCTTATAATAGATCATAATTTTCATTCCAATTTAAAATCTCTTAATTATACTTTACATTAATTTATTGCTTTGATTTGGGCATGATTAGCCATAATTATGACGATCACATTGAGAATGGGCGATCAATGATGAAGAATCTAGTCACATCCACTTCCTGACGTTGACTAGACAACTAATATTCCTCTCAGCTTCACCTTCACACGCACATAGAAATTACTCAAATAAAATATCGGGGTAATATAATTTCTCTCGAATCTACTAGTCAGTAACAGAAAACACAGTTAGATTTAAATGAATGGTATCTCAAATTTATTAACAAGTTTCTTCTAGGAATGATATCCAACAGAGATACGACTGCAGAAACATCACCGACTCTGAAAATACACAGCAAAGGACATTCATTTCCACACAAACAACGTCCAAAAAGAATCAGTGTATGTACTAAGCAGCAGCCGAGTAGAACACTTGGATGACAGTCTTCAGCTTGTTCCCACCTCAAAGGAGCACTTACTTACGTAACAAGTTCGTTCTCCAGTACTGGCTGAGTCCGAGTTACTGAAGCCACAGGAACCTGTGTGTCTCCGATCCTCGAGGTTTGCAGTGAAACTCCTGCATCTGCATGCTGCTCCATCTGTGCCACCTTCTTATTCTTTCTGACCCGGCTCAAGCAGAAAACAATTAGGGCGAAGAGAACTAGAGCGATCAAACCACCAACGACACCACCAACAATCTTCCAAACCGTAGAATTGCTGCTGCCTCTCTCGCTAGAGTTGACCACGATGGAGAAGTGGCCCAGGCGGTCTGTCGAACAGGCATTGCTCGACACCAAGTTTTCAAATTCCAGAGAGCTATTCAAACCAAACCGCACACATCTCGCACCATTTGGAACAGTAGTGATATTTGTGAAATTGATGGAGACGGGTGATTCCGAAACCACCACGCGCAATTCCGGCAAGTTTGTGGCAGACAAATTTGTTGCATCATAAGCAAGGAGTCCAATAACTGGGGTCAAGAAGGTGTAACCGGGAAGAGGGTAGTATAAAGAAGACCAGTTGCCCAGATTGTGATACACCAATACCAGTCTTACAACATAGGGCTGCACAATGAGACCAAGTGGGATGCTGAATTCGTTATACCTCATTCCTTTCCTCCGCAAACTCCCACTTCTGAGCCTTATTGCTGCAATCCTGATGCCGGTGAGGTCGGAAGGAACAGTACCATCATAGATAACTCCAGTGTGGGGGCGAACTAGAGCACGGAAAGCATAATCTTGGAGAAGAGTATTCAATGAACTCGCATCATTTGCACCTGGTGATTGGCCCTCATTCTGGTGTGCAAACAACACCATGAGGAGCTCAAGAAGAACCATGAAGCGATGGAGAATCGGAACAGGTCTAATTAGAGCCATATATCGTGGACAAGAATTTCAAGAACAATCTCCACAGAGGGATGTGGGCGAAACAATAATTGACAGAGATTACGATATCATCTGTTCCTACTAACCATCTCTGATATGAAAACAACAATCAAGAGCAAAATATTTAAATTGCAGTCATCCGGCAGATAAAGCACCCCGATTTCATATATAGGTTGTCTTCAAACATTGGCAAATTCATGTGGATCATAAAAGGATAGTAAACATAAAAGCAACCAATTTGCCCAAAATACCTGAAGCAAGATGAACTGAAAGAGCCATGCAGCCGAGATTGCTTTCAAAGTGAACAATGTCTCTGCTTTTTAGCCAAGATATATTACAAATTGTCGAATGGTCAACAAAATTCGTTCCTTTGCCTCGCGGAGCGGAAGCCCAAAAGAAACACCAGAATCGACCAGAAAATTCAACCCTTTTCCAATGCCGAACGATGGAATAAGCAGCGAGTCGAAGTCCAAACCAGCGACGGCAAAAGAAAGAGAAGATTGTAAAATCCCAAACGAGAACCCCAAATCAAGCTGGATCGAGAGGTAACATCGCCAAGAAATGCAGGACTGATGTTTCACCAGCCGCCGACTGGATTCTTGAAACCGTAAATTGAATCAGGCCCTAAAATCTATCCAAAGTCAACAACGGAGAGAAGAAAAAGGCTTGGGCAGGCTTCTATGGATTACGAGACAGCGACGAGGAGCGAAGAGAGACGACGAGAGCAGCGACCCAAAATGAAAAATTATTAAAAAAAACTAAATTAAAATTCAAGAACACGCATAAAATCCCACTGTCGCCTTAAAATACCTAAAAACCCCCTCATTTTTAATTTTTTTACGCCTTTCTGAAAGACTGGAATACTATGATTCTATCCGAACGTCAATTTTCTGTCGCCGTAATAGTACAAACTATAAGGAATTCTCCACAAAAGTTCCACTCGCCCGGCATTCTAGTCCGTAGATAAATACTGGTCGTCGGATTTATATCGCACGGACCATGTCGAGCAATTGGACGAGATCCGGCTCGTGGTGGGGGACTTCGCGGTACATTGACCGCCAAAGCCAGTGCCCATGAACTCGAAAGTGGACGACCTTTTCACGGTTGCGGCAAGCTTTGAAATGCGCGCCGGTGGCAGACGATCACTTGAATCGAATCGAACCGAGTCGAGCGATCCGATCGTGGGCGTCTGCAATAACAAGCAATCTTGGAATCGATAGTGTGAGCCAGCTGGTAAATTAATCACTTTAATTTATTATGAATTATTTATCATTTTGTTGAGTCACAATTTATGTGGACGAGTGCACATCACATTGTCAACCGGACTCGGATCAATTACGTGCCACAGGATTCCGCGATGACGATTGTCGCGTTGTTGTCGCCCTCCGCCCGTTGAAAAGGCGGCGGGCCCCGGGATCTTGGCTGGATCGCATCTGTCGCGCCCGCCCTGACGGTCAGCTGTGCTCTCTCCAGATCTCCGTCGGACCTATCCGGCACGTGTCAGAATCTGATTGGATACCCTTATCTCCAAAGATGCCGCACAACTGAGAGCATTGCCACGACGGCATCGCAGCAGCTGTTTTGGAATTTCTTCCGAATAATAAAATTAGTATGTCTGTTCCTCCTACATTAATAATTATAATATTTAGATTAATAATTTTGATAATTTATTTTCTATCTATTAATTTTAAAATAGATTGGCGACATTGATAGCGAACGAATTATTTTTTTCACTTAAGTTGGCGATGGGAAGAAAATATAGACAAAGAAGAAGAATCAAACGAAATTTACATGCAGAAAATAAGTTTACATGGAACCTTCAGCGTTGAGCTCTTCGTGCAGTCTCTGGCTCTGCAACAATAATGTGGTCGCATTCGTGCCTGCAATAATGGCAGGATGGAAACAGGAAAGCCTTTCAGGAATTGTGCCGACTCTCACAGAGTATTCATTTCGTGCCAGTGGGTCAAAGAAAACTCGATCAGAAATTTGTATAGTTAAAACTTTTAGGGTTGGATCTAAAAATTCTATGAGATTTTTTAGAAGGAAAAAAAATTGAATGATGAAGTTGGGTTTTTGAAAGGCAAAATGAAATTGGCTCATCTTGTATTGTACAACTGGCTTTAGGCCCATATAAAATGGGTCGACACTTTTCTCTTCAACAATTTATATAATATATACGGAATTGTCTGTCGTTCCAGTGCAAGTAAGCAATGGAGTCTTTGGCATTTACTAAGGGCGTTTGCAAATGGCGATCCCCGGGCTACACTGCATTAAAGAAGGCAAGTCTGGTACATGCGTGCTTTCTCTCATGAAGCACCTTCCATATTTGAGTGTCTTTCCTAGCTAGTGCTCATTAATGGCCCATGAATGGCCTTGTATTTATTATATATAAACTTGCACTTGTTTTTAGTTACTGATCTTGCTGTAGATTGTCTGATACCCTTCATTGACCCTTTGCTTATCTAACTAAACTCCTTAAAGATGCTGACCCAAACACCTATCATCTTCTCCCACTTGTGTGGCTACATCGAGTCAATATGATCTGGCATATATAGAATATAGGCAAGATACTGACAAAATCTAAAATCAATATCAATTCTTAGTATGACAATATTGTGTCACCAAATTACATAGTTTCCATTAGCTGTATCACTCATGCACCTCACCTTTGAGCTTTGGCATGCACAAACAACAGTAACATGAATTCTCATGCTGTATACCAATAACCAATTCAAAGTCAATGAGTGGCAACAAAGAAACTTGGCATGCTTGAAGCATTATCTTCGACGAAAGAGGGCCACACTTTTTGTCCAACAAGACAAAGCACTATGTTACTCTTCCTATTAACCGATGTAGAATCTTATCCTTGCACAATTCACAGGACAGAATGGTAGGTGCCAATACAATATGTGCCTATTTTTGACCATGTTTGCCAGTGCTATGTTTCTGGTTCGATTGATCGAATTGGATTGTTCAAGCAGAACTCATCACTTTTGTTAGACCAACTCAATTAACAGTGACAAAAATCTATGGTCCTGTTGGTAAAACTCACGAAAGATGCATAAAACTACCATCACATGGATCATGACAGAGAAATAAGAAGAAGAGCAAATCTCTATTTCTTGGGAAAGTATTAGAGATGCAACAGTCTCTCTTCAGGAAAAGAAACCTAAATATATATCAGTCACATCCTTAATATGTCCAAAGGGCCCATAAAAGGAACTCTCCCTCTCTGTTAGCTGACAGCCATGGCTAACCTCTTGTTAACACTACCAATCCTCCTCCTCACTTTCCTCGACAGAGGTGTGCATAATTCTTCCCAATTAGAGTTCCAATCTTCAATTTCTTCAATGATTTTGGTCCTTATGCTATGGCGTACGTGTGTGTGCAGGATTAGTGTTCTACACGGCCGCCGTTGAGTACACGCCGGCGCCGGGGCTGGCGGAGCAGCGACATCTGCACACAGACGGCCGCCGGATGCTCGAGCCTTTCCAGCTCTGCCTCGACTGCCGGTGTTGCGCTGCCAATGACTCGAGCATCTGTTCGACGATGCCGTGCTGCTTCGGCATCGACTGCAACTTGCCGGAGAAGCCGTTCGGGGTCTGCGCCTTCGTTCCCAAGACCTGCAACTGCACCTCCTGCCAGTGACGGACTGTTCTTCTTCAAGTTAGCTTCTTAATTGATATTTAAATATACGAACGATCGTAGTATAAGGAACCGAAATATATATATCTTGTTAATGAATTCAATCTTCTCTGAGCAGCTTTGATCGATGAGGAATCTGTCTTTCAACTGTTTCAGATTTATTCTTGCCCACTACGGCAATTATTCAAATATTTCTTTTTTCTTTTTTCCTTTGGGAGAGTGTGGAAGGAATATATCATAAAATTCATTTGTGGGCAACAGGTAGGAAATTGCAACGATGAAAAAGGACAAATCCTTACTTCCGAGTTCGTCTATAACTCTGCCTTCTTGCATGATTGCATCAACAAGTATTGAGATGAATACTTTTCCTGAATACATTATCCTTCAATTTATCTCTTAAACAAATAGAAAAGTACAATTTATCTCTTAAACAAATTCATTTTGTTCTTAAACAATTGATTATGAATTACATCAATATGAAAATCCAAAAAAAAAGATTTTATTAATTGCATCTGTATTATCAAATAATTGAGGCATCTTCAATCACATTTCAAAATCATTATCAAGTGAGAAAACTATGTTTACAGAGATCAGATGAGGAAGCTCCACTAGGATATTGTTTACAGTAAATCAGCACTGCAAAGAGGCAACTCATATACCTACATAAAAAATTCTTATTGCCTTGTTGATAGGGCAATTGCTTTAGAAAACCTCTAAAATTAATTATCAATTTATTACAATTTCTATTTCATTTAATGCCCAGTCGAGTCGAGGTTATATTTTCCAAAACAAAAGATCCTTTAAATCTATCTAATTTAATGCCCTGTTGTTCATTTAATAGAAAAATTATTTTCATTACATTTTTTAGTAACAAACATTTTTTTTTTCATTAATAAACATTTGTATCACCCTTTTTCAAAAATAAAATAAAATCATTGTCAGTTCCTTGGACCAATCTTCCAACATGTCTTTCTTAATCTGCTTCCACTAGTTGTATGACAAAGTGTATACATATTTCCTATTAAGAGATTGGAATTGGTAAAATATAAAAGAAAGAAAGAAGAGAAGATGGAAGGAGATGTGCAAGTGAATAAGTGATGCCTACAAATGGCTATGTGCCTTCAGACAACTACTGAATGGTGTTAGTAGTTTGTCAGATGAGTTGAGAAGAGATTCGCAATTTGTCATTTGAACAAGCATGATTTGTTGATGAAACTCCGATACCCATGAAAAGTAGAGTGAGATAGTTGAAAGGAGGGAGGAGACAGATTGGGTGATTGGCTTCATTTATTTTTTCGTTGCTGTTGAGACCTGATACGACTGATAATTATGTATATAAGTACAGAAGCTTATCGGTATGGGCAAAGATCGTGATATAAAAGAGTCATCAGAACTCTACCAAGTGAGGTGAAAATGCTCTGATAATTTACACTGTACTCTTTGTTCTGCAGTATACACTGATAGAAAGAGTTCCTATGACATACTAATAATTCAATTTGATTGTCAGCTAAAAATGCTTTCAACTTCAGGTCATCTTCATTTTGTAGATTCACGTTTGACAAGTGCTAATAGGTAATGATTAACTATAAGATATTTCTATGCGAGAATTTCATAGGAGAAGCGCTAATAGCTTTATACAGTTCAATAATTTGTTTTGCTCGCAGTAAATTTCAGGACCTGTGCATCAGACTAATGTAGCTTTGCTTTATTGTCATTAGAATAATTAAAATATGTCACGCCCTGAGGAGCAGCATATCCGATAAAAAAAATCATGTTGAGGTAATCTATGGTCCGTGGGACCATGTATTTTAATGTTTGAGTAAAAGATTTAAGCTAGACTTATCCTTGTATTGATATGTGTATTTGAGTGTGCAGATTTGCAAGATACACATAGATTTGCAAAAGGTCCAAAAACTCCTCAGTCCGATCAGCCGTCCGATTCCCTTTCATCAAAATTGGTAAATTATCAATAGAACTAAGAATTAGGTTTATGGTTAAGACATACTTGGAACAAACCTAATACTGATTTGATACAAACCTGTGTTGGAATTTTTAAATCCATAAGAAAGGGTTGTTTGAATCATGACTCTTGTTCCTTGATGAGGAATATCTTTTAGTCAAGAAACTCATATCGTGTTTCAGAATTTTTTCTGAAATACCTATTATTAATGTAGTCTACACCCGTGTGGTCGGATGAGTTTTGGTTAAACAAACCTGTTCCTGGAAATATAAATTGTTAATGCAGTCTGAACAGGAACGTATTAGAGTTTCAGAAATTTTTCTGAAATCTGATCGGTCCACAGACTAATCAGAAATATTTCTGTATCGAATAATCAACGAACCTGATCGGTCACGGAGACCAATCAGGACTATGTGTCGAATGTAGCTGTGTTCCTTATTATCATATGATGCATATACATTGTTGTCATGATATATTTATGGTATATACCTCTCATATGTTATTCAAAAATTATCTTTCGTTATTTTGGGTTTGAGGAGAGACCCTCGTTTAAGGGGGAGTTATGTTGAAACTTAATAACCAAACCCTTTTTGGTCTTTGACAAAGGGGGAGAGAATGGTTGATTAAGTTTAGGTCTTGTTACAAATTTAATTATTGTAGGGGGAGGACTTTGATCCCCTAGCGATAATGAAAATTTGACTTCAATTGAATGCTAATACCTAAACTTAAAATCGAGTTGTCAAACAATAAAAAGGGGGAGATTATTGATGCAGCCTGACCTGATTGTTATTTTGGTGTTGACACCGATTTAAGTTTAGGTGGTTGAGTAAATTCGGCTTAAGTTCTGATCGTGGGTTGGGCATGAAATCCCAGTGAGTGAAGCCGGGCGATGGAAACCCCGGTGAGTGAAGGCGAGTCCTGGTGAGTGAAGCTAGGTGAAGAAAACCCCGGTGAGTGAAGTCGGGTCCTGGTGAGTGAAGCCAGGTGAAAGAAACCCCGGTGAGTGAAGCCAGGTGACGAAAATCCCGGTGAGTGAAACCGGGTCCTGGTGAGTGAAGCTAGGTGACGGAAACCCCGGTGAGTGAAGTCGGGTCCCGGTGAGTGAAGCCGGGTGACTGAAATCCTGGTGAGTGAAGCCAGGTCCTAGCAAGTGAAGCTAGGTGGAAGAAATCCCGGTGAGTAAAGTCGGGTCCTAGCGAGTGAAGCTAGGTGAGGAAATCCGGATGAGTGAAGCTGAGTCCTAGCGAGTGAAGCTAGGTGATTGAAACCCCAGTGAGTGAAGCAGGGTCCTAGCGAGTGAAGCTAGGTGACTGAGCATAAGTCATCCAAGTGACATGATCGGTCTGGAGTCCGATCAGGAGTTGACACGAGTTCCCTTGTGAACAGATCGGTCTAGTGACCGATCCAGGGAGTATGATTGGTCTGCTGACCGATCAAGGAGAGAACAGAAACATTCTGTGTGGTTTCTGTTTGGCTTCTAATCGTTCTGGTGAATGATCAGAGAGGGATCAGAAAGAGGCTGGAGAAAACCTGATCGGTCACTTTAACCGATCAAGGTTCTCCTGGACCGATCAAGCTAGGTCCAGATCGGTCCAGAGGTGACCTGATCGATCACTGTGACCGATCAGGGCACAACCTGATCGGTCAGGTGACCGATCAGGTGCTTCTAGTAGTGAACCTGCGGGTTGTGGCCAGTAAGCAGATGGATCGGTCAGTGCGACCGATCCACAATCCCTGATCAGTTTGTGTGACCGATCATGGAGTCACTGGATCGATCAGGAGGTTACCTTATCGATCAGGGTCTACACTGATCGGTCTGATAACTTTAATTCAAATCCACTGTCAGACTTCTGATTTTACTCTGATCACTTCTGTTTTCTCTGCTACCTTACTGATTCACTTTTATTTGCTGTGCTAAGCATCTGTTAAGTGTGCAGGTAATGCAGGGATGACTCAAACGAAGGAGGAGGGTCAACTAGAGACTTTCTGTTCGTCAGGTTTGTCCGTTTTCCCTTCGCAGGTTTCAACGACTTTTGGCGCGGGCTGGCATCGGCTGGCGAAGCTGACGACTGACCTGTGGCTCGGTTGAAGAGGGTTCAGTGGAGTCCAGTAGAGGTCAGTGGGTTGGTGGCGGAGGTTGCAGACGCTCCTGTGAGCTGCAGACGCGCTGGTGAGCTGCAGAGGTGCCAGTGGTGACCTGCTGATGAGCAGAGCTTAAAAGATGGCTGGCGAAGGAGAAGAGATAACTCTTGTATACACTGAAAGCTCTTGAGCATCTCTCATATCTTCTGCAACTTGAGCATTGTGAATTAGAGGAGAGCTTTGCGAGTCCATCAGCAAGCAGACACGAAGAGCAGAGAGTTCTTGCGTGAGAGTTGTATTGGGTTAATCTCGGTGAAGTGTTTCCTTCTGTGTATTCATTGTGCTTTGTATGATTCTCTATCTCTGAGCTTATTTCCATATCATCTTGAGACTCTTTGTGGAGAGGTTACTCCATCGAGAAGGAGGTTTCATTCTATCCGGATTTTCCGGGGCTTGATCTGCCGAAGATCAAGGGATCGCCCACCTCACGGGCACGCCAAGGAGTAGGGGCAAGTTATCCCGGAACCTTGTAAACCTTTGAGTTAGCATTGGTTTTCTGTTTGTTCTTCAGCTTGTTCTTCAGTTTCTGATTTTTTGTATTTTCTTCCGCTGCTAACCACAAGTGCAGAAAGTTCAAAGAGCAAGTGATTTGTGTGTCTGGCTATTCACACCCCCCTCTCTAGCCGTCCAAGGTCCAACAGCTTGTTCCAGCTTCTTGTCGTGAGGTTATTGCTGGGCCTATAGTGTTTCTGTTGTGATTTTAGGTGCTACCGAGAGCTCCACTTTGAGAACGGGTTTTGAAGCTAATTTCATTTGGTTTTGTAGTTCTCTGATCACGGTTTAGGACTGTGATTGTTTATCTGATGTGAAGTTTCTAATTTGAGAGGTGGTGTGTTTTCATGGTTGCTCTATTTCTGACGGGTGCTGCTGTGGGTTAATAAGTGAAGGTAGGTGGATGGTTTTGTTGGATCGAGAGAACCGATAGAGGGGGGGTGAATATCGGAAAACGTTCGGATTTAAGAATTAGAGAAGTTATGCAGCGGAAATTAAAACACACAAACGCAAACACCAAGTTTTTACTTGGTTCGGAGTCGCGGTCGGCTCCTACTCCAAGGCCCACGGTCGTTGACCGTTTACTACGGGCAATTCTATATTTGCGCAAAACGGTTTACAAGTAGATGTTACAATTGTAGTATAGTAAACACAAAAATAAAAATCGCTCTTCGTTACCGACGTCCGGTGTGGAATGTTTCTCGGAGCAGAGGGACATCGTCGGCGCTTGTATCTCGAGTCGGGAGGTTTCTGGAGCAAAGCGCGGGAGCAGAAGAGCGTGATTGCGTTGAATGGATTGAGTGTTGAAGCCTTGGGGTCGAGGGCCCTTTTTATAGCACCTGGGGGCGCCCGGAACGTCGGGGGGCCCCCCCCCACGTGTCAGCCGATCTGCTTCGCTCTCGGTCAGCTCTAATCCCTTAAAACTCGGGATCAGGTTTTGACTGGGGCGCCCGGAACGCTGGAGGCGCCCGGGTTGACCGGGTCTCTTCTTATCTATTGGCTTCGATGGGAGTTGCTTCGTTAGCTTCTCCTGGGGGCGCCCGGACCATCCGGGGCGCCCGGGAGCACGGGGGCGCCTTGGCCATGAGCTGCAGAAGCAGTTCCCTTGCTTCAGTTGTTTGTGTTCACCTTGGGGCGCCCGGGACACTCCGGGCGCCCTGGTCAGCTGCTGCCTCACTCCTTTGAGACTCTCTGAGCTGCAGACACTCGTTCCTTTTGTCCTGCATCCAGGGTTAGTCCAAAACAACATAAAGCAATAAGATGTTAGTTTATACAGCCTTAGCTGTCTTGGTTCTGACTTTGGGCCTCCAAAATGGAGCCCTAGGTCGAACCGACGCCTACTATTCCCTCGTCGGGGAACGCGTCCTCACCTACTCCTCTCAGGAAAATGTACCTAATGCCAACCGGCTCCTCTGGTTGGACTTTTGCCCAGCAGTCCTTTGCCAGGTGCATAGCTATCCTTCGCTAGGTCTTTAGTACCAAGCTGCCCTTCACTTGGTGCCTAGCAGTCCTTTGCTAGGTCTTTGTATCCTGGCATTTCTTCGCCAAGTGCCTGGCAGTCCTTCGCTAGGGCTTTGTATCCTGGCATTCCCTCGTCAGGTGCCTCGCTGTCCTTCGCTAGGTCTTTGTATCCTGGCATTCATTCGCCAGGTGCCTAGTTGTCCTTTGCTAGGGCTTTGTATCCTGACATTCCTTCGCCAGGTACCTAGCAGTCCTTCGCTAGGGCTTTGGATCCTGGCATTCCTTCGTCAAGTGCCTAGCAGTCCTTCGCTAGGGCTTTGGATCCTGGCATTCCTTCGCCAGGTGCCTAGCAGTCCTTCGCTAGGGCTTTGTTTCCTGGCAGTCCTTCGCCTAGTGCCTAGCAGCCCTTCGCTAGGACTTTGTTTCCTGGCAGTCCTTCGCCAGGTGCCTAGCAGTCCTTCGCTAGGACTTTTCCTGCACACTTAAGTAACATTGTTAGATAACAAATAATACTTAACTTTGAAGCCTTTGCCAATATCAAAACAAGGTTCGATATGGTGCTTCCTGCACCAACAAGTTTTGGATTGGTTATAGAAATTTTGTATCATTTTGATTGGAGGCATGGATCGGTTTGTATTAGGTTACAAATTTTAGGCTAATTGAAAAGAGTATAATAATTAGGATTAGTCTTGACTTAATTTTAATATTTATTTAGCTAAATATCGTGGGTGATTTTAGTTAAATAATTGTTATTCTTCTATGCAGGGCATTGATTGATTTTGCTACCATGTTGCGGATATTATATTGGACGGGGGGTTTTCGTCACACGAAATTCTTCATATCGAGGCGGGTACCCTTAACTTATCTTTATTAGATATAGTCAAACTCTTATGCATAGTTAGATATGGATAGCTGTAGGGATACCTGTTATTTTCGTCCTGTACTACTTCATTTGATACTTATTATCTGATTAGGTTTACTGCTTACTGTTCCATATTACTGCGTGTATTGGATTTACGGACAGTGTACCTTATACCTCACACTAGGATTAGGATATGGTGCATAATAGTTACATGGACTACTACATATCATGTAGATGACAGTAGAGTTAGATAGTGGATGATGAATGTGATAGTGACATACATCATCTTTGCACTAAACATATGTGGGCGACCAATGACTTCCTGGATGTTGAGACGAGTCGTCGGACATGCTACTGCTGTAAGGGCATACGTAGACGACTCTTGGCTCCATGGAGGTTGAGACGAGTCGTCAGACTTGCCAGATTACCTATCGTGTAGTCCTAGTTCCACTCTTCATTAGTGGATTATAAGTCACGGTACTGTGACAGGTCCCCTACTCTATCTGAAGATAGCAAGAGGTTGGGAGCGTTATTTTTTCCTAGGGCGGAGTACGTTCAATGTCCAAGACCCTGCCCATTCGGTTTCGCATTATACGCGACGATGGTCGTCTGGGTTGAGGGAGGACCTAGTCAAAGCCTTACCCACTCGGTTTTGCATAGATGCAACGGTGGTCGACTTGCATCAGAGGTGACCCATGTTGCATCATGAGCATGTTATGCATTGCTGCATATGGTTGTGAGTATTGTACTTGATTATTGCATTTGATTGACATGCATACTCTCGAGTTTAGATCGACACAAATATGTATTTTCTTTTCAGTGATTCAGTTATGCATTTCCTTCTATGGCACTTCATATTGTAGTAGCTTGAGACTTACTACTAGTTTACCTTTCTGTGCATACTTGCCTGTGCTTATTGAGTTCCTGGACTCACACCGTTATCCCTATTTTTCTCCCTTTCAGGATGATCGACTGGAGCGCCCGACAGCCTATCCCTGTTCACGTGTATCGAGGCGATTTCGTTGTTTACCTGTATTTGATGTTGGTACCTTCCATTTGTTTTCTTTGCATTTTCGCTGGTGTATTTTTGATTTGTCGTGATGCCTTGTATGGCAATATGGTTGTATTTTGTGTGCCATGGAGGCCTATGTTTTGTTCGTTTATCGTAAGTCATACCGGTACACAGCTTTTCTTGACGACGCCATTTTCATTTCGTTTCGGTCGCTTGTTCCAGTCCTATCGGATGTGGTACAGGTGGCTGGGAGGGTCACAGTGGTAAGGTTTTCAAATTATCCGCCGGGTCGAGGGAGAAGCAGTCCGGTTAGTATCGGACGAGCGGCTCCTCGGGGTGTGACACATGATCTAGAAATAAACTACTAGTATGCTTGCAAGGTACTACTAGCGATCAATCCATGCCGTGTATGAACTATACAAGAATAAACAGGAAACATCTCAAGGTTAAGCTACTAGTATCCAGCGGAGGTATACAAAAATAGATAGGTAATAGAAACATACTGCTATCATAACAAACCATACATATAAACTGTGATAATATCTAAAATAGATAAGTCGATGGAACCCACCTTAATAATAAGTCTGTGCGTAGAGAACCCCTGTCCAATATATAGATATTCGCGACTGATTAGCGTGTTGTACCAAGGATGCAACTTAGCTAATAATACATTTAAAATATTAACTGTCAAAAATAAGAAAATTCGAGGGTTTAAGAGTAAACTTACATAAACTTAGGGGCTCAAGTGGGAATTGACAAACTTGGAGGGGCTAAACGGAAAAGGGCCACCCTTAAACCTTTTCTTTTCCTTCGCTTCTTCCGCTCGAACTGTGTTTCCCCCCTCTTTCTCCTCTGTCTCCTCCTTGTGAGCTCCATCGATCGCAAACCCCACAACCATCTTTCTTTCTTCTTCTCCTCCATTAACATAAGCCTTCCTCTTCGAGCAACTCCCAAAGGTTCCATTTTGCCCACGCGACACTCGACGAGGAGATCGAGCTGCTCCTTTTTCGGGAGGCTGGAGGAGATGCGGATCTGCGCTACAAGGGGAGGGGCCGATTCACTCGATCTAGCTCCAGTCGTGAGGTTTTCCGCCGAGATTTGTTCGATTTCCGACGTGAAGTGTTGTACAGTTGTCGTTTCTGCTCGAGCGATGCAAACAATCCTTCAGGTGAGACTTAGGTTTGTTCCTTGGTTGATTTTTGTTCTCGGTTTTTGATCATTTTGGTGTTAGAACAGATTCTGTGTTGAGAATTTGACTTCGTTTTGCCTCTGATCAGGTTAGTTTGGGTAATGTTATGTTGATTTGGATTTGTTGATTCCCTTCTTAGAGTTTGTTCTTGTGTTGTTGGGTTACCGTGAGTTGAATCTATGGGGATGTTTTGCTGTTGATAATTAGAGTTTGATTTTTGTTTTCGTTTCCTCCATTTGATATCTGCCATGTTCTCCGATTAATAGTTGATCCAATAGGTTTTGTATTGGGTTGCTGATGAATGGCTTGACTCTGTGTTGGATTGTAGCAGTGTATGAGATAGTAGGAATTGTAAGGTTGGATGAGGATTCATTAGATTTGGTTAGATCCTGCCAAATTCGTTTCTTCAGGGATGTAGAAGGTTACTGTTCTGTTCTTGAAGTTAGGTTATGGGCATTTTGATTAAGAATTGTTGTGAGCCACCCATGGGTCTATGTGAGTTACAATTGGTGGAGTTAGATCCGTTTGGATTTAGGTTCGAATTTAAGTTTCTAATAAAGATTGACGTTGGTATGTGGATTAACCCGAGTGCGTATTAGGGATTGATCTCTATTATACTTAGCATGTAACTTAGCTAATTTATTAGTTATATAATTAGCTGAATAATGTTTTGATGCAGGGCATTGACGTAGTTCGCCTGTCGCGGATATTATTTTGGACGGGGGGTTCTCATCTCACGAACTTCTTTATATCAAAGGCGGGTACCTTTGACTTATCTTTATTAGATATAGTCACCTCTTATGCATAGTTAGATATAGATAGTAGTAGGGATACATGTTAGTTTTGTTTCTGTATTATTTCTTTCAGTAGTTGTATCTGTTTAGTTTTACTGCTTACTGTTCTTTATTATTGTGTGGATTGGATTTATGTACTACTTACCTTATACCTTGCATTAGGGTTTAGGCTATGATGCATACCGGTCATCTGGACTACTGCATATCATATAGATAACAGTAGGGTTAGATAGTGGGTGATGCATGGGATAGTGACATGCATCATCATTGCGCGTAGCATAGGTGGGTGACCTTTGACTCTCTAGAGGTTGAGATGGGTCGTCAGACTTGCTACTGGTATAAGGGCATATGTAGGTGACATTTGACTCCCTAGTGGTTGAGATGGGTCGTCAGACTTACCACATGACCTGTCGTGTAGTCCCAGTTCCACTCTTTGTTAGTAGATTATAGGTCACGACGCTGCGACAGGTCCCCTATTCTGTCTGGAGATAGTTAGAGATGTAGGAGTGTTACTTTTTCCTAGAGCGAAATACGTTCCGGTCCAAGACCCTGCTCATTCGGTTTTACGTGATGCGTGATGGTGGTCGTCTGAGTGGAGGGAGGACCTGGTCAGAGCCCTACCCACTCAGTTTTGCATAAATGCGACGGTGGTCGACTGACGTCAGGGGTTACCCATGTTGCATCATGAGCATACTATGCACTTCTGCATTTGGTTGTGTTTGCTGCACTTAGTTGTTGCATTTGGTTGACATGCATATTATTGGGTTTTGGATCGACATAGGTATGTACTTCTTTTCAGTGGTTCAGTTCTGCATTTTCTTTTCTATTATTGCATCTTTATTCGTGCTAGATGGAGACTTACTACTAGTATAACTTCTTATGCATATTGGTCTGTATTCGCTGAGTTCTTTGGACTCATCCCGTTAGCCTTATTTTTCCCCTTTCAGGATGATCGATTGGAGTGACCGGCAGCCTGCCCCAGTTCGTATATTTTCGAGACGATTCTTGAGGTTGACTTTGTATTTTGATGGTGGTACGTGCTGGTACCCTTTTTCGGTTAATTTTATCTTTTTATTTCCGCTGTTGTATTTGTGTTCTATTGTGTCGTTTTGCAAGGCGGTATAGTTATACTTTTGTGTGTCATGGAGGCCTTTGTTTCATTTTGTTTTATCATAAGTTGTACCAGTACACAGCTTTTGTCATCATCTTCGTTTTCTTTTCATTCAGTGCCTTGTTCCAGCCCTATAAGCTACGGTACAAGCGGACTGAGAAAGTCGTAGAGGTTAAGTTTCTGGATTATCCGCCGGGTCGAGGGAGTAGCAGTCCGGTAAGTATCGGACGGGTAGACATCTCAAGGTTAAGCTACTAGTATCCAACGGAGGTATACAAAAACAGATAGGTAATAGAAAGCTACTGCTATCATAACAAACCATACATATAAATTGTGATAATATCTAAAACACATAAGTCGAAGGTACCCGCCTCAATAATTAGTTTGTGCAAGTAGAGAACCCCCGGTCTAATATATAGATATCCACGACCGATTAGCGTCCTATACCAGGACGCAACTTAACTAATAATACATTTAAAATATTAACTAAGTTATATACCAAGTATAATTGAAATCTAACTCTAACTACACATATTGTTCAATTAATTGATAACTAAAGTCAATTCCCTAATCAGGCGGTAGGTTTGCGATTAAGGAGAGAATCAAACTCCACAACTGGGTGAAATCCTTTATAGCGATTGAGAAACAAAACAGGAAACAAGGCGGCACTAACTCACCTTCAACAATTGAAAAGAAGATCGACCCTATCTCGAAACGAAACGACGGCGGCCAACATTCGTGTGCTTAGCCAGAAAACCTCTCCTCAGTAGAGATCGCAGGCCACTCAGCAATGAAGGATTGAGAGATATAGGTGAAGAGGAAAGAAGAAGAAGAAGAACAACTTGCGTTCTCGATTTCGCGATCTGCCATCGGGATGAAAGGAAAGGGATTTAAGGGTTGGATTTTTACAAATAGACCCTCAAACTTGTGTTATTTACTCGAAACTCTTAAGTTAGGCACGTTATGCACTCAGACGCCTAAATTTCTGAATTCTACATTCTCCCTCACTAACTAAAATTTGGTCCTCAAATTTGATTATTACATGCAACATGGATAATAATACAGCACAAATACTGAACGAATAACATACAGTATAAATACCAAATGAAATCACTCGCACGTACCTCAAGTAAATTAGTAGGGATTGCGAGCTGGTAGTATCCTTGAGCTCCTAGGTCGTCATAGCATTAGAATGGTGTTGTCATCCATCTTTAACTAGTCAGATCATCTTGTTTTGCAACTGAAGCTCCCCGTGCTCCAAAATCCGCATAGGTACCTACTCGTAAGTCGTGTCAGGCTGAAATATGATCAACACCTTAGACAAGACATGAGAAGGGTCTAGCACATACTGTTGGTGCAATCATGCTCCAAATATTGTGTACTTTTGATATTTAGTTAAATGAGTTTAAGTTAGGCAATGTTGGTGATCTAACATGAAAATTGAGTAAGCAGGTACAAAGGAATGTCCAGGTATGAAATATTGGCAAAAGAAGACTTAGCATGACAAAGCCAAGGGAAGCACCTCAAGGCAAGCGCAAGGATGAGGAGTCGAGGGCTCGGAAGCAACCTAAGGGTGCAAGACTGATAGAAGGTGTTTGAAGGCTAAGTCAGGCTGGGCAACAATGTATCAATCGACTGATTCAGGAGTCAGTCGACAGCTACCCCGATTTTGGAACAAATAGAAAGATCAGTCGATTGATGAAAGGATCAGTCGACTACTACCAATCATAGAGATCGGTCAACTGGGTCAGTCACCAGTCGACTGGTAGGTTACCGTTGCACACTGACAACAGAAAATCAAACGTAAGTTACAGTGACCGTTGAAGCACATCAGTCGACTGATGCTGATATCAGTTGACTGATGTTGAGGGAAGTATAAAAGCAAAATTCAGAGCTTGAAGAAGACACAACTTAATCTTCTTATCTTTCTTGTACGTTTTGAAGTCTACAAGCTCTCAAGTTCTTAATTTCTTCCTCCAAAATCATTTTTATTTTGTAAGAGGAAGAGATCATCTTGTAAGGGTTTCTCCACCTTCAAGCTTGATTTGAAAAGTAGAAGAGCATTATGGAGATTGCTTGTGTGGGTGTGGATATTTGGATTAGTCACCTCAAGGAGGCGGAGACCAAGTAAATCAAGGGAGTTAGCATTGTTTTAGTTGTTTTTGATTTTGTCTATATATATTTTTTGTGCTTCCGGTAATAATTGTAGACAAAAATCAAGAGTTGTTATTCACCCTCCCCCCTCCTCTAGCTAGACGCAAAGATCCTAACACATACCTCCTTAGTATGGAGATATGGAATACATCATACACACCGGCGATAGATGGGGAACTGCCAATCGGTAAGCTACGACTCTGATCCTCTCCAAAATCTGGAAAGGGCTAATGTACCGCGGAGCTAGCTTACCTCTAAGGCCAAACCTCTTCACCTATTTCTTGGGTGAAACTCGAAGAAATACATGGTCGTCTATAAAAAACTTCAGAGGTCTCCATCTCTGGTCTATGTAACTCTTCTGATGATCCTGTGCCTCTAACATCCTTCGTTTGATGGTGCGAACTAACTCTGCCTCATGTTGTGTTCTCTAGGGTCCCAGCAGTTGGGGCTCCCCAACCTCCACCCAGAGGGTGAGTGTCTGGCGCCCTACCATACAACGTCTCTTTCAGTACCATCTGAATATCCAAGTGATAGCCGTTATTGTAGGCAAATGGTCCTCCCAGTTTCCCTTGAAATCCACAACGCAAATCCGCAACTGATCCTCCAATGTCTGAATAGTAAGCTCTGAGTGCCCATCAATCTACGGATGAAAAGTTGTGCTGAAACGAAGCTCTATGCCCATAGCCTTCTACAGGCTCTAACAAAAACGAGATGTGAACCGTGGATCTCTGTCTGAAATAATGCTCAAGGGTACACCTTGAAGTCTGACAATCTCTCGGTAATATAACTCAGCTAATTTGTCTAAAGAATCTGTCCTCTGGATAGCTAGGAAATGCACAAATTTAGTTAACCGATCAACGATTACTCAAATCGTGTCATGACCTCTCCTGGTCCTAGGCAAACCCATCACAAAATCTATAGTAATATGTTCCCACTTCCACTCAGGAATGAAAATCCTATGAAGCAACCCGGCAGGTCTTTGGTGCTCAGCCTTAGTTTGCTGGCATACTAGACATCTGACTACAAAATCTGCGATGTCTTTCTTTATACCGTTCCACCAGTAGGAACATCTCAAATCTCGATACATCCAGGTCTCGCCTAGGTGAATAGCGAACCGCGAGCGGTGCGCCTCCTATAGCATCACCTCCAATATAGGATGCGACTCTGGTACGCATAGCCTCCCTTGGAATTACAAGATGCTCTCATCGTTCTGGGTGAAGTCAGACTGTTGCCCTACGGCTACACGGCTGCCAAGGAACTTCAGATGTTGATCACTGGTCTACGCCTCTCTAATCCTCAACTTGATCGCTGACTTAGCAACCATCATCACTAGCAAACCTCTCTCTGTCTGAGTCTGCTCCTCTAATCCCAGCTCTAAGAAACCCTGAATCAACTTTGTGACCATAACTCGCTGACAAGCTAGAATTCCTTTGGACTTCCTACTCAGTGCGTCGGTGACCACATTAGCTTTCCTAGGATGATAGCTAATTGTGCAGTCGTAGTCCTTCAAAAACTCCATCCATCGCCTCTGTCGAAGATTCATGGTGCAAAAGGCGATTTGCTCGCCTCCAACACCCTCGCCAACCCGTCCTATGGCTAATACGAAGGAGGTAAATCACAGGGGCTACTAGCCCGGATACTATGGCTAGCGCATGTGAAGGTAACACTCACGTATTAACCATCAGTCTATTTCATGAGGATACCTCTGTCGAAGATTCAATTTCTCGTGATTGCTCATTAATTAGTTTAATATACGATGTTCATACAGTTTGATCAAACTTGTTTCTAGAGTTTCTACTACTATATTTATTTTTACCTTCAACAAACCTGAAGTTTATTGTGCAACCTAGAGGTTGGCTCAAGGCATAGACCATTATGGTCTATGCCTAGGGCCCCTATTATATTGGGGCCACTGATTTTTTATGTATAGGTATATTATATTTTTTAAATCAAATATGACTATTACTTTAGAAATATGAGTTTGGATATTCAGTATTTAAAATTATGATAAAAATAAATTTTCGTTAATATTTATTTTTGATAATTTTAATTTTTTTAATAGCCCGATTACATTTAGTCAATAATTTTAAATTTTTTAGAATTGGCCAATGATTTTTAATTTTATAAATTAAGTTTAAATTTGATTTTTTTTCTCGTCGAAGTTAGATTCGAATGAAAATTTTAATATTTTTACTGTTAAATTAGATTTGGATGATTATTTATTTTTTAACTAAGATGTGATCTGTAATTTTTTATTTTTTATTCATAAAAATATAATTTATAGATCAAAATTAAGATTGGTTAATTAATTATTAGTTATATTATTTGTAATTGATTTTTTTTATAAAAATATTTTTGAAACCAAAAATATATTTAATATTGCTTTATAATTTCTCTCTAAATTTTATTTTTTTCTCCTTGGTTATTATTTTTACGATTATTATGTCCTTGCTCATCGACAAGTTAGTATGCATACTCTGTTTTTTTAATAATTCGATATGAACATTTAGTAAAAAAATAATTTTTATTAAATAAATTTGATTGGTAATTTACTAAGTTAAAATTGATAAAATACAGCTTGGTTCAGAAGCACCCGTCAATATGGGATCTAAGGGAAAAGTTTATTTTATACAGTGACTATATATGTTACTTGAACCTGTTATCTCTAAATTACATAGTAATAATTTTATGATTGTGTCAAGATTTTCCTTAGTTTCATCAAAATTAAAATTAATAGATGATTTTTTGAAAATAATAATTAAAATGTATATTAATAGTATTAAAATAATTAATTACCTATTATCAAATTAGTTATTATTTTTAATATTTTATTTGCAAAATTTAACTTTACTTATCTAATTACAAATATTCATTAGATAAATATATTATTTTTTAATAAATTATGTCGTAAAATTTAACATAAAATAATTTTTAATTTTTAATTTTACTAATAAAGAAGTGAGATTTGTCACAAGATAAAATTATTATTACATGACCTAGTCTGTTTCCAATTGCATAAATAATCTTTTAAAAATTATCTTTTTAAATTTTACTAATAAAATTAAATATCTTTAATAATATTTTTAATATTTATTTAAAAAATTAAGGCCTTAAAATTTTGTCTGTCGGGGACCTCAAGATTCGTTGGTTGTGCTTCATTTCATAATTATTTATGGTTTTTCATTTCAAAAATTAAGACACAACCATCATGAGAATTCTCATTGATTAGCCATCAAAACCATGATTTGACTTGCCATGTGGCTGTCCCTGTAGAAGGTGGTGTGCCCACTCAATGCAGGACCATCTTGGTAGAGAAGCAATTGTAGTTAGTCTTTGATATGAGCCGGCCCTTCTTGAGATGTTCAGCTAACGATCGACATTGGCATTGCCTGATAGAGTCCCCTGCTACTTCTGTCCCCCTAATGGAAGAGTTCCAACGCGACCTGTTGCCATGGTTTTGTCACTCCAATATGACTGTCATTTGCTAGCTTTTAATTCTCTTAAATCCCCCTAGCTAGCTGTGAGCTTAACTGTGATCACAACTTAAACTTAATTCGGATATATATACTCATGGTGCATGTCTGGTGTAACTCTGATACATTCAAGCCAACTTGCCTTTATTTCAGGTTCTAGTAATTAAGAAGTCTGGTGTAATTAAACCAACTAAACAAGCTAAATAATCTTAATCAAAAGGTTAAAGATCATAAGCATACAAGGTTAATTGGACAAACTAAAAAGATTAAGTGCAAACTATTCATATGGAATCAAATATGTCGAATAAGTTAAACATATTAGATGCAAAAAGTATTTTGCCCTGTTAATTGGAGCAAAGTTGACTTGAAAAGTATTTTTTGTGCTTGGAATTGACTACACAAGGACAATATCGTGGACCAAGGCTAATTATTTAAACACGAGAAACACACTTTTCATCTCACCGAATTTGTTAAATCATCATTAAATCAAATGATGTGTTAAATTATCATCACTAGAATTCTTGCCATCTGTCTCGTTAATGATTCGTTAACAATGATTAATATGCTACTAAATCACTATTAACAATGATAATTACTAAAGGAAATTTTTTGGATGCTCAGTACTGCAGCTTTCCGACTCACTGAGTCACTTTCAATTGGCCCTCTGTTTCCTTTCTTCATAGCTTCCACGTAATTGCTTATCTTCAAACCTGTTCTTCCAATTATTTGGAATGTTTTTTCTAAGAAAAATTATTACAGGTCCTGCCTGGTTTATATATATATCTTCTAGATCTCCTCCAACAATGGCAGAGTTAGAGCAGATCGAACGACGGAGAAACTATAATTCCGGCGGGCAAATGGCGAAGGTTCACCCAAACACCGAAGAATATTGCATCCCCGGCGTCGAGGTCGCCGGCGACGGGAAGGAAAAGAGCAGGGTGTTGACGGTGTGGAGGAAGTCCCTTCTCTTCAGTTGCAGCGGCTTCACGGTTTTCGACGATGAGGGAAATTTGGTCTTTCGAGTCGATAACTACGGTTCCGGCCGTGCCGGTGAGGTGGTGCTAATGGACGCCGCCGGGAAGCCCCTGCTCACTGTCCGGCGAAAGGTGTGTGATTAATTCTTAGTGTTTTTTTTTGACAAAATGCGAGATTTCATTAGATCTAAATTAGATTGCTTTATTTTCAATTTGATCGCAGAAGTTGAGTCTCGTTGAGAATTGGAAGATATACAACGGCGAGGACGCGGACAACCCCATCTACTCCGTCAAGAAGCAGTACGCCAAGGCCGCCCTCGCTCACGTGACGGCCTGCCGGAGGCGCTGCGGCTGCGCCGCAGCCGGGTACGAGGTGGAGGGGTCGTACTCCAGGCGGAACTGCACGGTGTACGACGAGCAGCGACGGCCGGTGGCGGAGGTCCAACGGAAGGAGGCCGTCGGCGGGGTGGGATTCGGAGACGACGTGTACCGCCTGGTGGTGCGTCCGGAGGCCTACGCGTGCCTCGCTATGGCCGTCGTTGTCGTCCTCGATCAGATGTTCGGATAAAACATATATCGATCTCTCCGATCAAAAGATGAGATCGACTCAAATTTTGCATGAATTTTTGTTTGTTTGTTTATTGTTTATTTTGTTTAAAAAAAATCATAATTATCTTCATGCACATGGTTTTTTCCCCCAAATCCAACCATGAAGATCGAAGGTGAGCCATCATCAAAAATATGTAAAAGACACACTTGTTTTAATCACAAAGTGAGTTGCTTAGAGCACATGTTGTATCCGCATAACAACTCTCAAGTAAATTGTAAGCTAAGCATTCTCTAAGTATATTAAAGACAGACAAAAGAAACTGAGAGAGAATTAAGAAACATAGCTAGGATTCAACTAAATTCTATTCCAAATGCATTCAAGTCTCTGAAAAACAACAAGCTTCTTTTGTCAATGGTACTCTTTAGGTGCAGTTGACCTGGGTGAGAGCTGTAGTTTTATGGTGTAGTAGTTGCGTTGATGCAGCAATATGAATGTTCCAGTTAAATATCGTGGATGATCAATCACCCGTCAACGAACGGATTCACTCATTCATTCTTCGGAGGTTGTCAATGAAGGCAATCAAGGAGACCTAAAATGCACTCCACAAGAGGATTAGACTAGCGTAGGGGAGTCCTGGCAGACCACTCCTGTTGGATCATTGTCAGGCCGGCAAGAAGGAGGATGAATTGCTTTGCGAGTCGAAATTCTATCTTTTACACTTTTCTTATAAAGATGGACATTAATTGAGCAGTTAATTAAAAATATATAAGTAATCAAAACAAATTAGTAAGAGATAAAAAGGGTTACTTGGTTACAACCAGGGTAGTTACTAATTCAAGGCTGTTGAAAGCTCCACTATCAAAATCTCCTGCTCCACTATCAAAATCTCCTGCTCCACTATCAAAATCTCCTTCATTTGTAGGCAAAGTAGCCTCTTACAAACTTTGAATAGCACAGGAAAAAATTAGGAAAATGTAGTACAAGAGTTATTGTTGAAACCTCGCTTCTGGGGGCTATTTATAGCGTAAATACTCAAGTTACCTTGTGCTGATGTGGACCTGAGGCGCCTCAGTTGTGATCTGAGGCATCTTAGATGGATAAACTTTTATCCACACTGCCAAGGTAAACTATTAATAATTTCTGTTCTAAGACGTCTCAGTTCGGAACTGAGGCACCTCAGTTCTGATCTGAAACGCCGCAAGTCCAAACTGAGGCGCCTCAGTTCAGTTTTTGCACAAAGCTAAATCTTTCAGCTGATGTGCCTCACTCAACAACTAAGGCACCTCCAACACGTCAAAGTCAACATCCGCATTGACTTTGACTTTTTCTTCTTCCGCTTGGGTGATTTTTGGCCAACCAGAGTTAGGCTCACCCGAATCCGACTCTGGCCTTTTGCCTCGAACAAGCTTCCTCCCCGGCTTCTCGTCCCTCGGACATCACACACGTCATTTTCGCTCCACCGGTGTACTTTTCCGTAGTCTTCGCGTCCCTCGGATGCACCAAGCCATCGGCTTCCTTCTCCGTGTCATCCTTCTCATCTACTGCTTCTTTTGTTCGACTTTCTCCGCTCCTAAACTCCTGCACACTTAGACATAGGGATCAAAACAGACCAAGACCTATCTTGACTTGTTAATCACATCAAAACCAACCTGAGGTACTTATAATCTCTCCATTTTTGATGTGCATCAACTCAAGTTAACTTGGGGTAATCAAACAAGAAAATAATATTATTTATTTAAAATAATAAAATAAATATTATAATTTATCACAAATAATGTAATTAAATTTCAAATTGTCCTCTCCTTAACTTAATCCTCATTACTCTTCCCCTTTGATCACATCAAAAACATAGGGTGAAGCAAATAACGTCAAAAAAATAGATGTTAAGGGGTACTAAGTAAAATTGATCTTAAGAAAATATGTTTTGAAAGATAAAACATTTATAAAATAAAATTAATTCAAAATTGATTTAGGAACCCAATATAGGTTTCTACCTATAGGTTAATTAAGAATTTTGGAGGAATATAATTCTTAGATATTTTATAATTTGGCCTCTGTGATTCCTAACATACCAGTTAAGACCTCTATTATAAAATTCTTTTAGGAGAGTAATTTAAGCTAACACATGCATAGTCATTTTTTTAATTTTGCTAGTTGTGCCCTTAATTTTTCATTTTCACTTTTCACATGATCATACAGATTTGAAGGACATGAATTTGCTAATGTCTTCTTCAAATTAATGTTCTTTGTCCTTAACATACATAACGATTTAAGTAGGGATCTAATACCACCGTACAATTTATCTGGAGAAAGCTTGCATACCTCACTTACCATATCGTCGTGTCTGAAACTGGACGCTCCCCCTTCACTGCTGCTTTTTTCTATTGAGTCTCCCCCTTCATCGATGTGCATGTTGGAGGTGGATGCTTCGTCATCCTCTTCTTGATGACTTTCCATAAGTGCAAGTCCAGCGTAGGCCTCGATCTCATATTCTTTTGAAGATGTGTCATCTCACATTGCTTTTAAATTCTTGTGCTTTGATTTGTTTCCTATTTATTTCATTTTATTCTTCAATTTATAGTATTGCTCTTTAATGTGACCTTCTTCGTCACAATGGTAGTACCTAACTTGTCTTTTTCTTGGTGACCGTTTCTTGCCCTGCGACTTAATAAACTTGCTAGATTGAAAGTATTTACCAAGTTTCTTACCATACACGTTGTTTCCTCTTCATCGACTGAAGACTCCGAATCTGGATTAGTTCTTCTTGCAATCAGGGCAATGTTATCCATCTTTTCCTTTCTTGATCTTGTATATCGAGATTCGTCTAATTCCAAAATGGAAAATATCTCGTCAAGGGTACTTAACTCAATGTATTTAATCATCGCTTGAAGCTCGGCCACCGTCTCTCTATCCTTTATTCGGAGATTATTTAGTTGGTTCCGAAGAAGATTTTTTCTTGCTGACTTGGCTTCTGACGTACTCTCGTGAAGTTCTAGGAACATCTCCCAGAGCTCCTTTGTGGAGTGATAGCTGCCGATTCGATTGACTTCTTAAGGAGGTAGAACCGATAGCAAGTAGAACTCTGCCTTGGCGTTGGCTACAGAATCTGTTTGTTGCTACTTGCTCCAGAGATGCACTTCTTTAACTTTGTCATCCTCATCTATGGACACTTCAAAACCATATTTTATAGTTAGTAATATCTAAAAATCAGTCCTAAAAACACCTCCATCTTCTTTTTCCATATTGCGATGTTTTCTTTGAATTTGAGCGGTTGAATGCAGGATCAGACCATCATCTTAATGCTTTATCGGGCGGTTAGTCCTTCAAAAAGCGCACCCGCTCTGATACCACTTATAGGACCGTTGTAGGCTGGCAAGAAGGAGGGTGAATTGCCTTGCGAGTCTGAATTCTATCTTTTGCACTTTTCTTACAAAGATGGATGTTAGTTGCAACAGTTAATTAAAAATATATAAATAATTAAGATAGACTAGTAAGAGACAAAAAGGATTATTTGGTTGTAACCAGAGTATTTGCTAATTCAAGGCAGTTGAAAACTCCACTACCAAAATCTCCTTCGTTTATAGGCGGAGTAGTCTCTTACAGACTTTGAACAGCACAGAAAAAAGCTTGAAAAATGTAGCACAAGAGTTATTGTTCAAACCTAGCTTATGGGGGCTATTTATAGCCTAAATACTCAAGTTACCTTTGTGCTGACGTGGACCTGAGGTGTCTCAGTTGTGATTTGAGACGCCTCAGATGGATAAACTTTTATCCACACTGCCAACGGTAAACTATTGATAATTTCTGTTCTGAGACGCCTTGGGTCGAAGTTCAGATTTGAAGCACCTCAAGTCCAAACTGAGGTACCTCAATTCAGTTTTTGCGCAAAGGTGATTCTTTCAGCTGAGGCACCTCACTCAGCAACTGAGGTGTTAAATCCAACACTTTAATTCCACTCCGAAAAGTTTTCGGAAAAAGGGATTAGGGTTCCGGGCCCTTAGACGAAATTTTGGGAGTCTAAGGATCAAAGAGAAAATGTTTAAGGGGCTAAGAGAAAGGTTCCCTAGCATTTAAGGATTTATCACGGGATTTTAAGGGATTAAAGGGGCTTATTGCAAAATTCCACTCACTTAACTCCTCACCTCCCCCTCGTCTCACTGCCCTAGCCCGAAGTCAACCTCTGCCTTCACGTTCTTTGCTTCAACCACAAACCCGATCTCCCGAACCCTTTTCTTTCCCCAACTCTTCTTCTTCACCTTGCCTTAGCCTCGACGCCGGATTCTCAAGCGCAGACCTTGCCTCTAACTCCACCGGGCCAGAGGGCAGTTCCGACAAGGAACACAGAGGAGGACCAGGAGACAAAGCGGATTCGTGCCTAGCCACGATCAACCCCAACTCAGGCGACGTTGGAGTGGTGTTGATCCCTAGATTCCCAAACGTTTGGGTGTTGTGGAGGCTTGCGAATTCGGGCGTCGTTGGCCCTCCGACCATAGCAGGTAGAGAGTGGGTTTGTTTTGGGTGTTCCTCTTCCTCAATCGCCACAAATTGTGGTTAGCTCTTGTTGAGGTCTAATCCCCATAATCACAGCCTTTTCATTGTATATCTAAAGGATTGGAGGGGGATGAATGCCAAGCTTAGGTCCGATTGAAGTTTAAGTACTGATGGCTTTGGATCACCTAGGATTTGTTAGGACCGATGGCGTGGCTAGAGGGGAGTGAATAGCTCGATCACCCCAAGTCGCAATTCTCCCTACAATGTTAGCACAAGTGGAAGCTTAATAATTAAAATAACAATGCTAACACAATACCGTTTTACGTGGTTCGGAGATTTCTTGCTCCTACTCCACGACGTGTCCTTGAGGTGGGCGATCCCTTGATTCTTCGGTGGATCACACCCCGGCAATCTCCGGCTAAGTCTTTCTCCTTCTCGGTGGAGAACAACCTCTCATAATCATTTTCCTCCTTACAAGATGAAGCTAGGGTTTGAGAAGGAAGATGAGACTAGAGAGAAGATCTTACAATTAAGAGCTAATCTTCTCTTAGCCTTAAGATTCTACTTAAATAGTAGAGAGGGTTGTTTAAATAAATAGCCCAGTCCGCTACCAGTTGACTGCCCTTGGGCAGTCGACTGATGTCCAGCCAGTGGCTAGCCAATGACTAGCCCAACGGCTATATTTTTGAACTGATCAGTCGACTGGTCCCTGGACCAGTCGATGATCTTTCTGTGAACTTTCACTCGGCGCTGGCAATCGACTGATCCCATTTCCAGTCGACTGCCTAGCTTATAAGTCCACTCAACCTCACTCCGAAGATCATCCTTCATGTATGCCTTGAGGTCCACTTCTCGTCTTGCCCCTTGAAGTTATCTTCCTTCGGCTCTCGTCCCTCGGATGCGCTCACAAGCCCATGGCTTGCCTCCATGCCATCCTTCGCGTATGCCTTTGAAGTCTACTTCCTTGGCTCACCCTTGAAGTCCTCTTCCTTGGCTCTCGTCCCTCGGATGCGACACTTCGTTGCTCATGTGTAATTTACCAAGTCCTGCATGACTCAAGTACACACATCAAATTAACATGATAACCTAACTTAATCATATTGACACACACATCAAAACCGATGATCCACTCGATCACACTTGATTGATTGCCCCAACAATCTCCCATTTTTGATATGTGACAATATGTTTAAGTTAGGTACTAACATAACAATTGAAAGTTAAAAGCATAGTATACTCAGAAGAATAAACATGCATCCTTCCCCTTAACCTATGCCTTATCACACGATTTTCAATTTTTTTCATAAACATAAAGAGTTGAGTTAAAATCTAACTTAAACCTTTCAATTCTCCCCCTTTGACACCATCAAAAAAATTGCTCCAAGCAATATTACCTATTGGTATCAATTTGGGACAAGTTTCATATTCAAAAAGGCTCAGAAATCTAAAACTACCTGCCCCAGTCGACTGATTCAGTTATCAGTCGACTGGTCTCAGCGAAATACCAAGTCACAGAATGTTCAGTCGACTGCTCCCTGAGCCAGTCGACTGATACGTATCAGTCTAAAAATTTCAACTTTTGAGCTGAAGTTCAGAAATGCATATAAAATTCCATAAAATTTGAAAAATTATAAAATTTTGTAAATATATTTCTTATGATGTATTCTAACAGAGAAAAGTACATTTTCATGAAAAACTAAACATGTTTGACTTTTTGACCAAACCTTAAATTCTTTGAAAAACACTCCATTTTGTATCAAACTTACATTCTAGTTTTAAAAACATGTGTTTTGCAAACCCATTCCATAGCAAATAAATCACAGAAATATTTTCAAATCATTTGAAATGTCCAACTATGATCTATGGGCAAGATGTCCATTAATTAAACATTTATTTTTCCCATAATTGGTCTATTTTCAATAATGTGATACATCCAATAACCCAACAAAATGTCACAAGCATAAGTGTGTTATTTGTATCATCTTAACATCTCATATACATAAATACAATCATGAAGCAAAGTAATATGAGATATTTTTATGGTAAACCATATTTAGCCCAATTCATCATGAAGTTCTACTATGGGCTACAAACTCCCCCTTAATGTCTCAAGCCAACCAAATTTAAAAAATTTAAAATTTTAATACAATGGTTGACTTAATCCCAAATTATCTAATCCTTGAGGATTGACTTTGGTACCCAATAGAAATGTTTCCTAATTGGGTTAACCAAGTACTCCTTAGGGATCCATTTCTTACTTAGGGTCTTGGTCTTTACTTGTCCTCTAGCAAGTAAGCAATGATAGGTTCTTTTATTGCTAGATTTTCCAAACCCTAACCCTTCTTTCTTGAAACTTGCTCTTTAGCTCTCAATTATCATATCTAGTGTTTTTGAGCCAATTTCAAATTTTCTAAGGGCTTTAGTAAGACTATCTACCTTTTCCCTTAAATCCTTATTTTCTTCTTCTAAACATGAGTCATTTGAAATAGAAGAAGGAGCATGCACATCATCCTTAATTTTCATGGATTCTAATTTTCCTTTAGCATGCTAATCTCATTTTCAAGCACTTAATCTTCTTTCTAGCATTAACCAAATCATCATTAGTGCTAGAAATTATTTTTACAAGAATAGAAGTGGGTAAGTTGTATACCTCACTTACCGAGACATCCGATTCTGAAGTTGAGCGTCCCCCTTCACTTGAGCTCCCTTCATCTTCACTTGAGCTCTTTTCTTCTTCAAATTCGGATGATGTAGAGGCAATGTCATCAATTCCCATTAGTGCGAAATGAGATACATGATGTTCCTCCTCCTCCGATGAGGATGAATCATCCCATGTAGCCTTCAAGTTTTGCACTTTCTTCCCCTTCTCTTTTGATTTCTTCTTTGTTAGATCGTGACCGTTTGCTAGAGGGGGTGAATAGTAATTTCTTCGATTTCTACCTACGATGTTAACGTGAGCAAGTGGAAACAATAATAACACAAATAACCAACGCTAACACCAAACCTTTTACATTGTTCGGAGATGACGCTCCTACTCCACGGCTGTCCGTATGGTGGACGATCCCTTGATCCTTCGGTGGATCACTCCCCAGATGCCCTCCGGCTAGCTCGTGTAGCTCCTTGTGGGTGGAGAAACCTTGCCACAATCCCGAACACACCTCTGAGCTCTTAGACTACTATTTGGTCATTAACCAAAGCCAAATTTGTCAAGAGTCTCAGCCAAAACGAAGCCCTTTTAAATAGAGCTTACTTCTGTTATGGCCGCTACCAGTCGACTGCCCCAAGGGCAGTCGACTACCCTCACTCAAATTCGACCGTTGCAAGCCCAACATTCGAATTCTCAGCCACTACCAGTCGACTGCCCCCACAGCAGTCGATTGATATTTCTGTGGTGTTTCCCAGTCGACTGCCAAACCACCAGTCGACTGCCCCACCTAGGTTTTCCTTCCCGAGTACAATTCTCTCCGCACTCAACCCCTAGGATTTCCCGAGTACATTTGCTCAGCACTCGACCCCTCACAACTCAGCTGACTCTTCACCAGCAGCCTCGATCTGTTGCCTTCACGCCCTCTTCGTCTTCGGCCCTCGTCCCTTAGATGCGCACACAAGCTCCAGCTTGCCTCCATGTCATCCTTCACGTATGCCTCGAAGTCCGCATCCCTCGACTCATCATCCCTGCTATCCATGGTCCCTCGGTGTACACAAACCCACGGCTTGCCTTCATGCCACCCTTCACCGTACCCGAAGCCGTCCAGCTAAGTCTATGTGTATCCTGCAAACCTACACACTCCAATACACATATCAAAACACAAGGGTAAGCCTAACTTAAACCCTTTTCCCAAACATCAAAACACATGGTCGCTCCGGACCATAGATTGCCCCAACATTCTTTTCTTCTTTCTTCTTTCCTTCCTTCTTCTTCAAGAGGGGGCACTCATCTCTCATATGTCCTTCTCCTTGCTAATTGTAGCAAATGATCTTCCTTGTTTTACTTTTGCTTCTTGACCCTTTCCTATCATGAGACTTGTTAGTAGAAACATGTTTAAATATTTTTCTCATTTTTCTTACCATGTAGGATTCCACATCACTATCCATTGATGCACTTGATTCCTCGGAATCGGATGAGAAAGCCTTCTTCTTCTTACATTTTCCCTTGTTTGCCACAAGAGCTATACTTTTTGACTTGTATACCTCTTCAGTTGTTCCTCCAACTCGAGTTTCATGAAGCTCCATGGTCGAGAAGTATTCTTCTAGAGATGTTTTCTCTATATACTTGGAAATGTAGTACGAGTCCACCATTGAGCTCCAATTTGATGTTCTTGGGAATGCATTGATGGCTTTCATCAAAATGTCTCGGTTTGATAATTGTTCTCCTACACTTGTAAGTCAATTAAGTACTTCCTTAAATCTAGCATGTAAATTTGATACCTTCTCCTATTTATCAAGTTTGATATTGTTAAGTTGGGATCGGAGAAGATCTCTCTTTGCCATCTTCGCCTCCGAAGTGCCTTCATGAAGCTCTACTAACTTTTCCCATAAATCCTTGGCACTTGAGTGACTCCCAATCCTTGTTACTTCTTGTTGAGGGAGTACACTTAGTAGATGATGCAAAGCTTTGAAATTTGCTAGATGGTTATCTCTTTGCTTCTTGCTCCATCTTATTTCATCAAGTAACTTGTTCTCTTGATCCCTAGGCACTTCAAACCCATTTTTCATAGTTAACATTATATCAAAATCGATATTGAAAAATACCTCCATCCTCTTCTTCCACCATGAGAATTCTCCCTCGAATTTTGATGGTTGGATGTGTGAGCCGGTCATTTCAAAGATTTTGCTCTTCTCAGCGGTTAGTCCGTTGAAGGCGTCCTTGCGCTCTAATACTACTTGTTAGGATCAATGGCGCGGCTAGAGGGGGTGAATAGCTCGATCACCCAAGTTGCAATTCTCCCTACAATGTTAGCACGAGTGGAAGCTTAATAATTAAAATAACAATGCTAACACAATACTGTTTTACGTGGTTCGGAGATTTCTTGCTCCTACTCCACGGTGTTCCTTGAGGTGGACGATCCCTTGATCCTGAGGTGGATCACGTCCCGGCAATCTCCGGCTAAGTCTTTCTCCTTCTCGGTGGAGAATAACCTCTCACAATCTTTCTTCCTCCTTACAAGATAAAGCTAGGGTTTGATGAGGAAGATGAGCACTAGAGAGAAGATCTTACAATTAAGAGCTAATCTTCTCTTAGCTTTAAGCTTCTACTTAAATTGTGGAGAGGGTTGTTTAAACAAACAACCCATCCCACTACCAGTCAACTGCCCTTGGGGCAGTCGACTGATGCCCAGCCAGTGGCTAGCCAACGACTATATTTTTGAGATGATTAGTCGACTGGTCCCTGGACCAGTCGACTGATCTTTCTGTGAACTTTCACTCGACGCTGGCAGTCGACTGATCCCATTGCCACTCGACTGCCCAACTTACAAGTCCACTCAACCTCACTCCGAAGCCCATCCTTCGCGTATGCCTTGAGGTCCACTTCCTCGGCTCTCATCCCTCGGATGCACTCACAAGCCCACGGCTCGCCTCCATGCCATCCTTCGCGTATGCCTTTGAAGTCTACTTCCTTGACTCGCCCTTGAAGTCCTCTTCCTTGGCCCTCGTCCCTCAGATGCGACACTTCGTTGCTCATGTGTAATTTACCAAGTCCTGCATGACTGAAGTACACACATCAAATCAACATGACAACCTAACTTAATCATATTAACTCACACATCAAAACCCATGATCCACTCGATCATAGTTGGGTTGATTGCCCCAACAGATTCGAGGTAAGGAAATGGACATAGTTGTTTTGAGTTAAATATTCGAGTTTGAGGTTGGAGAATTGGCCTCAATCTGAATTTTGGGTGAGATGTTCTTGGAGGTTCTGTTTAATCGATTTCGGAATTTCCGCAACTGGGGTCTTCTTTGCGGCCGACTATAGAGATCATCTCCTCGCTCAGGTATGTTATGATTCGGATTCCAACGTGTATTGCTGATGTTGTCCCTGTTTAGGGTTGAGTTGGTTTTGGTTATGGAGTTCTTTCTGTCTTAAGTCTGAATTGCTTCCATGTTAGATTTCTGTTGTGATGGCAGATCTGAATTCCGGAAACTTAAATTGGCAATTGGAGCTGGGATTAGAGGTAATGTGATTGAATTGGGTTTTGATGTTTGTTGTTGAAACTGTCTTGTGGTAGGATGATTTAGTGTCTCTGATCATGTTGACAGGATTAGTCTGTTTAGATCCTTGTCATGAGCTTGTTCCATGTGATTCCATTTTTAGATAGTTGATTTGGGTAGCTGATGTATATTTTCCTAGACTTGTAAGGTGGTAGATGGACCTTGTGAGCTTGTGAAGCTCATGACCAATTGGAAAGGGTTAGATTGCGTTGGGAACTGAGCTAGTCTAGAAACGAAGGAATGATACGCAACTAATCATTTAATTGCGTGGTTAACTAGATGATTCTATATGGGAATAGATCTAGTATTTAACCTAATCTTAAGTATGCGAGGTAATTAAGAACCAATCGGTTAATTATATGAAATTAACTGAAAAATGGATGATTTGGTTAACCCTGGTTCGGTTTAGGGATTTATTGGCTGGTTGATATCTGTTTGCAATAGCTAATTAAATATGACCTTGGTAAAGGACTTGACTTGGATTTATCGTTGCGGATTATTGGCAGGTGGTTCTTTTCTATTGTGATACGGGCTTCTACTCTTTGGAGGTGGGTACTTCTTGCTTGTATTCTATAGTTCCACTTTATTTTTATACAAGGCAGTAAAAATACACAGGTGGGTACACAATAGGCAAGGTAAATCTTACCGGGACCGGAAGTGTCAGAGATAGTTGGCCTGCCCAGGCCTCTCGAGCCTTTTGTCCCTCTCCCCCTGTGCATGACCGCCTCCTCCAGCTAGCCTTCTGAAGCCCTTGGGTTCTTCCAGGACTCTGACCTGACCACTCATAGCATCGTCGAGACACCAACTGGTCCTCTTTGACTTCAACCACTCAGTCGCCTACGAGAAATTTTATCTTCTGGTGGTAAACAGATACCACTGCCTCGAAAACACTAACGCTGGGCGGCCCAGGATGGCGTTGTAGGAGGAGGGAGAGTTCACAATCAAGAAAGGCGTCCTCCTGGTCCTCTCCAGCACGTCGTTGTCCAATGAGAGTGATAAGGTGATTTGCCCTATCGGCTGTACTCGATACCTCGTAAAGCCGAACAGTGGGGTCGAGACTGGGAGTAGCTCATCCTCGTCGATCTGCATCTGGTCCAGAGCCGCCTTGTACAGGATGTTCACGGAACTTCCTGTGTCCATGAAGATGCGCTTAACCTCGTAGTTGACAATGCGGGCTAGGGTTACTATGGTAACTTCATGGGGAGCTTCCACCTCTTCTAGGTCTGCTGGACCGAAAGAAATTGTAGGGTCGTGCTCCTGGCTCCGGCTCGTCCCAATGGAGTAGTTTTCCAGTCACCGGGTATGAGACTTCCTTGTCCGGTGGGAATCTCCTCCGGTGGGTCCCTCGGAGATTCCTCCAACATGCCCCGAGGGCGGGCCACGCATAGGGGCCTTTCCCTTCTGGGGATTTCTTTCTAAGGAGAGAGATCTTTGGGGTGCAGGCCCCAGACTCCATCCTCGCGAACGTGATCAAGACCGATGGCAGGTCTCATTTTCCCCGGCCTACTGCCGTTGAGGAGAAAGGCTTCGTCATTGATACCTTCGGCGATACCCCGTTTTATGTTGGTGCAAGAAGCATCAGTGATGTCCTCCTCGAGTGTTTCAATGTTTAACAATATGCTTAAGTTAGTGATACATTAGAACAAGGAAGGGTTAGTCAAGAAAGGAGTACCAATGTGAAGAGAAGTCCTAGTTAACCTAGGCAATAAGTCCTGGTTTGAAGAATTGGGCACTAAGTCCTGATCATGGATTGGGCACTAAGTCCTGGCCATGGGTTGGGCACCGAAGACTCGGTCGAGGGTTGGGCACGAAGTCCTGATTCGAGGAATTGGGCAATAAGTCTTGGTCGTGGACTGGGCACGAAGTCCTGGTGAGTGAAGTTGGGCAAAAATCCAACCGGATGGGTCGGTTGGCAAAACTTCTCCTGAGAGGAGTAAGTGAAAAGCGCGTTCCCCGAGAAGGGAACATAGGCGTCGGTTCAACCTAGGGTTTCGCGGGAAATCCGAAGTCAGAACTAAGTCTCTAAGGTTAAGATTATCTCCATATTTGTCTTGTCTTTGATTGTATTGCAGGTACCTAAAGTTGGAGGCAAGACAAAAGAGCAAACAAAGAAGAAAAAGCTGCCTGGAAGGACTTCTAGGGCGCCAGTATCAATACAGGCACCCCAGACCTTTAGGGCGCCCTGGACTTGGCAGTCCCTCCCAGGCGCCTGTTAACACAGGTGCCTGTTAACACAGGCGCCTGAGGGTTCCCAGGCACCTGTGTTGATACAGGTGCCTGGGAAGTGGATCTTATCCTTGCTGCGAGTTCGACGAGAAGATGAGGTTTGACCAAGGCTTATGAGGCGCCCCACAGCAATTCAGGCGCCCTAGACATGAGTATATAAACGGGTTCGACCCCTCAACTCAGAATACCAATTACAACAACATTCTAAGCATTCCGAGAGAAAAAAAAGTGTTAGAGATGAAGCCCTGCAACCAAGGAGGCTCCAGGAGGAAGTGCGCGGCACTTCGGAGTTCCAGATCAGCCGGGATCGTCGACTCTTGTTTGGTTTGATTTACTTTATGCATTTACGTTTGTTAATCTTTTTGATTGTAAATTGTGCACTGTTAGACAGGTTTCTCCGCCTCCCGAAAGTCCGGAAAGGAGACCATTAGTGGACGGGTGTTTCCCGTGCTTAGGCCTTGGACGTACTGACCCTGGGGTTTGGGAACTAAGTAAAAAATCGTGTGCACTCTATCGTTTACTTTTTCATTCTTTTTGTTTTCCGCTGCTACTAACTCTGTATCTAGAACGAACCTTGTAAGTCTACGAAAGACGCATTTCGCAAGAATTTTTACAAGTCGATATTCACCCCCCTCTATCGACGGCACCGGTCCTCACAAGTGGTATCAGAGCCTGGTAGCTCTTCACCGGACTAATCACCGATGGAGCAAAGATGCCAGGAGTTGAGGGGGAGCTCAGGGGTGAATCAGGTATATTTTTTTATGTATGCCAATTTTTAAATTTCATATTATATGTTTCAAGTGTAGGGAGAGAGGATACTATAAAAATCAGTGTCCTACTCGTAAGACTCGATCTTCACTGTCGGTGGCAAAGGAGGTACCAGCGCCCGAAGTCCAAAAGGACAAGAGTCACATCAAGTGCTTCAAATGTCAAAAGCACGAACACTACAAGAATCAGTGTCCGTCCAAGCTATGAAAAATTTATGTTCGTAAAAATTTTCAAATTCCTACACAGTCGTATAATAATGTTGATAGTTTAGATAAGTTAGATAATTATTCAGATAAATTATACTTTTTGCATAGCCAAATCAATATATTGAATGACCCGTTACCAAATATAGACAATAGGAAAATATCAAATCTCAACTCGTTAATTTTTAATATCAATGCAATAATTTTTAGAATTAATTCTAATAATTTTTTTGAAAATATTAGAGAATTTTCTGAGGATATTTCTAAGGATAATGATGGTATTAAAGATGATCCTGAAAATATTGGAGATTTTTTTGAGGATATTAAAGATAATTTTGAGATTGTTGAAGATAATTTTGTAGTTGTTGAAGATAATTTTGAGGATATTGAAAATAAATTCTCTTTAGATAATGATTTGATTATTAAGTTCTTAGATAATCTTGAAGATAATTATAAAACATTAATTAGTAGCCCTGAAAACTACTCCACTTACTATGAAGATATAGAAGGAGATAACTTTCATGATGAGGATGAAGAGAAAGATGAATTTGTTAGAATCAAGGCTACAGTTAATAAAATCTACAAAAATTCAAACAAAAGCATTAGATTAACTTGAAAAATTAAATGAAGAAATAGTAAATAAGTCAGACATCTTTGAATTAATGAAGTTAATGCAACTAGACCCGAAACTTTTAACTCAATTTAAACCTTAAATCCTAATTAAACCTTAATTATCTTAACTCTAATTAATCTTTCTTTAATCCTACTTAAATTCAATTAATTTAATCATAACTAAATTCTTAATTAATTTAATCCTTAAACTTCAATTAATTTAATCAAAATTAAATTCTTAATTAATTTAATCCTAATTAAACTTCAATTAATTTAATCATAATTAAATTCTTAATTAATTTAATTCTAAATAAACTTCAATTAATTTAATCATAATTTAATCCTTAATTAATTTAATTTTAATTAATATTTAATTAATTTCATTTTTCCTTAATCATAATTTCATTTTAATCCTTAATTATTTAATTTTAATTAATCCTTAATTAATTTAATTCTAATTAATCCTTAACTAATTTAATTCTAATTAATCCTTCGTTAATTTAATCTTAATTATTTCAACCTTAATTAAATCTTAATTAATTTTTACCTTAATCCTTAATTAACTTAAATCCAATTAATCCTTAATTTTAATCTCAAATTAAACCTTAATAACTTAAACTCAAATTAAATAAAATCTTACCCAACTGCAACAATCAATCTAATAAAATTAAATATGTCAAAGTGAGTTGGCATATTCGCCGGTTCACACGACATGTATCAAATCGGGGATTTGATGCATTATTAGAAACTTAATTAAAAATGTCTTGACTTGTTTGAATAATGCATAAATGTCATGCTCATGCATTTGCTATTATATATATATATATATATATATATATATATATATATATATATATATATATATGTCATGATATTCATGTTTAAATTTCTGCATGATTTAGAACAGTTAGATAGGAAAAAGACTTGCTTGAAACTTGAACAATATAGTATTAGGTGGAGGTGAGATGATAGTGTAAGATCGCGTCCGTTGCTAGAGTGGGGGTGAATAGCACTTTTTCCGAATTCTCTACAAAGAGGTTAGCGCAATACAAACAAAAATATATAAAGAACAAAAAAACAATGCTAACTCAGGAATTTTTACTTGGTATCCACCCCGAAAGGTGACTAATCCAAGGATCCACACGATTGCATACTCTCCACTATGAAAACTCTCCTTCAAGGTGGAGAAACCTTTACAAACGTCGTCTTCTTCCTCTTTACAAGTTGCAATGAAGAGCGAGAGGAAGATCTGATCAATCGGGGCACGAGCCTCACTTTGGTACAGTAAAAAACCGTACCTTTCTCGTGCCAAAAAGTCCCCTTTATATAAGAGAACCGGACAACTTCACAAGCTGTCCAACCCCGCACCAGTCGGCTGCCCTTGGGGCAGTCGACTAGCCTAGCTTTAAATGCTAGCCAACGACTAGTTTTCAGTGATGACCAGTCAACTGCTCCTGAGGCAGTCGACTGATCTGAGGCTGAAAACTTTCTGTGAGTTTTGGCAGTCAACTGGCTTCCTACCAGTTGACTGCCCAGCCTCTCCACTCACTTACATTCACTCCAAACACTCTCCTTCACGTGTGCCTTCAGGCAAACTCCCTTGGCTCGCCCCTTGAAAGTCATCTTCCTCTGGCTATCGTCCCTCGGATGCGCATACAAGCCTTCCCTTGGCTTGCCTCCATGCCACCCTTCACGTGTGCCCTTGAAGTCTACTTCCCGGCTTACCCTTGGAGTCCTCTTCCCTCGACTCTCGTCCCTCGGATATGTTCTCCATGTGTGATTCTCCAAGTCCTGCAAACTCAATCACACATATCAAATACAACACAACACCCTAACCTTAAACATATTGGCACACACACACATCAAAACCATGATCTTCCCGATCAATCTTGGGTCGATTGTCTCAACAATCTCCCCCTTTTTTATGTGTGGTAATATGTTTAAATTTAGGGATAAAATACCAGTCAATAGCAGTAAATAACAAAAGTAATTGAAAAACAAGACATAGCAAAACCAAGAGGAACCTCCCCCTTAATCCATGTCTTCTCCCTTTTTCAATTCTTATCATAATCCAAGTTAAGTTGCAATCCTAACTTAACAATAAGCAACAACAATTAAAAATATAAGACATAGCAAAACCTAAGAGGTAACCTCCCCCTTAACCTATGCCTTCATCCATTTTTAATTTTTCATCATACTCCAAAATTTAAGCTAAACATCTAACTTAAACCACCCATTTTAAGCTAAAAATCTAACTTAAACCACTCATTCTCCTCTTTTGACACCATCAAAACGATTGCCCACAACAATACTAATCCATGGCATCGAATGAGAGAAGTTGGATTTCTGAAAACTACTCAGTAGGCTGATATCAAGCGTGTCGGTCGACTGCTCCTGGGGGTAGTCAACTGATACTCTGTCAGTCTGATTTTTCAGCTTCTGAGCCGAATTTCAGAAACCTCCAATAAAATCCAGAAAATTCCAAAAATTGAAAAAAATTGCAGGCATGTTTGACATAATATACTCTATCAGGAAAAAATATCAATTCGTGAAAATGTCAAACATGCTTGACTTTTGACTAAAAATTAAAATTCTTGAAAACCACTAAGTTTGTATCAATTTTTCAATCTAGTTTTGCAATCATATATCTTCTAAGCTTATGGCAAAACATATAAGACATAAAATGATTTTCAAATGTTTAAAATGTCCAACCATGATCTTTGGGCAAAATATCCATTAATTAAACACTTATTTTTCCCATGGTTGGTCTATTTTCAATAATTTTGATACATTTAATGATTCAACACTATGCCACAAGCACAAGTGAACCAATTGTATCATCCTAATGGATCAAGCACCACCTTCCTATTGTGTTACTCCAAGGTTCATCGTATACCTCTACAAAACACATACCAAGGCCTCTTCTTAAAGATGTATACTCCGATTCGGGAAGCGGCTTTGTAAAAATGTCGGCAAGGTTTGACTTTGACTCAACATATTTTAATTCTATGTCTCCCCTTGCCACATGGTCCCTAATGAAATGATGCTTCACTTCAATGTGTTTTGTTCTAGAATGGTCAACCGGATTCTTAGTCAAATTGATTGTACTTACATTATCACACAAGACTTTGACCTTGGAATAATATAACTCATAATCCTCTAAGGTGTGCATGATCCAAAATAGTTGGGACACACAACCACCTATTGCCACATATTCGGCCTCCGTTGTTGATAGGGCAACACATGGTTGCTTCCTACTACTCCAACTAACTAACGAAGATCCAAGGAATTGACATCCTCCACTAGTACTCTTCCTATCTAGTATGCACCTCGCATAGTCCGAGTCGGTGTATCCAATAAGATCAACATTTGGGGTTCTAGGATACCAAAGCCCGACATTGAGAGTACCCTTAACATACCTTAGGATCATCTTTACTACCACCAAATGGGACTCTTTGGCACATGATTGGTACCTTGCACACATACCTACCGTAAAAAGTATATCAGGTCTACTGGCGGTTAGGTACAATAGACTCCCAATCATGCTCCTATATTGTTTTGAGTCTACCATTTTCCCTTCAACATCACTATCCATTTTCACATTTGTTCCTATAGGGATAGATGCTACCTTAGCATTTTCTAGGCCAAATTTCTTTAGCATTTCCCTAGCATACTTAGTTTGAAATACATATGTCTCTTCATTTGTTTGCTTAACTTGAAGTCCTAAAATGAAGGTTAACTCTCCTACATGACTCATTTCAAATTCATCTTCCATACACTTGATGAATTCTTGTAGAAAGTCACTATTTGTTGACCCAAAGATAATATCATCGACATACACTTGGGCAACAAATATGTCTTTATCCTTAGATTTTAGGAACAAAGTTGGGTCAATTGTTCCTCTCCTAAAACCCTTAGACACTAGAAATGGAGAAAGCCTTTCATACCAAGCCCGGGGAGCTTGTTTCAATCCATACAAGGTTTTTCTTAATTTGTAGACATGCTTAGGATAATTTGGGTCTTCAAACCCGGGGGGTTGTTCTACATAGACCTCTTCCTTAATGACCCCATTAAGGAATGCCGACTTTACATCCATTTGGTGAAGCGTGAAACCCATGTGAGCGGCATAGGCTAGTAGAATTCTAATAGACTCTAATCTAGCTACGGGGGCATAGGTCTCATCATAGTCTAGTCCCTCAACTTGGTTAAACCCCCTAGCTACCAACCTAGCCTTGTTTCTAGTAATTTTGCCTTAATCATCTAGCTTGTTCCTAAATACCCATCTAGTGGTGACAATGGTGTAATCATTGGGCCTAGGAACCAACTCTCATACCTCACTTCTTTCAAATTGATTTAGCTCTTCTTGTATGGCTAGAACCCAATCTTCATTACTTAATGCCTCATCAATAGACTTAGGTTCTAATTGAGAGATCATAGCAATTTGACTATTTTGTTCCCTAAAGTAGGACCTAGTCCTTACCCTTTGAGTGACATCACCTACTATTTGGCCAATTGGGTGATCTTGGTGATGTCTTAANGAACACTTAAGGTTTCCACTATCATTTGATGCTAGCTGATGTTAATTGTTGGAGAGATCAAAAATTTTGCAAGATCTGAAATTATATCATGGATGCTAGACTTAAAAAGAGAAAAAGAAAAGAAAAATCAGAAAAGAGAAGAGAAGGAAGCAATTTGGCACACAAATTAGGTTTTTGGCACAATGACACCTACAAAGTTTTATTCATTCCAATCAAAGGCAGGGTTCAAGATTGACTTCATAACTTTTGATATCATTAGAGGACTGTTAAGATGGGGCAAAGCACATTGGAAACATTTTTTGAGCAACCAAGTCTCCCACTCCATCCATTTTCCATTTCCTTAGTTTTTACTCCATTTCTTACCATTTTCCATGCTTTCATTTGTTTTTGTAGATATTGATTCCAATCATGATTAATGGTGGAGATTAGATAATAAGCAAGCCTATGGTAGTGCAAGAAGCATGTGTGATAGAGTGAGCTCCACTTCCATCATCAACTTAGAACTTAAGAAGAGAGCCACCAAAACTTTCCTTGAAAGGCTAGAGAGTTGAATTCATCTCAATGACTCATGATAGATGAAAAAGCTAAGTTGTTGATTTAAGGACAAGATACTAATCCATAGAGCTTAGATTTTTGAGAATTGACAACCTTAGGTAATTTCTTTTCATTTGCTTCTATTATGCTTTAGAAAACTAAGTCTTTTAGCTTTTTGGCGAATTAAATGGTTAATTCAGTTGGGGGTGATAAGCACCATTTTATTGATTATTTTAAGTGCTAAAATCCATGATTGACCTATGTTTTTATTGCTTAATTGTGATTTTACCCTAGGTTTTAGGATTTCCTATTATTTTGGACTTAATTGCAAAATTACACAATTTTTGGATTATTTGGCCACTAATTTTCTGATATATTTTTGTAGGCAAGAAAGGATCCTAGACCTAGGGCATATTGGGTCAGATTTGAGTCGGATGTGAATCGGATCGAACTATCAAGCCTACGATTAATTCGGGCCGTCCGATTCAAGAGCGGCTAGATCTGAGCCATCCGGGACGATCTGAAGCAATCCGAGCTAGGGTTAGGGTTGATCAGGCTATATGATCAAGATCTGAAGGTTTCATCCCAATCAGAGCTAGATCAACCGTTGGATCAAGCAAGGAGGGCTCTAGAGCGTCCATTCACAGATAGAGTTGATCTGGACCATCCGTTGCATATCTGGAGGATCCGAGCTACCACAAGGCAGATCCTGACCCCAGATCATCATCATTGAAGTTTGGCTCCAATCAGAGCAAGATCTACCGTTGGATTTCATCAGATCAATCACAGCCGTCCATTGCTAATGTATTTAATCAAAAATTCCCAGGCTTTCTCCTTTGTCGCGTCTCCGCCGCAGCTGTTTCGTTCTTCGTTTTCTTCACTGTTTCATTAGCTAGTTCTTCATCAAGGAGGCGCGATCCCTCAAATCCATCATCAAAGCAAGAGTTAGGTCAATGAAGAGAGCTCTTGGTGAGGTTTCCGATTGATTTTCCGTTCAATAGCCAGTTTGCGCGAGGTCTCGGCAGCTTGCTATCCGATTTCAGCGAGCTCAGCTGTGCTCCACTTCCACTACATCCGAGCTGACCAGAGGGGTTCCCTGGAAGGTTTTGGTCACTCCCTAATCCCAATCGCGAGCCACCACAGCGAGTTTGATGAAATTGGAAGCTGAATTCAGTTTGGGCAGTGATCTGATCAGATTCGGTAGCTGAGGCGATTCTCACTGATTTGCGGAGCTTGCGGGTCCGAGGTTCTCCCTTGATTGACGACCAAGGAGCTCTTGAGTTGAGGAATGGTTGAGGAGTAGCTTAGATAGTTTAATTTCAATGTTTCATAGCTGTAATTTGATTTCTGCTCATGTTCTGTTTCTGTTTCTCATATCAGCAACTTAGTTTCGATTTAGGAATTGTTTAGCTCTAATTAGTGTTTCAACGTTGCAAACAGTTAATTAGATTACTTGTTAGTTAACCCTTTAGAGTTAATCACAGCTTATTTCCTGTTGTAGCTTGCGTGCCAATTCTCTGTCGCGTGCCAGTTTTCTGAACTTTCCTTCCTGCGCATCATATCAAGTTTCTGAAAATTGCTTTAGTGAATTGTTGAGCTTGAATCAAGTTTAATTTGTTGTTAGTTTGCTTCTGAACCGTAGCTCCATATCAGCTTCATGATCTGAATTTTTACAACCGAAATCTGAAAGTTTCAGCCCTGCATTCATTCATTTCTGCTCATCCTTTTGGTTTCTGAATTCTGTTTTGCTAGAGTTTGTTTCTGCATGTATTGGTTGATGAATCCTGCATCCAAGTTGTTGATTTCACATTCATTTGTTTCACATTAGCCGCTGGTTTGATTTGACATCAGTTCATAGCTGCATCCCTGCCCTTTAGTTTCTGAAATTTTGCAGTTTTATTTCTGCAAGTTCTGCAGTTTGTATCAGAAATTCTGCTTTCTTCCCTTGCGTACAAGTTTTGTATCAAGTTAGCTTAAGCTTGCATTCTGAATTCACATTGTAGTTGTTTCATTTCCATTGCATTTGGCATTCAATTCTGCAGATCAGTTTGTGCAAATTGGTTTCAAAATCTGCAAGTCAATTTTATTTCTGCAAATTATATTTATAGTGACTGAATTGGTATTGAGTGAAGAATCAGCTCACTTGAATCTTTTCTGAAATTAGATTGATGATCTCGCATTCAGCTAAATTGCTTGTTATGTTCCGGATTTATAGCTGCATTTCTGAGTTCAAGACTGTTTCATTTGCATTGCATTTCTGAACTTGACTCACTGCTGCGCATCAAATTGAGCTCCAGATTTTTGCTCAGCAATCATTTGTTCCTATATTAATTACTTTTGAATTTTGCAGTTGATTTAATGCTTCAATTTCAGTTGGTTTACATCAGTTAGTAGTGTTTCAGTTAGGGTTAATTGCAGTCCATTAGTTTTTTTCCTCTTTCGCGTGCCAAGTGCTGAAATTTTATACTTTGTATCAAGAGGCAGCTTTGGCAATTGTTTGGTATCAAGTAGCCACAATTTTTAGTGTGTTTCATAGCTTGAAATAACATCTACATCAGTTTGCTACTGCATTGATCAGTATTCAGCTTGCTACTGCATTGACCTTTTCGTTGATAGTTGCTTATAAGGCTAAATTGATCAAGTTTAATGCTTGCACTTAGTACCATTTTGGCACGTGAATTTGTTTTCTTTGCATATCAGTTTGTTTAGTTGCTGCATTTGATATCATGTTTGTTTCCTCAGTCTCTCATCGACACCAAACCCAAATCCTTATTTGAAACCCGAAAACACAAACGACACATAAATACAAGCGCGAATCAAACAACGTCAACTAGCCCCGAGAAAAATACGACCTGTGGCCCCTATATTACATTTCCATATTTTTGAGTTGTAAAAGGGTTTCCAGCATTCATTGATATTTAAATTTGATGAGCCCATACATTTCGTGACAAATTAATTAGTATATTTTGGGCCCGTCAAATTTTTGGCGCCGTTGCCGGGGAAGCAACTAGTTGATTTGTTTGATTTTTGCTTGTATGCTTTTTGACATATCATTGGGTTCTATTTTATTGTGTTTTATTTTTGTATACGGGTACTGCCATTTTTCTTGATTGTTTTGTGACAGGGCTGCAGGTTCAAAATATTTTCATCCACTTATCAGCAGCCGTGTCCACAATTTCAGCAGAACCAACCATTCAATCAGTCAACAAATCAGTTTTTTCAGCCTTTCCAAAATTTTCAGCAAAATCAACCAAATTTCCAGCCACAAATTCAGAGTGGGCAGCCACAATTCCAGGGTTTTGAGCAACCATTTCAGCAATCACATTCGAATTTTCAGCAACCCAATCAACTTTTTCAGCCTCCATTACAACAATTTCAGCAAGATTTTCAATCGAGTCAAAATTTTCAACAAGAGTTCCAACCATTTCAGACTTTCCAGAATCAAAATCAGAGTGGATTTCAACCTACACAGCAAAATTTTCCACCAAATGATCAGAATTTCCAGGGCTTCAATTTTCAGCCATCTCCACCAACTTTTGAGCCAAGTTTTCAGCAGTTAAATCAGTCATTTCATCCATTTGAGCAGCCCCAACAGTTTCCATTTCAGAATGTACAGCCTCCTCCTGGACTTCAGCAGCCCTATTTTCCATTTCAAGACCAACAGGGGTTCCACACTAACCAAGGAGGCTTTGATGATCCTGATTGGGATGAGGCTCTACACCAAAGGATGATGGAGATGTTGCAACAAGTTCTACAACAACAGCAAAATTTTCAACTGTTTCTACAGCAAAATTTTCAACAACAACAACAACAACAACAATGGGTTCAAAACATACAAGATCGATTGAATCAGATAAAAGCCCAAGTATTAGAACAATCAGATGATTCTATAGGTGTAGGGGATTGCACAGAGCCCCAGGGACCACCTACTGTGATTGATACATCAGAAAATTCAGAGGATAGGATTGAGAGTGTAGGGGACTGCACTGAGCCCCAAGAATCACCCATTCCTATTTCACAGGACCATTCTCGATTTTTATTTTGTGATGATAGTGTTATTAGTGGTCCTAATTTTTCTAATACTGTTGTTGCAGATATTACAGAAGAAGCATGCAGAGGAGATGATTCCACAGGTGTAGGGGACTGCACTAAGCCCCAGGGACCACCACAACTTCCAGAAAGTGTAGGGACTTGCATGGTGAAAGCAAGCACCCAAGGATCACCAGTTGATTTTCCACCAGAGCCTGAGGCTGAAGAGGAGAGATTACTTGACCAGGAGGAAAACACAGATACATCTACTTTTGTAGAATCTCCAGGTACTTTTCAGCACGATCAGGTAAATTCTTCTCCTAACTTTTCTGAAATTTGCATAGAGGTACCTAGTGTTGAATTGGTTGAAAATGAAGCATGTTGTGATACATTGGATGTAAATGCTGAGTGTGAAATTTTTTTAGAAGTGCCTAGTGTTGTTAATTGTTGTGATGAGTCTTTTGACATATCTTATGTTGAAAATAATTTTGAAAAATTCTTTGAGGCACCTGAGATTGATTTCATAGGCTGTGATATTTTGCTTGATCCATCTGTGTTGAAAAATAATTGCGAGATTTTTATTGAAGTGCCAAAAATTGATTTCATTATTTGTGATGAATTTCAGGATGCAAATTTGGTAGGAAATAATTTTGAAAAATTTATTGAGACACCAAGCATTGATTTAATTGAACATGATGCAGTTTTGGATACATCTCATGCAGAGACTGATATCATTTTATTTCTTTTTGACCCTGCACGCTTGAGAGAGGTATTATATTATTTTGCAGGGTCCAGAAGACTCCAGGAGTGGGTGCTCCAACTGAACAGGCTTCAGCCTCCTGGGAGGACTTCTGAAGGGCATCAAGAAGGAGGAGATGATCTGACTTTAATTAAAAGCACTCCATCCCTTGAATGGCTCTTGAACCTGAATCGCCTGAGGCCACCAGAGCAAAATATTGTGAAATTCAAGTGTGGGGGAGTTCCAAATCTCCCAGCCACCCATTTTCCTCCACTACCACGATGGAGGCTGCATCTGGATAGACTCCGCCCACCCGAATAAAGGGGAGTCTGATTCTTCTGACATTTTCTTTTATTGCATTTTTCATTTTTTATGCTTTTTAGAAGTAGAATTTTCTTTTAAACTGAGTCCTTGTAAATGAATGCATGTTATTTCTTTTGTCACTTTCCCTTGCATGAGTAGAAATAAAAGTATCCCTCTAGGTTATCTCCATAGCATTTTCGAATCTCTTAGAAAATTAATTAAATTTGGTTGTCAAAACTTAGGGTTTGAGTTCATGGATGAATTCTTGGATGCTTGAGTACTACTTTGCTTTAGATTCTTAATTGAGAATTTGAGATGGATTATTTTTACCTAGTGAGATTAGCCTTATTTGTGAACACATATGTTATTGACTCTAGAACTTGCTTAGGTTCTTTCAAATCATATTTCAATGGTTGGATCACATCTATAGGGACTAATCATTTTATTCACCTTTCTACATCAATTTGTCTATTCTATTCTATTGTCTTTCCTTATTGCTAATCTTAACCCTAATTTTTCTATGAATTTGTTTGCTTGGGATGTTTTCTTGATACTATTTTCCCGAGACGGACAAGATTAAGTGTGGGGGAGTGATAGTGATTGGGAAGCAATTTTATCAAAGGCATCATCATTTTCATACTCGGAAAAAAAAAAATTTTTTTTGTGCCAAAGGAGTTTGAGTTTGGTGCCAAGAATGATCAAGAGAGGTGGAAGCAATTGGAGATTTAGATTCTTTACTACACTTTGAAGATTCAAGTGGCAACAATGGAAAAATTTGAAAATCTGTGCCATGCCAAAAAGAAAAGAAAAAAAAAACAGTGTATCACATTTGAAGATAATTGTGCCATGGCCGGAATCCAAATTTTTGGAATTTAGATTGCTGCTAAGTGTTGAATTGAAGTTAAATTGAGGCTGATGTAGAATCTGCATTCGAAAGAAAATGTGTGCCAAAATCAGCAGTGAAAGGAAACTCAACCATGGGCAGTACCAACCCCTTCCCTTGTCTACATTCAGATTTTTGTTTCTGCATCAAATCAGCAGTGAAAGGAAATCTGGGAAGTACGTGAAGCTGAGAAAGAATCTGTAATTGCACAAATCAGAACTGCAAAATCAGCAGTACTGAAAAATCAGAGCTTGTGATCTGCTATTGCAAGGGCAGCTGATCTGCAACCAGAATCAGAAGCCGAGTAGCTGATGAAACCAGCAGAGAAGAACAAAACAGGAAATGCAGTGAGACAGATTTTGTACCAAAGTGAATTTGAATTGGTTGGTTTAGGCTGGCTATGCATTCGGGAATTGAGTACTTGACATGCCAGAATTGGTTGAACTCATCCATTATTGACCAACACAGAAGAAGGTGGCTGTATGGACAGCTGTATAGAATTTAAGAGTGGAACAAAAGCAGAAAAAGAAGAAAAAGAAAATGCTGAAATTGCAGCTATGGGCAGAATTGAACTTGCTTACAGCTGCACTTTGTTAGAAGGTCAGTGACATTTTGCCAGAGTTTAATTGGAAGCTGAACAGCAGCTGGATATATCTGCAAGTTCAGGAATTCTGTGCCAGGAAGTGGAAACTCCATGGAAGCTCACAGCATTAGTGATGGATTGGAGCAAACTTCTGAACAAGGAATTGGGGAGCATGAGCACCACAAGATTAAGCAAAACATGACCAAACCAGGAAGAAAGGTGGATGCTAGGAATCCTGATCAGAAACAGAATGCATTAGGGCTGAACTCAAAGAAAAAAAAATCAGCACATGAAGCAGTTTTGTGCAGTTTGTGTCAAGTTGAAGCTGAAAATTGGGTTTTCTAAGTTATGAATCAAGGGATTAAGTTCCTGAATGTACCAGATTTGTATCAGGAATGTCCACTGCTGATCAAAGGAGAAAAGACGAAAATGGAAACAAAGCAGTTCCTGAACTTAAGCTGGGCAGTTAAGAAACCTAAGAGAGAATTCTGTGCTAAGGTGGAAGCCATAAGTGAAAGGAGCTGAAAACATCTGAACAGAGCAGCAAAGCAGGTTCTGAATTGAAGTGGAAAAGCAGTGGCCAAGGAGAGTATCAAAAGATGGAATTTACATGCAAAGAATTCAAGGAAAAACAGATTATTTCGATTACAATGGGCACAGATTAGTAGCAACTTCAAATTGAAATCTTGATTTTGGAAATCAGAGAGGCAGTGCCGAAATCAATTGGAACCCTTATGAAGAAAATCTGCTAGCTCTGATAATAAAAAAATGCAGTTATGCCAGAAAAGACTAAAAAAAAAAAATTGGGAGCTAAAAAAAAAAAAAAAAAAACTGGCAAGTGGAAATTAAATTGAAGCTCACGGCACAGAAAGAATTGAAGCTGAATCTGATCACAATTTGGGAGTGAGCACATTGCAATACATTTCTGACCTTGTTAGAGCTAAAAAGAAAGAATAGAAAGAAGAATGAGAAAAGAAAAGCAAAGTTGGCACAAATAGACAAGAAATGGCACAAGGAAGTCAAGGAAAGATTTTTCATCCAAATCAAAGGAATTTATTCAAGATTGACTTCACAACTTTTGATATCACTAGAGGACTCTTAAGGAGGGCAAAGAGCATCAAAAACATTTTCAAGCACTCAAGTCTTCCACTTTATCCATTTTTCCATTTCCTTGATTTTTACTCCATTTCTTGCCATTTTCCATGATTTCATTTGTTTTTGTAGATATTGATCCTAATCATGATTAATGGTGGAGAGTAGATAATAAGCAAGCCTATGGTAGTGCAAGAAGCATGTGTGTTTGAGTGAGCTCCACTTCCATCATCAAGTTAGAACTTAAGAAGAGAGCCACCAAATTTTCCTTGAAAGGCTAGAGATTTAAATTCATCTCAATGATTCATGATGGATGAAAGGGCTGAGTTGTTGATTTAAGGACAAGATAGTAATCCATAGAGCTTAGATTTATGAGAATTGGCAACCCTAGGTAATTTCTTTTCAATTGCTTCTAATTATGCTTAAGAAAATCTAGGGGATACATATTTAGTGTTTTCGCGAGACGCTCAAGGTTAAGTGTGGGGGAGTTGATAGATACCATTTTGTTGATTATTTTAGATGTTAAAATCCATGTTTGACTCATATTTTTATTGATTAATTGTGAAATTGCCCTAGGTTTTAGAATTTACCTTTATTTTGGACTTAATTGCAAATTTGCATTAAATTGGATTAATTGGCCACTAAATTTTAGATCTATTTTTGTAGGCACTAAAGGTTCAAGGACTTAGGGCATACTGGGTCAAACTTGAGTCGGATGTGAACCGGATCGAATTATCAAGCCTAAAATTAATCCGGGCCCTCCGATTCAAGAGCGGCTAGATCTGAGCCATCCGGGACGATCTGAAGCAATCCGAGCTAGGGTTAGGGTTGATCAAGCTCTATGATCAAGATCTGAAGGTTTCATCCCAATCGGAGCTAAATCAACCGTTGGATCAAGCAAGGAGGGCTCTAGAGCGTCCATTCACAGATTGAGTTGATCTGGACCATCCGTTGCATATCTGGAGGATCCGAGCTACCACAAGGCAGATCCTGACCCCAGATCAACATCCTCAAAGTTTGGGTCAGATCAGATGAAGATTAACTGTTGGATTTCTCAAATTAATCACAACCGTCCATTGATAGCTATTTAATCAGAAAATCCCAGCGCTTCTCCTTCGTCGCGTCTCCGCCGCAGCTGTTTCCCTCTTCGTTTTCTTCACTGTTTCATTAGCTAGTTCTTCATCAAGGAGGCGCGATCCCTCAAATCCATCATCAAAGCAAGAGTTAGGTCAGTGAAGAGAGCTCTTGGTAAGGTTTCCGATTGATTTTCCGTTCAATAGCCAGTTTGCGCGAGGTCTCGGCAGCTTGCTATCCGATTTCAGCGAGCTCAGCTGTGCTCCACTTCCACTACATCCGAGCTGACCAGAGGGGTTCCCTGGAAGGTTTTGGTCACTCCCTAATCCCAATCGCGAGCCACCACAGCGAGTTTGATGAAATTGGAAGCTGAATTCAGTTTGGGCAGTGATCTGATCAGATTCGGTAGCTGAGGCGATTCTCACTGATTTGCGGAGCTTGCGGGTCCGAGGTTCTCCCTTGATTGACGACCAAGGAGCTCTTGAGTTGAGGAATGGTTGAGGAGTAGCTTAGATAGTTTAATTTCAATGTTTCATAGCTGTAATTTGATTTCTGCTCATGTTCTGTTTTTGTTTCTCATATCAGCAACTTAGTTTCGATTTAGGAATTGTTTAGCTCTAATTAGTGTTTCAACGTTGCAAACAGTTAATTAGATTACTTGTTAGTTAACCCTTTAGAGTTAATCACAGCTTATTTCCTGTTGTAGCTTGCGTGCCAATTCTCTGTCGCGTGCCAGTTTTCTGAACTTTCCTTCCTGCGCATCATATCAAGTTTCTGAAAATTGCTTTAGTGAATTGTTGAGCTTGAATCAAGTTTAATTTGTTGTTAGTTTGCTTCTGAACCGTAGCTCCATATCAGCTTCATGATCTGAATTTTTACAACCGAAATCTGAAAGTTTCAGCCCTGCATTCATTCATTTCTGCTCATCCTTTTGGTTTCTGAATTCTGTTTTGCTAGAGTTTGTTTCTGCATGTATTGGTTGATGAATCCTGCATCCAAGTTGTTGATTTCACATTCATTTGTTTCACATTAGCCGCTGGTTTGATTTGACATCAGTTCATAGCTGCATCCCTGCCCTTTAGTTTCTGAAATTTTGCAGTTTTATTTCTGCAAGTTCTGCAGTTTGTATCAGAAATTCTGCTTTCTTCCCTTGCGTACAAGTTTTGTATCAAGTTAGCTTAAGCTTGCATTCTGAATTCACATTGTAGTTGTTTCATTTCCATTGCATTTGGCATTCAATTCTGCAGATCAGTTTGTGCAAATTGGTTTCAAAATCTGCAAGTCAATTTTATTTCTGCAAATTATATTTGTAGTGACTGAATTGGTATTGAGTGAAGAATCAGCTCACTTGAATCTTTTCTGAAATTAGATTGATGATCTCGCATTCAGCTAAATTGCTTGTTATGTTCCGGATTTATAGCTGCATTTCTGAGTTCAAGACTGTTTCATTTGCATTGCATTTCTGAACTTGACTCACTGCTGCGCATCAAATTGAGCTCCAGATTTTTGCTCAGCAATCATTTGTTCCTATATTAATTACTTCTGAATTTTGCAGTTGATTTAATGCTTCAATTTCAGTTGGTTTACATCAATTAGTAGTGTTTCAGTTAGGGTTAATTGCAGTCCATTAGTTTTTTCCTCTTTCGCGTGCCAAGTGCTGAAATTTTATACTTTGTATCAAGAGGCAGCTTTGGCAATTGTTTGGTATCAAGTAGCCACAATTTTTAGTGTGTTTCATAGCTTGAAATAACATCTACATCAGTTTGCTACTGCATTGATCAGTATTCAGCTTGCTACTGCATTGACCTTTTCGTTGATAGTTGCTTATAAGGCTAAATTGATCAAGTTTAATGCTTGCACTTAGTACCATTTTGGCACGTGAATTTGTTTTCTTTGCATATCAGTTTGTTTAGTTGCTGCATTTGATATCATGTTTGTTTCCTCAGTCTCTCATCGACACCAAACCCAAATCCTTATTTGAAACCCGAAAACACAAACGACACATAAATACAAGCGCGAATCAAACAACGTCAACTAGCCCCGAGAAAAATACGACCTGTGGCCCCTATATTACATTTCCATAATTTTGATTGTAAAAGGGTTTCCAGCATTTCAGTTATTCATTCATATTTAAATTTGATGAGCCCATACATTTCGTGACAACTTTAATTAGTATATTTTGGGCCTGTCAATATGTCAGTGAAGTTCTTACTACAGCTTAAGTGTGATGTTCTTTTGACTTGCGGTGTTCAAGTCATCTTGGTCATGGAGACTTATACTTTGACATCTTAAGCAAGCATCTCCAAGGAGGTGTGGACCCAGGATGATTGGGTATAAGCCGAAGTGTCCGAAGATGTTTGAACAGCCTACAAAGGGTTCACCACTCCTTGCGAGGAGATGTGTACCCGAGGCCTATCGTCGGATTGTTACTCGAAGCCTCTAGCCAGAGCATGACATGTTCAAAGTATGAATCTCTTAAATACATGAGAGTAATTAGAATCCATAGAACGAGGAAACGTTACTTGGGCTAGGTGTGACGTAGTCAGCCTAGGTGGGACTGACACACATAGACCATGTCCTGAACCAAGAGGGTATAAGATGGTGAAGGGAATGGGGCACGATTCATTATAGCTGCTGAAGGGTTTCAGAATCATTTCTGAGGTCAACCGTTGATCTTTCAATTGATTGGGGATCATGATGTACTACTAGATGCTACTCATGATCGTTCTATAATTAATTAGTTAATTATAGACGGCCAACATAAATTGAAAGCCTATTTGGTCACACGCATAACGAGTAATTCGAAGGATTTAAAACGAGTTGAGAATTGGATTCTCCAATCGAGAAAGACTATTTTTGGTAAGTACAAACAATAGTCAAAACTGAATTTATTTCAGACGTATCGGAAGCATAGAATGGCTAAGTCTTTTAAAAACTTAATGGGTGAATTAAATAAGTTTAATTCATTAAGGGATTTAATCCAAGGTGGTATGGTTTATTATAAAGCTTAAAATATCCATGGGATTATTTTATCATTAATTAAAATAAACCAAAGAGTTGGTTTGTTTATAAAAATTTATAATAAATCAAAGATGACAAAATTTAATCCATTGGTGGGTTTTGAACCATAGACCTATGCTTTGGATGAAAACTTGGCCGACCACTTGAGATGAATTCTCTTTTGTAAAAATTTTGGCCACCACCAAGAGGATAAGGCTATTTTTGGTTTGTTTTATAAAATAGTCAAAGGTTGGTTTATTTTATAAAAGGTTATATAAATTTTATATATATAAATTTTTATAATAAACCAATGGTTGGTTTATTTTATAAATTTTTATATAATGTACCAATGGTTGGTTTATAAATTTTATATAATCATGCCAAAAGAAAGAGAGCCTTGATTATGGATTGATTGAGAAATTATTCCATAATCAAGAAGAAGAAGCTTGATCATGAGAGCCTAGATTATGGATTGATTGAGAAATTATTCCATAATCAAGGAGTGGCTTGCTTGGGAATTAAGAAACCTCTCACGATATAAAGGACCCAAGGGGTGCCATGGAAGGATCAATCCAAGAATTGCTTGGGCTCTCTCCTCTTCTTCTCTCCCTCTCTCTTGGCTGGATATAGCCCTTCCCTCTTTCTTCTTGCCGTGAGCACAAGGAGAAGCTTCAAGGCGACAAAGTTCTTCCTTGCGACGATCTTCCTCTTCGGCCAACCTTGGTGGTGAGTCTTTCGATTTGATTACTCTCTCAGTTTTCGTCGTGTTCATGGAGAATCTAGTAGTTCTCGTGAACACGAAACTCGTGGCTTAGCGAAGTCATCCCGATAATACTCGGCGTGGATACGAATAGAGGCGGAGCTTTCAAAGGACGCTAATGGTTGGATCTCTTCCCTTCTTCCAAGTTACGCAAGGTAATTCGTAGAGTAATTTCCTTTTTTGCAAAAATTTTATATTACGATTATGTGAATACATTGCATGCTTAGGATATGTGTTATAATAATTTAGGAAATTATTCATGCTTTTGTTTCCGCTGCATGTAATTATGTAACAATTACAAAACGTGTCCGCGTCGACATGCACTCGGTCCCAACACTTCTCCCTCCCTCTTAATCATTGCCTCCAAATGTAGGTCTTGGATTTTTTTAAGCAAGGGGTTGACTTTCCTCTATGTCCTTATCAATTGAGGCTTTCCTAGGGTAAGTATTTGTAAATTCATCAAAATCAACATTTCAAGATTCCTCAATTACCATGGTTCTTTTATTATACACTCTATACCCTCTACTAGTAGATGAATAACCAACTAAAATTCTCTCATCCACTTTGGATTCAAACTTCCTTAGGTCATCCTTGGTGTTTAGAATGTAAACCTTACATCCAAATACTCTAAAGTAATGAACTTGTGGAATTCTTCCATTCCACAACTCAAATGGGGTTTTACCTAAGAACCTATGTTCTAAAACCCGATTTTGAATGTAACAAGTGGTATTTACCGCTTCAGCCCAAAAATAGCTAGGAAGAGAGTATGCATTAAGCATAGTCCTAGTGGCCTCTTATAGTGTCCTATTTCTCCTTTCTACTACATCATTTTGTTGAGGAGTTCTTGGGCATGAAAATTCATGCTTATACCCATTTTCTACACAAAATTGTGAGAAATTTAAATTTTGGAACTCCCCACCATGGTCACTCCTAATGCGATTGATTTTGTGATGTTTCTCATTTTCAACCCTATTACTAAACCCTATAAAGATCTCTAATGTGTTGGTGCAAGTTACATCAGTGATGTCCTCCTTTAAGTATTTCAATGTTTGACAATATGCTTAAGTCAGTGATACATTAAACAAAAGAAGGGTGAGCAAAGGTGGAGTACCAAAGTGAAAGAAAGTCCTAGTAAACCTAGGGACTAAGTCCTGATCATGGATTGGGCACTAAGTCCTGATCATGGATTGGGCACTAAGTCCTGGCAAAGGGTTGGGCATCGAAGACCTGAATGGAAGTTGGGAACGAAGTCCTGGTCGAGGACTGGGCAAGAAGTCCTGGCCAATGGTTGGGCACCGAAGGCCTGGTTCGAGGAATTGGGCACGAAGACCTGGCCGAGGGTTGGGCACCGATGTTCTGGACCTAGTGATTGGGCACGAAGTCTTGGTCCAAGGGATTGAGCAACTTAGATGAGCGATGACTAAGGACAGAAGTAGAGACGGGTCGGGGTTCGGACGTCTCGAGATCCGAGAGTATCAGAGGCTAAGCAAAAGTCCACCCGAATGGACTGGGTGGCAACTGTCTCCTGAGAGGAGTATGTGAAAGGCGCGTTCTCAGGGGTGGGAACTCGCGTCGGTTCGACCTAGGATTTCATGGAAATCCGAAGTCAGAACCATGTCCTTAAGGCTAAGATTGTGTGTATTGTATTTTTGTATCTTGCAGGTACCTAGAATGGAAGACAAAGCAGGCAAACAACACACAAAGGGGTTGGAAGACCAGCTGCTAGGCGCCCCCATTGAAGGGGCCACCCCCTTTAAAAGGAGGAAAGAAACCCTTTCATCCAGGCGCCCCCATCAACTGGGGCGCCCCCATTGAAGGGAGAAAAATCAGGTTTCATTCAGGCACCCCCATCAATCCAGGCGCCCGGGTTCAAAGTTGTATTTGCTGCTGCGAGTTCGAAGCAGAGATAAGCTTTAACTGGGTTCATTCAGGCGCCTGGGAGGTCCAGGGTGCCCTGGTCAAGAAGCTTATCAGCTGCGGCAAGTTCGCCGTGGAGATAAGGTTTGACCAAGCCCATTGGGGCGCCCCGGTGATCACAGGCGCCCGAATGAAGCCTATAAAAGGGGCTTCGACCCCAAGGCCAAGATACAACTTCCAAGATCCATTCTAAGCTTTCTGACTGACGACAAAGCGCGAAAGACGAGGCTCTACGACCGTGAGGCTCCAGAAGGAAGTGCGCGGCACTTCGAAGGTCCAGATCGACCGAGTCTTCGACCATTTCATTTTGGTTTGCTTTAATTATTTTGCTCTTAATTTCCTATATTTTGATTGTAATTATTGCACTGTAAGACGGGTTTCTCCGCCTCCGAAAAGTCCAGAAAGGAGACCAATAGTGGACGGGCGTTCCCGTGCTTAGGCCTTGGATGTACTGACCCTGGGGGTTGAGAACCAAGTAAAATCTCGTGTGCAATCTGTCGTCTGTTGTTCTTTACTTTACTATTTTATATTCCGCTACTACTAACGCTCTATTTAAGTACGAATCGAAAAGCTTACGATTTACCGCGAAGATTTTTGGAAGGTCGATATTCCCCCCCCCTCTATCGACGACACCGATCCTACATAATGTATCATCCTTATGTTTCATAAAGAACACCCAAGTAAATCTAGAAAAATCATCTACTATAACTAAACAATACTTACTCCCCACTAGTGAAGGAGTGCTATAACAATCAAAAAGATCAATGTGTAATAGCTCTAAAGGCAAAGTAGTACTAGTTAAAGTTTTACCTTTGTGCGATGATTTTGATTGCTTACCCTCTTGGCATGCATCACACATCTTGGTCTTCTCATACTTGATCATAGGTAGCCCCTTCACCAACTCCTCCTTTGCCACTCTTGCAATGTACCTCATGTTGATGTGCCCAAGTCTTGGGTGCCACAACCATCTTTCTTCTTCTTTAGACATGAAACACTTAGGTAAATTGTTAGAAGCATAAGCAAGATCAAGATAGTAAAGATTAGCCTCTCTATACCCTTCTAGCATGACATTTTCGGACCCATTATCTTTAATTAGACATTTTCTAGAATGAAATTCAACCCTATAGCCCGCATAACACAATTGACTTACACTAAGTAAATTAAATTTCATATCTTTAATCAAAAGCACTTTGTGGATAGAGATTGTAGGAGATACCTCAATGGTGCCCCTACCAATTATTTTGAGTTTCCCACTATTTCCAAAGGAAACGGTCCCTTCTCTTAGGTAGCTAATAGTGGTGAGCTTGCTCACATCTCCAGTCATATGTTTTGAGAACCCACTGTCTACTATCCACATGTTTGAGGCATCCTTGACTTTTACCTATACAACATGGAAAATACAATCTTTTGGTACCCAAATTTTAGTTCCACAAGCATCATTTAAAAACTTCTTTGATACCCAAGCCTTTTTTGTATGTCCCTTAACACCTTCTCTCCTAGAGACACCCTTTCTATCCATAAGTGAAACAAAGGCAACTTCCTTGGTCTTTGGTCTATAACCTAACCGGGCCTAGTTATAAACGACTCTTTGGCTATTTGTTATCATGTCAAGGTTGCTAGACCCAACTTGAAACTTTCTAAGTGTCTTGGTTAGGTCTTCTACCTTTTTCCTTAGCTCCTCATTTTCATTTTCAAAACATGTATCATTTGACATAGTAGAAAAAGCATGCAAATCTTCCTTAAGTTTTGTAGATTCTACTTTAAGCATGACAACTTCATCCTTTAAGTCCTTAATTTTTCTTCTAGATTTAGCCAAATCCATATTTATACTAGAAATGATCTTGACAAGAGTAAAAGAGGGTAGACTATATACCTCACTTACCGAAGCCTCGGATTCGGATGATGATGATGAGGAGCCACTTTCATCTTCACTGCTTGAGCTTCTCTCATCATCGGATGACTCCAAATGGTCCACTCCCATAAGTGCAAAGTGGGACACGTGCTCCTCTTCCTCCTCCGAGGATGATGGATCATCCCAAGTAGCCTTAAGGTTGGTGGCACTCTTCTCTTTTCCTTTTGATCTCTTCTTGTCACCCCTCTTCTTTCCTCCTTTTCTTTTCTTCTCTTTAGTTGGGGGCACTCATTCTTCATGTGCCCCTCTTGGTGACAGTTGTAGCTTATGATATCTTTTGCTTTGCTCTTACTCTTTGAACCATTCCTAGCATAAGATTTGTTAGAAAAATTTTTAAACGCTCTACGCATTTTTCTTACCATGAAGGCCTCTTGGTCGCTATCCATAGAGGCACTAGACTCCTCCGATTCGGATGACGAGGAGTAGATCGCCTTCTTCTTCTCCTTCTTTTTCCTTTCCTTCTCTACAACATATGCTACACTTTTTTCTTTAGAGGAGAGGTTAGCTTGCTCATGTAATTCAAATTCACAAAACAAATCATCTAACTTTACCATAGATAAATCCCTTGATACTTTGTAGGCATCAACCATGGATGCCCACAATGTAGTCTGAGGGAAAGATTGCAAGACATACCTCACGAGATCTCGGTTTTCCACTTTCTCACCAATTACGTGTAGCTCGTTGATGATTTCCTTGACTCTCCTATGTAATTGGCTCACGGTCTCGTTGGTCTTCATGGATAATGATTGTAGTTGAGCAACTAGTAGATCCTACTTTGCCCTTCTTGACTCGTTGGACCCTTCATTGAGTTCGATGAATTTCTCCCATAATTCCTTGGCACTCTTGAAAGGCCCCACCTTGTTGAGTTGTTCCTTTGAAAGTCTGCATTAAAGCGTGGTGGTGGCCTTTGCGTTGGCTTGCGCCTTCTTCATGACTTCCTTCGACCAAGTTCTCATTGGTAGTGGCTCTCCTCTTTCGTCAACGGGTGCATCAAATCCATCTACAACACTTATCCAATTCTCAATGTCATTCATTAAGTAATATTGTATTCTACCTTTCCAGTAGGCGAAGTCGTTTCCATCGAAGAAAGGAGGCCTTGCGGTGCTATAACCCTCTTGAAACGCCATTTTTCTTGTACTCCGGTTGACGGTGAGTTCTTCTGAAGCGAACCGGCTCTGATACCAACTGTTAGATCGAGTACGTTGCTAGAGGGGGGGGGGGTGAATAGCACTTTTTCGATGTTTTCACTACAAGGAGGTTAGCACAATACAAACAAAAATATATGAAAAACAAGAGAACAATGCTAACTCAAAAGATTTTACTTGGTATCCACCCTGAAAGGTGACTAATCGAAGGATCCACACGGTTGCACACTCTCCACTATGAAAACCTCCTTCAAGGTGGAGAAACCTTTACAAAAGTCGTCTTCTTCCTCTTTATAAGATGCGATGAAGAGCGAGAGGAAGATCTGATCAATCAGGGCACTAGCGGCACTTTGGTACAGTAAAAAAATCGTACCGTCCTCGTGCCAAAAAGACCCCTTTAAATAAGAGAACAGGATAACTTCGCAAGTTGTCCAGCCCACACTAGTCGACTGCCCCAGGGGCAGTCGACTGGTCTAACCTTAAATGCTAGCCAACGGCTAGTTTTCGGGGTTACCAGTCAACTGCCCCTGGGGCAGTCGACTGGTCTGAGGCTGAAAACTTTCTGTGAGTTTTAGCAGTCGACTGCCTTTCTACCAGTCGACTGTCCAGCCTCTACACTCACTTACATTCACTCCGAACACTCTCATTCATGTGTACCTTCAGATATACTCCCTTGGCTTGTCCCTTGAAGTCTTCTTCCTCTGGCTATCATCCCTCGGATGCACACACAAGCCTTCCCTTGGATTGCATCCATACCACCCTTCACGTGTGCCCTTGAAGTCCACTTCCTGGCTTGCCCTTGGAGTCCTCCTCACTCAGCTCTCATCCCTTGGACATGTTCTCCATGTGTGATTCTCCAAGTCCTGCAAACTCAATCACACATATCAAATACAACACAACACCCTAACCTTAAACATATTGGCACACACACATCAAAACTATGATCTTCCCGATCATTCTTGGGCTGATTGCCTCAACATCTGCCACACCTCATAGTCCATATGAGCTGCAATAGATAAGAGAATCCAGATCGACTTAAGCATGACTACCAACGAAAAAGTCTCCTCATAATCGATACCCTCTTTCTGAGTGTACCCTTTCACAACAAGCCGTGCTTTGAAGGTCTCAACCTTCCCGTCTGATCCTCTCTTTCTCTTGTAGATCCACTTGCATCCAATGACTTTTACACCATTGGGTGGTTCTACTAGCTCCCAGACATGGTTAGAATGCATCGATTCTATCTCGGAGTTCATTGCCCTTTGCCAAGAATCTACATCCTTGTCTTGGAGGGCCTCGTCATAGGTCCAGGGATCCGATTCATGTTTACCCGAGACCAAGTCCGAAGACTCTCCCAAAAACATGAACCTTTCAGACTGTCTCACAACCCTCCCACTGCGACGAGGTGCTACCTGTGTTTCCTCAGTGACACGCGGTGCAATGACTTGTGGTGTGTCCTCTTGTACAATTGGTCTTAAGGTCGGAACCTCCCCTCTTAACTCTTCAAGCACTAGTCTACTCTTTGGCTTATGGTTCATCGCATAGTCCTCTTTCAAGAATCTGGCATTTGTGCTAACAATTACCTTCGGATCCTTAGGACTATAGAACAGATTACCCTTCGTTCCTCTAGGATAGCCTACGAACAGACGTACCTCCGTACGAGATTCCAACTTATCAGTATCTCCCTTCAGCACATGTGTTGGACTACCCTAAATCCGAACATGTCCTAGACTGGGCTTGCGCCCAGTCTACAGTTCTGTGGGAGTATGAGGGACTGACTTAGATGGAACCAAGTTTAGTATGTACGCTGCCGTTTCCAGAGCATATCCTCATAACGAATCAGGTAGGTCTGAATAGCTCATCATTGACCTAATCATTCCCATAAGAGTCCTATTCATTCTTTCTGCAACTCCGTTCTGTTGGGGTGTACCGGGTGCAGTTAGTTGGGACTGAATCCCAGCTTCTGATAGGTAGCTCCTAAACTCTCCATAGAGGTACTCGCCACCACAATCTGATCGTCGTGTCTTGATACTCTTACCTCGATATTTCTCCACATCATCCTTGAATTCTTTGAACATATCAAAGCATTCAGACTTGTGGCGCATCAAGTAAATGTACCCATATCTTGAATAATCGTCAATGAAAGTGACGAAATATTCAAAGCCACCTCTAGCCTGGATTGACATGGGACCACACAAATCAGAATGAATCAGTTCTAACACATTTTTGGCCCTATACCCCTTAGCCTTGAAAGACCTCTTGGTCATCTTACCTTCCAAGCAAGACTCATAGGTTGGGAGATCCTGCACCACCAATGAACCCAGGGGCCCATCGGCTATCAACCTCTGAATCCTACTAAAGTTAATATGACCAAGCCTAAGGTGCCAAAGATATGTCTGATTCATCTTTGAAGGTTCTTTTCTCTTATTTGAGTTAGATGATAAGCTATTTACTTCAGTGTGCATCGTGGGAGGTTTTGGTTCTAGAGTATACAGATTGCCGACCATTGTACCCGAACATATAATCTCTCTGTTTCTCTTAATAACAACTTTATTATCAAAAGTAACAGAATATCCATCCTTAAATAACTTAGAAACTGAAATTAGATTCTTTCTAAATGAAAGTACATAAAAGCAATCTCTCAGAACTAACACTTTATTTCTCTCAAAAGACAAATAAAAAACTTCCACTGCAACTACTGCTATTCTTATAGCATCGCCTTTGTAGACCACGATTTCTTCATCCACTAGCCGTCGGGTTTCCTGGAACCCCTGCAAAGTATTGCAGACATAGTCAGTGGCTCCTGTATCTACACACCAGGTACTGATTGATAGCACCGCTAAACATGTTTCAACGACTAATGCTGAAGAAATACCTTTGCTTTGACGACGGGGACAGTCCGCCTTCCAGTGCCCAGTTTGCTTACACGTGAAGCACTTGCCTTTCGGCTTCATCACGCCAGTCTGGGGTCCTTGCAATGCTCCTGCCTTCTTGAACCCTCCTCGTTTCTACATCTTCCTACCTTTCGGCTCAGAAGAAAAAACCCTTTGAGTCACTAAGGTATGTGAGTTCTGACGAAATAAGGCCTCTGCCACCTGGAGTTCTCCTAGTAGTTCACCCAACGTATAATTCCTTTTGTTCATATTATAGTTGAGCCTGAACTGCTCAAAACTCAGTACCTCAATCTCATTGAGGTGAGCCATCATCTTTAGGACATGATCCCTTACGGGTGTCCCTTCAACCATAGTGGTCGACATTAGACTCTTCATCGCGTTTTGCCTAGCATCTCGACCTTGGTGCCCGAAGAGGTCTTTGAGGATCAGCATCATGTCACTAGTAGTGGGCATGGCCTGATGCTGATGTTGTAGCACATTCGACATAGATGACAGAATGTAGTGTTGGGGCAATCGGCCCTGAGATGATCTGGAGGATCATGATATTTTGATGTGTGAGCAATATGGTTAAATTAGGGTTTGTGTTGTTCTCATATGGGTACATGAGTGTGCAGGTGTACAGGTACACGTGGACTTGGTTGATGTCTTCAGGTGAAGGATGGCATGGAGGCAAGCTGTAGGTTTGCGTGCGCATCCAAGGGACCGTTGGATAGCAGAGATTATGAGCCGAGAGACACGGACTTCGAGGCATACGTGAAGGGTGGCATGGAGGCAAGCTCGAGGCTTACGTGCGTATCTGAAGGACGAGGGCCAAAGATGAAGAGGGTGTGAAGGCAACAGTCAAGACTACTGGTAAAGAGTCAATTGAGTTGTAAGGGTCTGAGTATGAGTGTGTGTACTCAGGGACTAAGCCGAGAGGGTTTGAGTGTGGAGAGATTTGTACTCGGGAGCAAAACTCTAGGCTTAGGTGTGTCCCAGTCGACTAGCCCAGGGGCAATCAACCGGTGTTGACTGGAATAGCTGGCAGATTCGAACGTTGTACTGTAACGGTCGAATTTGAATAGGACCAGTCGACTGTCACAGGGGCAGTCGACTGGTAGCGGCTGTTTTCAGATTCGAGCCCTATTTAAAAGGGCTCGTTTCCTACTATCTCACTTAACGAAATTCGCTTGGGTAAAGTGAGTTAGTAGTCTATTGTGATCAGAAATCGTCCGACGTGTTGTGGCGAGGTTTCTCCACCCACAAGGAGCGACAGATCTAGCCGGAGGTTATCCGGGGGTTGATCCACCGAAGGATTCTTGGATTAGTCACCCGACCGGGGTGGATACCAAGTAAATCAGGTTGTTAGCATTGTTTATTTATTATTTACTTTGCATATTATTGTTTCCGTTGCGCTAACAACTCTGTAGAGATCAAAACGACGAAAAAGTGCATTCACCCCCCCCCCTCTGCACGCCCTATACAATCCTTTCAGTTGGTATCAGAGCCAGGTTCGCTCTTGATCGAACTAACCGCCGAGGGAGCATGCACTAGAGGAAGATGAACATGGAAGATAAGTTGGGGGAAGACATTAACACACCACCATCTACAATCATGAAGAATTCAGCCATTGGAAGGCAAGGATGGAAAATTGGCTAGGAATGGATTGGGGGTGTAGAATGACTATTGAAGACCCCTATGAAATTCCGAGAGACAAGCACGGCAAGAGGATTCGGCCTAGATATTGGACAAATGAACAACAAGAGCAAGCTAGGGCAAACGAAAAGGTAATTAATATTTTGATTGATATTTTGCCTAAAAATGTGTTGAGTCGTGTAGGAGTATATAAAAGTGCATGTGAGTTATGGAGCAAACTAGAAGAACTTCACAAGAACCCTCCACAAGCTCAATTAGTTGAAAAATGTGAAGAAGCAAGTTCAAGGGTCCAAGAAGATCAAATTGAAGGGGAAGTATCAAGTTTATCGAGTAGGATTGAAAACTCGAGTGAGGAGTCAATCACCTCATCATGAGAGGAAGAAGAAGTACTTACTTCAAGGTTTGAGGGGGAGGAGAGACCCTCATCCACACAAGAGCAAGAGAGGACTTCCACCTCCACCAAAGTCAAGTCAAAAGAGCATATCATATGCTTTGGTTGCAATAAAAAGGGGCACTACAAGGATAAGTGCCCACTAGGTAAAAAGGAGGTAATTCCTAAGCCAAAATCCATTCAATCTAAAACTAATATGGGTTATAGGAATGAGGAAGCACAAAACAAAAGAAGGAGAATTCGATGTTTCACATGCGGGGAGCTTGGGCATTATCATACAAAATGTCCAAGAAGCAGAGAACACAAGAAGATGGAGCATCTTAGAAAATGGAGAACGAAGAAAGGAAGAGGAGCACTCATCAAGGGGGAGCCTCAAGGGTAAGGGAGGTAACTTCTAACTCTACTTATGGTTCAAATCATTTCATGAATGCTCAAAATGCTTGTATGGATGATAGAATTAATAACAATTGCTTGCCCATGCGTATTTTCGGTTTTAAATATCATGATAGGAATAGAAACGATTTTGTATGCCAAAACACCAACAATTCTAGATTTCATGATAAACCTAGGAACTCTAGGAATAAGGACCAAGGCATAAACTATAAGAAAGAGAGAAATATGTCTAGAAAAATAGGTAGACCTAGAAATGATCAAATTAGGTCTAATGACTCTAAGGTTAGGAAGTTAGAAAAGGAAAATCAAATGTTGAGAGCAAAACATGATAAGTTAGAACAAAACCGTGGTAGAGTCATTCAAGGGTCCGAGAGATTAAACACGATATCAGAGGACCAAAATCATAGGAATGGAAGGCCGGGTTTAGGATATCACTCTAAGAGGGCTAATGTTGATAAAATATCATATTAAAGGATGCCCTATAACTATGGTAAAGGAATAGTCAAGAATGGCAAGGAAACGTCATTTGAAGGAAGGGAAAAGAAATTAACCAAGAAAAAGGTCTATAGGGTTAAGAGAGTGATAGTGAAAAGTCAAGAAGCACCGGAGGAGCACCGGTGTGGTCTTGCCTTTGTAGAAGAGTTACCTAGGGAAGTAACTAGAGCTAGGAGCTCGAGGAAGAGCTCCAAAAGCCAGCATGGGTTTCATGGTCAATGGATCTCAGGTGATTTCCTTCTAGGAGATTGAAAAGGATTATAGGATGTGCCAAGAGGTTTACAAGACTAAGGATAGTCTTAATCCTAGAGAATTAGCACACTAAAGGGAGGATTATAAAGAAAAAGATGAAATTGAGATTTTAATTAAGGCAAATCGATTTTAATGCCTAAACGCCATATAACTTGATGCAATGAATGAATTATGGATGAGTATGGGAGGAAGCATCAAGGTAAGGTCAAAATTAGAACTTTTGGAAAAGGTTTCATGATACATTTTAAAGAAACTTGAAGTTTGTACCAATCTTGGAATTCGGGATAATTTTGTTTGAAATTATATTTTTCCCAAATAGACCTAGGATCCACAAACCCATCCATAAAATTTCATAATTTTTGGAAATTTATGGAATTAGTTAGGCATTCCTGAAGTTTGGACTGAAAATCTGAAATTCAGAACATCAGAAACCAGTCGACTGGCTGGAGGCCAGTCGACTAGCAAAACCAACAGAATGTAATTACATTGTAGCCCAGTCAACTGCCCCAGGGGTAGTCGACTGGTTCGCGGATTTTATAAAAGGAAAGGGCGCGTCGGGAGAAAGCCAAACTCTAGGGTTTTGGCGATTTCCCGGCGATCATCACCTCTCTCGAGCTCCTTCATCTATCTTAGGTCTTTTCAAGCCCTAAAATCAGTCCCTAAGGCCTTCACTAACTCGGATCTACCTCTAGGGTTGGTGGAAAACCCCTCTTCTCAAGCCATTCTCTCAAAACCGAAAACATGAAAAGATTAGCCAAGAGGTATGATGATTTAAGGTTCATTTCTCCATTTAGACTTTGTATTGATACTAATATGATGTTTTGTGTATGTTTTCTTTGGTATTTTCTCTTTTTGGGGGGTTATTTTGGTATGCATGTATGTGTTTGGTATATTAGGGTTGTGTCTAAGAGGTCTAGGGGTGAAGGTTCATCCCGACCAGGTCCACAAGCTTCAGAAGAGTCAATATTTAGGAGCTTAGAGTGTAAAAAGAGGTTCGAGGAGAATGAGTTTGTTCTATTGCCTTGTCGGTATCTTAACAAGACCTATTTTGAAGATAAAGCGCCACAAATTATTGAGATGGTGACTCACTTTGGCATAGAACAATCAGTATACTGCCAACATGACATTAACATAGATCTATGCAAGGTGTTCTATGCAAATTTGACTTGTGTTGAATCAGAAAATAATATTTATGAATCAAAAGTGGTCGGCGTTACCATTCCCTTCACACCCATGATTCTAGACAGTTTCTTAGAGTGTCGGGCGTCAAACAATGTCAGCACCTATTTTCCAAATGTCATTGAGCCGCTTGAATTTGAAAACATCACCATTGATCAGATTCACCTGCACTATTTTAGAAGACATAGACATGAATCTGAGCGTACCTTTGATGCAAAGCCCATGAGTCCATTTAGTCATGTTCTGTATAAGATTGTTGTAGAGTGTATTCTACCCATTGTCACTAAGGGGAGAGCAAGGATTCGACTGCCTCACTTAGTGATGATGTATGCTCTTGAGAGACGGTTGGACATAGATGTGTCATTGCATGTTTTTGTCTCCATTTGTCACTTTTTCCAGAGTGTTAATGGGAAAATCTATATGCCTTTCTGCCATATGTTGACTGAGTTCTTCCAGCTACGATTTGGCATTCGTGTCACCAGTGGTCAGGTCAAGCACCTGTCCAAGGATTATGACCAAATTGGCACTCGCCAATTATCCTTGGCAGGAATTGAGTGTAGACAGGGGGAATTTGCTTGGAGGAAGCGCCCGGAGGCCACTAATGCAGATAAGGAGCCCACCGAGCTGGTCACACGAGCAGAGTTTAATCAGCTTCAGGCAGATATTCATGGGCTTCATGAGGATGTTCACACCATCCAGGGGGGTGTTGAGAGTCTCCAGCAGGGCCAGACAGCGACTCAGAGGGAGGTACAGGGCCTCACAGAGTTTTGTCAGGGTTTTATGACCAGGCAGGAGAACATGTATGAGATGATGCAATGGTGGGATTTAGCATATCAGGGTCCTCCTGCTCCTCCTCCTCCTCCTCTAGACGGTGACGACCACATGTACTTCTGACCGATGGATGCAACGTTTTAGAGTGATTCTGGTGTTGAGAGTGTTCTGTTCTGATGTGTTATTATACCTCTCAAACGCTTTATATTCTGATGGGTGTATTTATTTGGGTGACTTTCGGCCTGGTGGCCCATGGTACTGTTGTGATGTTTATTTGTTGACTTATTTTATGACTCCATGTATTATGCACTCTTGTTATGCTATCATATTAAGATTGTGTCTTATTTTGATAATGTGTTGTTTTTAGGTCCTAATCTATTGCTAAAACATCTTAGTTCTTTTATGATCATCATATGTAGGTATTCATGATATAATGTGAAAGTTGTATAGTATTATAGTATCTAATATGATTTGGTTGAAAATCAAATGATGATTTCTTATATAGAAAGGGTGATCATTTGGACTCAAAAGTCAAAGAGGGAGTTTGGGAATCATTTTGAATGTTAAATGGAGTTGCTAGAGGATGACAAGTATAGGATACCATGGTTAGAACTCTAGGTTGATACAAAGTTGGCTTTATTTTGGAATTTTTGAGTTTGTATCAAAAGTCAAGCACGGTTGATGTTTTTCATGAACTAAATTTTTCTCGGATAGGGACTACCTTAACAATCGTGCTTGCAAAGTTTCACATTTTTCCAGATTTTCTAAAATTTTTTATTCATTTCTGAATTCGGCTAAAATTCTGAAACCTGTTGTATCAGTCGACTGCCCTGGGGGCAGTCGACTGGTAGTGTGGGCAGAATGGTTCTTTGTGATTTCTAAAGGGTTTTTCAGAAATAGGGTTAAGTCCTATTTGGCATCTAGGGTTGGGTTGCTTGGGGCAATCTTTTGATGGTGTCAAAGGGGGAGAACTTGAGTATTAAGTTAGACTTGGGTTGAAACTCAGCTTAGATTTTGGCTATGTGATTTTAGAGTTAAGTTGGGAAAACTTAACTTGGGATTAGCAATAAGGATTGAAATATGGAAGAAAGCATAGGTTAAGGGGAAGGTAGCCTCTTGTGTGATATGCTTGAATTTCAATTGCCTTTGCTATTATTATTGCTATATGTTTACCTAACTTAACAGATTGCCACATATCAAAAAGTGGGAGATTGTTGGGGCAATTGGCCCTGAGATGATCTAGAGGATCATGATATTTTGATGTGTGGGCAATATGGTTAAGTTAGGGTTTGTGTTGTTCTCATATAGGTACATGAGTGTGCAGGTGTACAGGTACACGTGGACTTGGTTGATGTCTTCAGGTGAAGGATGACATGGAGGCAAGCTGCAGGTTTGCGTGTGCATCCAAGGGCCCGTTGGATAGCAGAGATGATGAGCCGAGGGACGCGGACTTCGAGGCGTACGTGAAGGGTGGCAACTAGGCAAGCTGGAGGCTTGCGTGCGCATCCGAGGGACGAGGGCCAAAGATGAAGAGGGCATGAAGGCAACAGTCAAGACTGCTGGTAAAGAGTCAACTGAGTTGTAAGAGTCTGAGTATGAGTGTGTGTACTCAGGGACTAAGCCGGGAGGATTTAAGTGTTGAGAGATTTGTACTCGGGAGCAAAACCCTAGGCTTAGGTGTGTCCCAGTCGACTGGTCCAGGGGCAGTCGACTGGAACAGCTAGCAGATTCGAACGTTGTACTGTAACGGTCGAATTTGAATAGGACCAGTCGACTGCCACAGGGGCAGTCGATTGGTAGCCGCCGTTTTCAGATTCGAGCCCTATTTAAAGGGGCTCATTTCCTACTATCTCGTTTGACGAAACTCGCTTGGGTAAAGTGAGTTAGTAGTCTATTGTGATCAGAAATCGTCCGACGTGTTGTGGCGAGGTTTCTCCACCCACAAGGAATGATAGATCTAGCCGGAGGTTATCCGGGGGTTGATCCACCGAAGGATTCTTGGATTAGTCACCCGACCGGGGTGGATACCAAGTAAATCAAGTTGTTAGCATTGTTTATTTATTATTTACTTTGCAAATTATTGTTTCCGCTGCGCTAACAACTCTGTAGAGATCAAAACGACGAAAAAGTGCATTCACCCCCCCCCCCTCTGCACGCCCTATACGATCCTTTCATGTAGCACCGCGCCATCTCATCTGCTTTCTTCCACTTCTTGTAACGCTCCCTCAACTCTTCACCAGAGTCTTCTCTAGGATTTTCCGGGCATTCTTCGAAGAGTAGAAATTTGTACTCCTCAGCAGTGAGGACAATGTCAAGGTTCCTCTTCCAGTCTATGTAGTTTGATCCAGTAAGTTTATTGTCCTTAAGAATTGTTGCTAGTGGAGTAAAGTCCATTATGAAAAACCTGAGAATCACAACATACACTACTTTAGAAATCGAAAATAAATTGATTCCTCAAAACAATTAATTTTCGAAATCAACCAACACCCCTATACACCGAGAAATTCGTATGCCACGATGGTGTGGACGTATACGAATCCCTACATTTGTAAGAGGAGGTTTTACCCATCAATCTTACTACTTGTCAACCTAACTTTTTGACAAGTAAGATCAATAGTTGGTTTCCTTCGGCTCTGCAAAATAATAGCAGTGACTCCGATGGGGAGGATACTATTATTCGCATCTAAGTGTGCACCATTACACGACACTAAGAAAATTATTTCCGATTATGTGCCTTCCAATGGGGAAGTACACACACTCTTCAATAATTTTCTATAGTCTTTTTCGACCCAGTGATTCGTAGAACAATTCCATCCGATGGGGAGGAAGGCACTCAGAGCCGACGCGCAGACTTGTTCGCATCACTTGTCGGATTGTAATGGAAGCCGCGGGACCCTTAGGGTCCCTCTCCCACTTAGTAATTTATCTCGAGGAATTTTCTAGCACAATCACACAACCAAGCACATAACCAATAACATGAAAATAATATAATGAAAATCCTAGATTTTCCAACTTTCATGGCCCCTTGGTCTCTAATGTGCCTCCAGCCGTGTCGTCACTTCATCCGCTCCTCCCTTCCTTCTGCACATGCTATCTTGAGGGATCTCCGAGCCGAAATGAATAGCTAATTATATACATCATTGATCCTATACTCTACGAAAGAGTGTACATGAAATCTAGATCAACTGTAAATAAAAAACTCGACTAAACATGTGTCGTATTTAATTACAAAAAATTAAATACCTAGCCTCGTCAACCCCGATGATTAATTAATTACAAAATTGCAAATCAATCACACAACACATATTTGGCCACGATGTTGGAATCTCGTGCCTGCAAAACAAAGTTAGCCTATGCACATCCACGCATCATCCAGCAAAATAAAATGTATGAAAATTGCAAAAAATTAATCAATCCTAAACACACAAAGCCGGAAACTTGGCTCTGATACCAATTGTAGGGTATGTCTTGGCGGGTTTCCTTAGCGAATACCTGGTCGATCCGAGAGACCTCTCCAAGTCTACGGATTAAAAATTAATCCGAGTGGAGACCCCTCTCCCATCGACCGTCTCGTGCCGTATCGAACGATCCAAATTACAACTTAGCCATTTACTAAAATTGGCCTTATAATTTGCTCGACCGTTCGACCATGGAAAAGGAGACGAGTTGATCGTCGGCTCTTGTGTTTATGGTCGGGGTCCAGTTAAGAATTTATTCATCATATTTTTAGATCAAAATAATAAATTCTCAAACATAAAATAATGAGGCATATGACCATGGCACAAAATCGACATAAGGAAATACAAAGGAGTATAGGGAAAGATATACCTTTCCGATCTCCTCGCGGTCTTCTACCTTATGTTCCTCTCTTCGCGGACGTCGTGTGGGCGATGATCTACCGCGATTCAGGATCACCAAGAGCTCCAAAATCCTCACTTCCTTACCCTAGCCGCAAACCCTAGCCTCTAGGGTTTGCGCCGCCGCCTCCTCCCTCTTCGCCGCGTGCGTCGCTGGCCACCTGCACTGCATCCAACAGAGGCCAAGGAGTCTAAGGAAGACTAATAGGAAGGAAGAAGAAGGGTTTTCCTCTTCCCAACCCCGCTGCCAATCACTCTAAACCTCTCCCTCACCGCCGGCGACCTTGCACCTCTTCTCCACGCCGCCGGCACCTTTCTTCTCTCTATCCCGCGTGCTCCAGCCACCAACTGAGAGGGAGACCGTCTCCCTTCCTCGGTAGCCCACGCCAAGAGAGAAGAAGCCAAGAAGTAGAAGAGAAGAGAACTTCTCTTCTTCGGTTTTGCGTCGGCACCCTAGGAGAGAAGTTGAGAGGGAGAAAAGAGAGAGAGAGACCAAGGGTTTTCCAATTGGATTAATTAGCCTTTGGTTTCTTGATCTCATAAGGTATTTATAGGGCTAAGGTAGGGACCAAGAGGAGGAGTTGGTTCTTGGCCCACTAATGGATCTAAACCCGATCCATTAATTAAGATCCATTCCACTAAAGGATCTTAATTGAACTTCCTCACCAACTCCCATATTTTCATATGGGCTCCACATATTACGAGTCGTCCATCCCTCCGTGTTTAAGATCTCATATGCCCGTTAATTAATTAAATTACTGATAATTTAAATGAATTAACTTCTAGATCCTTGATTAGTACCACTCAACTTTATCAACGTGCCGGATCAAATCCACCTGTAGGGTTTAGCACGATGAATCTTTTGAGCTCATCAAGGGGGCATCATCAACCTGACTCACTAGGACATGGATTCCGTCAATAATCAACGGCACATCATATTATTAATATTATCTCCCAACTTACCGGGTCTATCGATCTAATAGAATTGATCTCGCCCATTGGTAAATTAAAAAAATAATAATTAATTATATATGCCCGTTATTATTTCGGGATCAAGGGATCGTCCTCCATAATATAAACTGAGGTTCTATCCAATTATTTAGTCAGTACAAATCGAATAACCTCAGGTTTTGGTCCTGCTCAATGTACTCATAGCACACTAGTATAGTTCTATGGTCAAGACCAACCACACCTAACTACACTACAACCATCCCGATGGGTTGTCCAATTCCATCTCGGTTGTGGGCCTCTTAATTAAACTAAGCAAGGAACTGATAACACGATCTTCCGTGTGACACCACACACCATATTATCTAAAATGCAAAATAATTGGACTTCGTGTATGTACTATTATAAACAAATACCTAGTGTAGTCATGATTCTCTTTTCATAATAAAGATGTTCATATAATAAAAGTCATGTATTTCAGTATACACATCTTACATGCCCAATCCTCCAGATCAGTACATAGTTCCTAGGTCAACTAGAACTCTTCAACACACTTAGAACAATATATCATATCACAAATAATTCTTAACTTCGAACTCATTATCAATATCAAAATAAAGTTTGATTAGTGCTTTCGGTACTAACAATATTTTATTCAAATTTGTTTGAATTTGGTTCCTTTAGAAGTCATCGAACTCTATATATTTGAGTTTATTATATTGTATTATATTGTTTCAAGTTTTTACATTTTTAAATTTGTTTTTTTAGTTAGTTAGTTTGGCATTACAAACTTATTTATTTGTTTTGAGAGTTTTTTTTGTCTATTTACAAATTTGATAAGATTTGTTAATCGTCATGATTCATAATATAAACTTTATTTGGAATATTATTGATGATCATTATTTATAAATGGTTGATCGCAAATAGTTTTTCTTAAACATTAACAAATTAACAGACATATTCAAATTTATTTATTTAGTTTAATAAATTATTTAAAAATTTTAATTTAATTGATATATTAAATGAATATAAATAAGCTCTTAATAAGTCTAAGTCTAAGACCAAATTTACTCATCAATATTTGGTTCATTGCTACCATGTTACTAATTATTCATTTGTGTTTTATTATTTAAACTTATCTTCAGAAATTAATCTTGTAAAGTAAGAATGAATAATAATAATAATAAAATTAATAATAATAATAATAATTGATATCATGATGGTAAAAGGTGATTCGCTAGCCCTCGTCAACCCGGCCCAGTACCAACACGGAAGAGGTAAATCACGGGGGCTACTAGCCCGGATGCTGTGGTTAGCGCGTGGGAAGGGTGGTCATACTGGCTTTGCCAGGATTTGACCCCTAAACCTCTTGATGATAATACCCACACACTAATTATCAGTCTATTCCGTGGGAATATAATAATTGATATCATGGCATCTAGGTAAGCATGATAATCTACGGAGTCCAATCCTGAGCTAACGTAGATCATCACCTATGTCATCCCGAGCTCGATCGCGCGAGTACTGATATCCTGGTCGAATGATAGTTAGAGATTTATGATGGAAAATATTTTTGTCCTTAATCTCATCGTATTTTTGTACCATAGTACATCCAAATCTAATTTTGAAAGGAAAAAAGAAAAAAAAAACTTTTATAAGCCACAAGCAATTGATTTAAAGTATCTGGCCGATTCAATGCAGACAACAACCTTTATTTGTTTGAAAGGGATACATGTCTCGACTTGGCTTCCACGTCAAAGGTCGATCGCCCTTAAGAACCCTAACAAGCAATGATCATTAGCATTGATTACATTAATAACATCGAGTAACGAATTTATTTCGAGATTAATTAATTAATTAATTTATGTCGAGGATCGATGGGCAGCAATATAGGCGTTCATCTCCCAAGTCGTGGTCGTGTTGGTGGTGGCAGCCACCCTGCCCAAAATGTAACCTCTTGCCATCCGAAATCTCCCCGTGCCACCAATGATGGTCCGGTCCGATATGACCCCGCCAGTCACCCTTCCGAACACAGCCAACGAACTCCCATTGTACCTTTTCGATCGATCGGTTCAAACTGTTAAATTCTTCTAGAAATCATTTGTTTAATTTTTTTTAAGGTTCTTAAGTACTTTTAATTACCTGCCGTTTGTGAAGATGAACTCCAAGGCCGTCAAGCCGGAGTAGGCTTGCAAATTCGATCCGACGCCGAGGCCCTGCTCCCGGCCGAGCAAGGGGGAGTCCGGCCACACCCCCACCCGGAAAACATTGTCGAAGATCAACACATTGCCGAAGCCGCTGCTCCGGTGCTCGTCCACCGCGAAGATCATCGTCGAGTTGGGCACGCCGGGGTTGATCTCGTGCAGGTAGAAGTTCAAGTGCAAGAACCGAGTCCGCTGAGCCATGGCCGTCGGTGGCGACGCGAAGAGAAAGAGGAAGAGGAGAAAAAAGAAGGAACATGACGACAACAGTGCAGTCATTTGCTGGCAAAGCTAAATTTATAAGTTTAAAGTCGATCGATGATTCAGTAATGCTTGCACTTGCTGTTGCGTGCATGGCTTATACGACCAAATAGGTTGCTTATATACCTATATAGCGAGTAAAAAATGTTCTCGTTGATTCTGATTGCATTTCCTAATATTAAAACAGGTAGCGGTTCGTTTACGTGACCTGTCCCAACTCCCAAGGCCGGGTCCAACACGAATATATATATATATATATATATATATATATATATATATATATATATATATATATATATATATTCATTTTTATGGAATTAAACTTGAATTTGTGAACCATAATGAACTTCAATTAGTAGCAAATGATGAATTTCTCGATCAAAATGTTTATCATTTTCTAAAAGACATCCGGTCTTTGTGAAACTTTGTAATACAAAAATGAAAATTTTGAACTTCTCTATATATCAAGACAGATGAGCATCCCATGTGTAATGGTAACCTTGCATACTGTACGTCAAAATGGTGAAATTGAGTGTAGAAATCAATTATGAAACATTCACATAAAATTAAAGACATTTAATTAAAAGTGTACATACAACTCGTATTTGTATCATTCATATGATTAAAATGTAAGTGTATAAATATTATTCGGCAATTTATCAAAGGGCGTACCTAAGAATTGAAAATTACTAAAGGGCGTACCATAGTTTGTTATTTACCAAAGGGCGCACCACCTTAAGTGAACTTCCTAATATACCCCTCCCGCCACACAATACCTTTTTCGATCACAATATCGAGACATCCGAATCACTTTTGACTGTAAAATAATAATTTGTGGTACAGATGGGGCGGCAGTGAAAATTTTGTCAGGCTATAAATATTTTACTACCTTGCACAAGTCAAATCAATACGAGGGTACGTATATATTTCGACCTTGCACAACATTAATTCATCACCAAGGCAAGGGAGGAAGATAGGTGGTGAAGGAGAAAAAGCAAGCAACAGATTGGTACCAAATACAAATAGTAATGTACGTATGATTGTCATCTTTGATATGGTATCAGACCTAGTTTTATACTTATCAACTCTTTCTACAATTTTTATGTTTGGAGGAGACTAAGGGTGATATGCTTTACATAATAAGGGCTCTCTGAAATTTGTTAAACTTAAGATAAATAAATGCTTGAATTCGACCTAGGGAAATTATCTTACCATATGAGGCCCTAGGAGGACCTGAAATTAAAGGATTTCAGTCCATGGTAATGCATGATATCATTAGATTTCAGACTCTCCAAGGGCCTTAAATATAGTGATTTGAGGCCGTGTGAGGGCCTGAAATCAAAATATTTCAGGCCCTCACAGGGCCTAAAATCAAAATATTTCAGGCCCTGTGAGGGTCTGAAATATTTTGATTCAGGCCCTAAGAGGGCCTGAAATCAGTATATTTCAGGCCCTCACAGGGCCTGAAATCATTAAATTTTAGGCCCTTAGAGGGCCTGAAATATACTGATTTCAGGCCCTGTGAGGGTCTGAAATCAAAATATTTCAGGCCCTCACAGGGCCTGAATCAGTATATTTCAGACCCTCTGAGGGCCTGAAATCATTATATTTCAGGCCCTCACAGGGCCTGAAATATTTTGATTTCAGGCCCTGTGAGGGCCTGCAATATTTTGATTTCAGGCCCTGGGAGGGCCTGAAATAAAAATAGTGCAGGGCTTCAGGCCTTGCTAGGTCCTTGATTATGATATTCAAAGTTTGCAAAATATAATTGTAATTTATTTTTTAGGGATGATAATGTTGTTGACGAAATTCTATTCGAGATATGGAATACTCTTGATGATAATGCTATCACGGGGAATGGATCAGAAATTACAAGGAATTTGACAATTGATCTAAATGAAGAAGCAACTAATATAGAAGGTGAGAGTTTGAATTCTTCTACAAGAGTTGTTGAATTTTTTGAGCCAACCTAGAGTGGGATGGAAGGAATTGAAATCCAGAATGCAGATGAATTATAACCCATTACAAGTGTACTAGAATTCCAAGCCGATGATATGCAGATTGAGCAATATGAATTCCCCCCAGATCAGTACAGTGACTTAGAGGAGGAGTTTCCATTAGCTGAAGATCCTTATATTTTAAATTCTCGATTGCTTGCTGGGCCAATTATAGAGATAGAGGCAAGAGATGGGCATGAATTTTTTGTGGGGCAGGTATTTTCATCTAGAGCAGAATTCAAGAATGCACTTGTCAAACATGCCATGGTTAAGCATATGAGATATAATCCAGTTGACACCTGAAAAAATAGAGTTAAAGCAGTGTGCTTCAACCAACCATGTACATGAAGAGTAGTAGCAAGAGGGGAAGTAGAGTTAACTATTACAAAATATATAAAGGACCACCAATGTGGAACTGTTAGGGAAAGTGTTGATCATCATGCATGCTCTTCATCATTTGTTGCTTCTTTTGTTAAAAAGCAATTTCTTCATAATGAACAATACAAACCAAGTATGATTATATCAGATATTAAAGCTAGATTTGGAGTGACCATATCATACAGAAAAGCATACATAGCTAGGGAGAAAGCATTAAAAAAGTTTGTTGGAGTTTATGATGAGGCTTACATAGATCTTCCAAAATATCTGCGTGAGTTAAGAGCTAGAGATCCTGAAACATATGTGGCACTATGCATGAATGGTGACAATCAGTTCCAGTGGTGTTTTTGGGCTTTTGGTGCTTGCCGAAGGGTGTTCAGGTCTTATTTGTGTAGACTTATCGGAATTGATGCCACACACCTAAGAGGAAAGTATCCGGGAGTAATGTTGATTGCAACGACGATTGATGGTAATGGCAATGTTCTCCCAGTTGCCTTTGCAATAGCTGAAGTTGAATGTGGGTCTGCATGGGAGTGGTTTTTGGAGCATACAAAGAGGTTCTTTGCTGTCGATGACCACTTAATCACCATAGTATCAGATAAACATCGGGACATTATATCAGCGATTAGAAAAGTCTACACAAACGTGCATCATGCCTTTTGTTGCCACCACATGTGTTGTAATATGGTAACTGATACTGGAAGTAGAGCTACTGTAGGTTTGTTTTGGGCAGCAGCACGAGCCAACACAACACTCTAATATGATATGATAATGCAGACAATGCTTGAAAAACATCCAGTTGTCCATAAGTGGCTTCAGAACATTGACCCTAAAAGGTGGGCAAATGCACACTTTACAGGGAGAAGGTACAGAATGCTGACCACGAATTATGTGGAGAGCTTAAATGCTTTGTTCAAGTCTACACGTGAGCTTTTCATAAATAGGTTAATTGATAATACAAGAAGAAAAGTTGCTCAATGGTTCTATAACCGTAGAGAGGAAGTTTCCAAATGGCATGTTGCTTTGACACCTAATGCTACAAAAGAAATAGATTCATGGAGAGAGAAAGCATGAGCTTATAAGGTTCACCCTTACTCTCAATCAGAAATGGAAGTAGAAACATGGGGCACTTCATACATTGTTGATTTGGAAAAAAAAGGTTTGTCATTGTGGGGAGTTTCAAATTTCAGGACTTCCTTGCTCATATGTTATTGCCGTAATTATTCACAGGAACATGGATACACTCCCATATTGTGAGCATTATTATTATTCTGAAACTTGGAAGTGGGTTTACATGGATCGTATTTTTCCTTGTAGAAGCAAGCAGTTTTGGCCTACTGGAGTAAATGACATTATAGTTCTATGTCCCAGTAGCCTTGTGCAGCCTAGTAGACGAAAGAAGGCACGGATTGAGTCCAGACACAATGGCAAGGTGAAACTAAAATGCAACAGGTGCAACCAACTTGGTCATAATAAAAGGACATGTAGAATGCCGCCAGCCCCAAGGAATTGAGTTAATTGGTATATGTAGTGACCTAATATTCTGATTGAAGTGTATAATTTATATGGAGGAGAACTGAATGTATATATTTTGTATATTGTACATCTATAGTATTGTCAAAAAAGTAGTTGTTGTTAATGTTGTCACTTGAAGAAGTATTTCAATATTATGATACATATCTTCTTGTCTAAATTTATATAAGCAAAAATGATCAGTTGTGAAGGTCTCAGATTTGTAAAGCCACAATAATGTTATTTCAGGTGTTGAAGTCCTGAAGTCCTATGGTTTGTGAATATCTGTAATTTGAGACCCTCTATTTGTTTGCTTTGTTGATTCATTGTTCTGTGCCAACTGATACTGTATTAACACGTAATTGATAATCATTAGGACTATGTTTGGAGACCAAAAATACCATCTCCTAGCTATCTAAACTCTAACTACTGGTAATGAGTTTTGAGAAATCAAAATTTCATAGGTCCATGAAACAAACCTCCTGTTGTGCCAAATTCTGAAAATATGAGGTAATGATGTGGATGGAATTAAATTGCAGTATGCAATGTGTATGTAGGTACTCTCCTTCTAGGTTTAATATTAAAAATAATTTCACAACATGTATATTTATATAAAATACTAAAATATTTTATTATTGAATTAATTGAAATATGAAATGAGATTATTGTGTCAGGCCCTGCGTGAGCCTGAACATGATTGTTTCAGGCCCAGCTTGGGCCTGAAATGGAATTATTTCAGGCCTAGCGTGGGCTTGAAATAATCTAATTTCAGGCCCACGCTGGGCCTGAAATAATCTTATTTCAGACCCACGCTGGGCCTGAAATAATCTTATTTCAGACCCAAACTGGGCCTGAATGGGAATATTTCAGGCCCACGCTGGGCCTGAAATAATACAATTTCAGGCCTTGCTTTTGCCTGAAATGAAATATTTCAGGCTCAGCGTGCACCTGAAATAATCTCATTTCAGGCCCACGTTGTGCCTGAAGGAATCTCATTTCAGGCCCAACGTGGGCTGTGATTTAAAAATAGGGTAGAGGAAAAGTAAGGTTCATTAACAAGGATCCAACATACATTATAACTATAAACATATATTGTTTGTCATTAAACTTACAATATACAATTGAATAAATTTTTTTTAGGCCCTGGGTGGGTTTCCTAAAATGCTTTAGTTTCAGGCCCACCGTGGTCATGAATTCAAACGATTCTAGCAAAAGCAAGGTTAAATATTATTGATAGGTTCGACAACAATTACATATTACAGATCATATATGAGACAAAAGCAATGATCGAAAGCAAAGTTTCATTGATTTGAAAAGGACTACATAGATTGTATAATTACAAATATACAATGTTTGTGATCACAATTACATTTGCATAGTATCATAATTACATTTGCATAGTATCACTGATATACTATTTACAGATTTAGCTTCCACCACTTGTCTCTCATTATTTTATATCCCACCTGAAATCGATAATTTTTCATTTACTTTTGGCTAAAATCAATAGATCTCTGGAAAATCAGACTTTCAGCATACTGCATCATGAAAAATGCACAATCCAACCTGAAAAACTAATATTGACATTGTTGTCATCTAATAAATCCAACCATGAAATCAATTGTTATTTTTAACAAAAATAATGTAGCGACCCACCTTCTCTGCTTCAGACGGATCGTTACTTCTCTCTACTTCTCTACTTTTGATACATGACTAAAAATGCGGAAGTCTTTTTTTTTTTAACTTTTAAATTCATCTAACAATCATATTCTAACTTAAGCAATCATGCATATTAACATATCACACTTACTATCTCGAAAGCTCGCAATTGGTACACTTGAAGCTTGCCTCGCCCAACTCAAACTACAGGTATCAGTCGACTGATACTGTATCAGTCGACTGATAGGCCTGTAATTCGAAACTCAGGTTTCGGCCAGTTACTTCACAGCTCCTCCAAACCTAATATTTCGAGCCATATGGAATCATGACACCATTTCTACACTCTATGACAGTTTTCTAATGAGTTTAGCCAATCAAAACGAATCCATAAACTTGAAATTTGGACTTTTGCGGAAGAAAATAAACTATTCAAGATATATGAACTTTAACACTAAAGTTTGTACCAATCTTGACTTCTATACATTCATAACATCAAATACATGTTCTATGACTTTGCTAAAGCATTATGAAATGTGAATGCAACTTTTCTAACATTTATAAGCAATAAAACTTAAATCAAAGAGAATTTGATACTATCTTGGCACATGTGTCTATTATCCTAACAAAGTATCAATATCTCCATCTACTCACATTTCCACTCATCCAATGCAAGCATAAGAATATATAAGCTAAATGAAATGACATGAAATCTTTACTCTAAGAAATTGAGCATGTAAAACTACCCAAAGCTCAAATGTTCGCTAAACATTATAAAGCAAGAACTTGAAATTCAAATGATCTATAACATTGTGAATTAATAGCTAAATTGTCTTGCGCCAACGATCTCTCCATAATCAGCCACCACACACACTCTACTCAGCACCGCCTCGTCGTCTTCCTTCAGAATTGCTTGCCTTTACCTTTATCTGCAATAAGAGGAAATGCAACTAGTAAGCAAAAAGCTTAGTAAGTACTATCTAGCTCACAAAAACTCGAAATATGCAAACATGCTTCTAGATCAAACTGAACATCATATGAAATACTAATATGCTTGAAAGAAAAACTAAGGACATGTATAGCTCAAAACATGCATACTCAAGCAATAATAAATCTCATTTTACTTTTCTTGGCTCAACTTGGAAACTTTAGCTATTCTTTAACTTTTTGAAAACTCTTTAAATTTTTCGAAACTTTGCTAAAGCATATACTTGAAAATAATAATCACTTGGATCCACTGAAGACGTAAGTACCATCTCATATGCGCGTTCCCTAAAAGGTTGGGGTAGCGAGCCACCAATCCTAATAGAGCAGACCTTGGTCTACCAGGGCCAAGACCTTGGAATTGGACACCTGGATTTCTTTAACGACGCCCTTGGACGCCGGGTACTGGCCTTATAAAATAAAATAGCTTTTCTTTCTTTTCTTCCTTATCTGTAAATGCCTTGGCATTTTCTGGAGCACCTTGCGTGCTAAAATNTTATATGAGCAGGTATATGCACTCTAACTTACAACCAAAATATTTTGAAATCCCTTGAGCAAGGGAGCCTTGGCCCGTTGGGTTGAATCACCTACATCTGGTCTATGTCTCAATGTCACCTCCTTTCTAATGGCTCCCAACTGAGGTGCCATGAAATTGTACACGGTATTGCACCAATTATAGTTTCGTAGATTGTCAAAATCATCTACGCAATCAATAAGTGACAGTGCCGAAATGGCAAGTATGATGCTTGTACCACAAAATAGCACTGTACAACAAAAAATAGAGTATATACAACTGACAGTACAGCTTGTCATTGGATGTAGACTTTGTTAAATCCGAAACTTTTGTATCGCTCTGGAAAATTTTTCGGAAAGTTCCTAAGATTTCCGGGCTCTTAGACGATGGTTAGGGGAGTTAAATGATTTAAAACTAAATCTTAAAGGGGTTATTTGCTAAAATGTTCAAATTAAGGGCAGAATTGCAAAATGGCGAAATAGTTGGGCTAAACTGTAAAAAGACCAATATAAAAGCCGATTAGGGCTTTGTTTCCGCCGCAGTTCTCTCCTTCCTCTCCCAATCGAGCGCCGACGCCATTCCCTTCCTCTTCTTCCGGTGTGGCGAACCCTAGCCGCCGCCGACGCCTATTGACGGGAGGCACTCTGACGATGCCCTAGCTCCCGTCGACAGTGGTGAGAGGTCGGTTTTCCTTATGTTTGCGTCCTTTCATCTCAATCGCCGCAAGTGATCGTCACTCACCTCTCTGACCTAATCTCCCTTCGTGGCTGCTAATCCGAAGCTTCAATCGGCAAGGGCAGATCCGGGGTTTCATGCGAGTCATTGGAGACGAGGGAATCCGGGTGGCGTTTTCGTCTTGCAACCTCTGAACTCGTTGAATCAGGGCAAGAATCGTCCCTTCCGGCGCATCAGGTAATGTGATCTTGGGTTAGCTATTCGATTTTGAGCCGTGAGTATATCATTAGGTTTCGATCTTTTTTTTTTGGGCATGGTTCTGTCTGGGTGTTCATGTTGTGTTATTTCCGACTGTGAGTTCCTTTGGAGAATTAGGTTTGGTTGTGAGCTCAAATCCGTGAGCTTCTTGGGGTAAGCTCTGTGAATTCGAATTAGATGGTTGGATAGGGAGTTGATGTTTCTATGAGTTAGTTCTAGGAATTGCTGAGTAATTTGTTGTGTTTGTGTTGCAGCTGTCGTGTGAGCTCCACTACTTGGTGGAGTTTTCCTCTTGCTCATTGTGAGTTTCTGCCATTGGGGCTAGAATTTGAGGTAAGGGATTGTAATTGGTTTGAACTCTTCTTAAAACCAATTCATGTTGAGTAGATATGTATCTATGCTTGCCACATGGTTGTGACCTCCAGTAGGTAAGTGTTGTGATGGTATTGAACTTAGCAAGCTTGGTGATGTTGTAAGGTTTTGTTGTGAAGGTAATTCTTATTGATCTGTTTGTATCAATTTAGATAACCTTGTAATTAGATTGGGTGGTGTTGCCACTTGAATGCTTGGAGTTGAGGTTGGGGTTAGGTTTAGATTTGAAACTTAAACCTAATGATTAAGCGTGGTGAATTTGAATTTGGATTTGGACCTAATTCTAATCACGAGGAATAACTAGAGAACTTCCATTTAATTAGGAATAATTGAAATGGAAAGGGAAATAATTAGGTTAACCCTAAAACGGATTAGGGATTAATTAGCTAGTTGTTATTTGTGTAATAGCTAATTAATTACATCCTTGATACAGGAGTTTGATCGGATTTATTGCTAATTATTATTGGCGGGTGGTTCTATCTTCTTTTGATACGGACTACTACTCTTGGAGGCGGGTACCCTTTGACTTATCTCTTTTAATATTGTCATGTTGTTATGCATAGACTGTTATAGATAGCAGTAAGATTATACACTATCCTGGTTTATTATGCTTGTTCTGGATGCTTGTTGTTTATCCCTGAGTTATTGTGCTGTTAGTTCCATACAGTCTCAGGTATTGTCATCTCTATATGTATGCTTAGAGATCGTAATGTATCCCCTACATTTGACCTTGATGGATCTGTAGTTTTCGGCCAGTATGCCTTGTAGGTTACCTGTATTTCCTGTTATAGGATTTCAGACTAAGACCTAGTATACTGAGGACTTGGGGAGGGAGGTATGTGTATCTATCATACACCATCCTTGCATTGTTGCATGCCGGCGATCAGTGACTCCCTTGTGGTTGAGCCTATCGTCTTCCGGTACATGATATGCGCACACGACCACTGATGGGTTAGTGGATACCGTAGGATGTGCGCATTTGCCCTGTATTGCTCCGTTCGGCCACTATTTAGAGGGTGAGCGCGGGCGTGGTAGCAGCCAGGGGTCCCTTCTCGTACTGAGCCACGAGGAGATGAGAGCTAGTCTCCCCTATTGCTTGGGGTAGGAGCGGAGTCTCCACCAGCATTCTGTCCACCCGGTCACTTAGGAGCAGTGATGGCAGGGTTCGTACAGGTTGTCACAGCTCTACCCACGCGGACGTCGCGGACGATGATCCTGACTGGTACTAGGGGTGACACATGTCATTGCACCATGTGCATACTTTACATCGTGCATTGTTTGTTGCACTTGATTCTTGCACTTGTTTGACATGCATATTCTGGAGACTTGTTATCTGATATTATATGTCTATTGGTATTCCATTTGGTAGTTATTACCCTCTTTTACAGGTTAGATGGATTCAGGTATGTATCTACCCAGTATTTTCAGTTCCAGTCTTTCCCTACTGTTGATATGAGACTGTACTAGCTGAACACTTATTGTTAGTATAACTTTCTATGCATATCTGTTGGGTATTCGCTGAGTTATGGACTCACCCCGTTGCCATACATTTTATTTCAGGTTGATGCCTGCCAGGAGAGCCCTAGCCGCCAGTCCCCAGCTCGAGAGGAGCTCTGTTTTGTTTTGTTTTATGTTATTTTTCGGTTATGGACCCTGTAGTATATACTTTGCTTCCGTTGCCATGTTTTGGACATGTAATCATGTTTTATTCGATGGTATTGTACTTTTGAGTCCTATGTTGGACTTCGTGGGGTTTGGTTTTGTTCCTGCCCCCTGGCAGCTCAGGTGAGTTCGTGCTTTAGTTTTTCGATAGTTATAATCATATAACTATTGTTTTTGCATGGATTCGAGGCCTGAGGCCATTTAACTGCGTGGTTGTGTTATTTATATCTGTGTGATTGTGTAAATTGTCCGCCGGACAGGGGAGGTGCTGTCCGATTTTCTATTGGATCAGCGGCTCCAGGGTCTCGGGGCGTGACAGACTTGATTAGCAGTTTCTCCAAATTGCGTGCAGAACAATTGGAAACTTCAAAATACTCCTTGTACAGTGGGCTGGAGGCCTCATTCAAATCAAGTTGGACTATCTCTCCATGGTCAGGTAGTCCTAGAATAAGTGATATATCAACCTTTGTAAAATTTAGTTTTTTCCCATGGAATACAAAGCTCTGTTCTTCTTCATCCCAATTATCAAACATGTTTTGAACCTGGGGTCTTACACAAGAACTAGTAGGAAGGTCGAGGACCCAAGAAAAGGGTGTTTCTCGAAGCAACTCTTGTTGTGTTGGTGTGGGTGGAACAGATTCAATAAAATTTTTGAAATGGCAAAGGGTACTTTTCCAGTTCATTCGTTTACTTCGACCTTTGTTAGCAAAACTTGTATACTCGGTAGGCAATTTGATTTTCTGGTGTACTAGCTGTTTTTTCCCATGACTTGGTCGTCCCGTGACTTGCTGTTTCTTAGATTTGGTGGGAGGAGCTTTCTTTGAAGATGATCTTTTTTGACCCATACCGAACTTAGCAACCATCAAACAAAAAATTATTTGACAAAAACAAAAATGACAGTTAGAGTTCGTTCATAAAGGGCCCTCCTCAAATCTATAGTCTATTACTGATAACTATCGCTAACCCTAGGTGACAAGCTAGAACTGAAATCACAAACTACAGATTAGGGTACGTACAATTCGACTAGTGCGATGATGAGGATGTCGCCGACAACTACTCCAATGAAGACAAACACTCTACCTTGAAATCGCAACAAATCTGGAGCTAGAAGACGATTGCTTAGCAATAGGCTCGGCGGAACGCTATCAAGCTGAGTGACTACTGGGCCTGATATAAAAGGATTTCAGACCCTAGGCGGGCCTTTTTTCTTTATATGTATTATAAATATAATTTAGGTTTTATCTAATTGAATTTAAAATAGATCAAAATGTTATATATCATATATATTTTTGGAGTTATCATGTGCATTTTAGTGATTAAGTATTTATATTTATGTTTCAATATTCTAAGACGCAGGGCCTGAAATAAAATAATTTCAGGCCCAAAATGGAACTAAAATCACTTGATTTCAGGCCCAAGGTGGGCCTGAATACATTGTATTTCAGGTCCATCGTGGACCTGAATAAAATTTATTTCAGGCCCACCTTGGGCCTGAATACATTTTATTTCAGGCCCACAGTGGGCCTGAACACAAATTTTTTCAGGCCCACATTGGGCCTGAATACATTTTAATTCAGGCCCACCGTGGGCCTGAATCCAAATTTAATTCAGGCCCACCTTGGCCCTGGAATTCTGAAAAACCTATATCAGTAGATTGATTTGAGCTAAGAGATGAGATTTTGGGTGACCAAACCTCTATACTTGCTGTCTATCCAATGCTATAGGACAGATTTTGGTATATCAGTAAGTTTTGAGCAAAATTCACTGATGGACCTCCCATACCTGGAATTCTGAAAAACCTATATCAGTAGATTGATTTGAGCTAGGAGATGAGATTTTGGGTGGCCAAACCTCTATACTTGCTATCTATCCAATGCTATAGGACAGATTTTGGTATATCAGTGAGTTTTGGTCAAAACTCACTGATGGACCTCCTATACCTGGAATTCTGAAAAACCTATATCAGTAGATTGATTTGAGCTAGAAGATGAGATTTTGGGTGGCTTGCTGTCTATCCAATGCTATAGGTCAGATTTTGGTATATCAGTGAGTTTTGACCAAAACTCACTAATGGACCTCCCATACCTGGAATTCTGAAAAACTAATATCCGTAGATTGATTTGAGCTAGGAGATGAGATTTTGGGTGGTCAAACCTCTATACTTGCTGTCTATCCAATGCTATAGGACAGATTTTGGTATATCAGTGAGTTTTGACCAAAACTCACTGATGGACCTTCCATACCTGGAATTCTGAAAAACCTATATCGGCAGACTGATTTGAGCTAGGAGATGAGATTTTGGGTGGCCAAACCTCTATACTTGCTGTCTATCCAATGCTATAGGACAGATTTTGGTATATCAGTGAGTTTTGACCAAAACTCACTGATAGACCTCCCATACCTGGAATTCTGAAAAACCTATATCAGTAGATTGATTTGAGCTAGGAGATAAGATTTTGGGTGGCCAAACCTCTATACTTGCTGTCTATCCAATGCTATAGGACAGATTTTGGTATATCAGTGAGTTTTGACCAAAACTCACTGATGGACCTTCCATACCTGGAATTCTGAAAAACCTATACCGGCAGACTGATTTGAGCTAGGAGATGAGATTTTGGGTGGCCAAACCTCTATACTTGCTGTCTATCCAATGCTATAGGACAGATTTTGGTATATCAGTGAGTTTTGACCAAAACTCACTGATAGACCTCCCATACCTGGAATTCTGAAAAACCTATATCAGTAGATTGATTTGAGCTAGGAGATGAGATTTTGGGTGGCCAAACCTCTATACTTGATGTCTATCCAATGCTATAGGAGTGGTTTTGGTATATCAGTGAGTTTTGACCAAAACTCACTGATGGACCTCCCATACCTGAAATTCTGAAAAACCTATATCCGTAGATTGATTTGAGCTAGGAGATGAGATTTTGGGTGGCCAAACCTCTATACTTGCTGTCTATCCAATGCTATAGGACAGATTTTGGTATATCAGTGAGTTTTGACCAAAACTCACTGATGGACCTCCCATACCTGGAATTCTGAAAAACCTATATCAGTAGATTGATTTGAGCTAGGAGATGAGATTTTGGGTGGCCAAACCTCTATACTTGCTGTCTATCCAATGCTATAGGACAGATTTTGGTATATCAGTGAGTTTTGACCAAAACTCACTGATAGACCTCCCATACCTGGAATTCTGAAAAACCTATATCAGTAGATTGATTTGAGCTATGAGATGAGATTTTGGGTGGCCAAACCTCTATACTTGCTGTCTATCCAATGCTATAGGACAGATTTTGGTATATCAGTGAATTTTGACCAAAACTCACTGATGGACCTCCCATACCTGAAATTCTGAAAAGCCTATATCAGTAGATTGATTTGAGCTAGGAGATGAGATTTTGGGTGGCCAAACCTCTAATCTTCCTGTATCACCAATGCTAAAACAATAGTTTACAATAGGAGGTTTTTAGGTATATCAGTGGGTTTTTATGTGCACACTAAGTACCAATATTTATGAGTTATGTTCTATAAACGTATTACACCTATACAACTATAAATTTATTATCCACCAACTTAAATCAGAAGTATTTTATGGTTAACAGAGACCCTAAAATTTTCCCAGTTGAGGCACATGGTGGGCCTGAAATCACTTGATTTCAGGCCTACCCTGGGCCTGAAATGGAGCTATTCAGGCCCACACTAGGCCTGAATTTAAGTGATTTCAGGCCCACCTTGGGCCTGAAATTTTTTATTTCAGGCCCTCCTTGGGCCTGAAAAGTTTTTATTTCATGCCCACCGTAGGCCTGAAATGATTTATTTCAGGCCCATCTTGGGCCTGAAATCATTTTATTTCAGGCCCACCGTGGGCCTGAAATGTTAAGTTCATGATCACATTGGCCATTAAATAAAATAATTATTTATAGATTAATATTCTATAAATAACTACAAGTTGTGAGCAAACCCTGTAATTTTATTTAATTATTAATTTTTAGAAATCAAAACAAGTTTTTTAAATTAATGGTAGACATAATCCAGCTTACTAAGTCAATACAGAATGCATACCAATTTTCAATTCCTTCGAGACCATTAAGTCATATTTTCAAATTATGTATCAGAAACTCACTGATGGACCTTCGATACTTGGATATATATCAGTAGTTAGAGTTAACCAAAGAGATGTTATTTCTGGTGTGCAAACTTAATCCAAATAATTATGAGTTATGTTTGCTTACCGTATCAGTTAGTTCACTACATTGCATCAAGTCGATGTGAATCAACATCACACAATTGTTTTGTTTTTCTGGACAATAAATTATATTCATACAACTTACACAATTTCTATACAAATGGAGCTGAATCACCAGCAAAAGATGTTTTTTTACAACATTACTTCAAGAGATTGACAGTCTCATGTTTTACAATGCATGTCTCCCATAATATTTACTGTCAGATCAATTCTCATTTTCGTCATATCTTCTTGTTTGAAATCCATCTTCTCATCGTATAGGAGACATCGGACATATTGCATAACAAAGAAGGCACAGTCCACGCTGAAAATAACAAACAGTAGTTCTTATTTCAATAAGTGGGGTAATAAAATACTTTGATGATTTTAAAATTTTCAAACTCTTCCTCACTTACTGACCTATGTTCTTGTTGGGGGCATTTCTGTCTGACGGAGGGTCATTTGTCCAAGGGATGATGACTTTGTAGATATGGATGAATAACCTTAAGTTCCTCGGAGTATATTGTTTAAGTTCTTTTACCTATCAAATATATCATGAATTTCAATGACATTTTTTACCAAATGATGAACATATATATGAATAAAGGTAGGTAGCTCACCGCTGAGTCAAAATCATGCTTATATTTACGACCACGAGCAAGAGAATTTAAATTTTCTAAGTAAAATTCCAAACTTTAAACTTAGAATTTATTGTCGAAAACCCCATGAACTTTTGAAAAATCTAGGGGGAGATTCCTTCCAGGGGGAAGGAACAAAACATTTACTTGCTCTGTTTAAACTTAACTTTTTGAACCAGGGTTGCCATAAATCAAAAAGGGGGAGATTGTTGGTGCAGAAAGCACCCAAGTCGAACCTGAGTTTTGATAATGGCAAAAGGGTTCAAAAGTTAAGTCTTATTTGTTATCTAACATTTTACTCAAGTGTGTAGGAAAAGTCCTAGCGAAGGACTGCTAGGCACTGGCGAAGGAATGCCAGGGTACTGAAGCCCTAGCGAAGGACTGCTAGGCACTGGCGAAGGAATATTAGGGTATTGAAGCCCTAGCAAAGGACTGCTAGGCACTGGCGAAGGAATGCCAGGGTATTGAAGCCCTAGCGAAGGACTGCTAGGCGCCAGGCGAAGGACAGCTTGGGATCCAAGACCTGGCGAAGGACCACTAGGCAAAAGTCCAACCAGAGGAGCGGTTGGCATCAGGTACATTCTCCTGAGAGGAGTAGGTGAGGACGCGTTCCCCGTCGAGGGAACAGTAGGCGTCGATTCGACCTAGGGCTCCATTTTGGAGACCCAAAGTCAGAACCAAGACAGCTAAGGCTGTATAAACATAATACTGTATTGCTTCATATTGTTTTGGACTAACCCTAGATGCAGGACCGAAGGAACGTGTGTCTGTAGCTCAGAATGCCCAAAGGAGATAGGCAAGTAGCTGAGCAGGGCGCCCTCAGTGTCCCGGGCGCCCCCAAGGCCAACACAAAACAAGCGAAGCAACAGGGGCTTCGGCTACTTACTGGCCGGGGCGCCCTCAGTGCCCAGGGCGCCCCGCGCCTACGCCAGCGAAGCTGATTACCCTTATCCAGCCGAGAAGCCCATGCTGAAGGAGTCAACCAGGGCGCCCCCAGGGTCAAACCTCAACCCTACTCGAGTGGGATAGAGGTTGACTGAGAGAAAGGGGGATCGCCTGACACGTGGGGGGGGGGGGGGGGGGGGGCGCCCCCGACGTCCAGGGCGCCCCGAGGTGCTATAAATAGCACCCAACTCCAACGCTTTCAACAACAACTTGAATTCAACACTTCCACGCTCTTCTGCTCCCGCACTATGCTCCGGATACCTCCCAACTCGAGCCAACGACGTCCCTCCGCTCCGAAAAGTCAATCTACATCGGACGTCGGTAACGAAGAGCAATTTCCTTTTTGTGTTTACGATACTGCAATTGTAATATTGATTTGTAAACCATTTACGAACTTATAGAATTGCCCGCAGAAAATAGTCAACGACCATGGGCCTTGGAGTAGGAGTCGACCTAGGCTCCGAACCAAGTAAAACTACCTGTGTTTGCGTTTGTGTGTTTTAATTTCCGCTGCGTAATTTCTCTATCTCTTAAATCCGAACGTTTTCCGATATTCACCCCCCCTCTATCGGTTCTCTCGATCCAACAAGTGGTATCAGAGTGGGGAAGTTCAAATTTGGTGCAACCACCAATTTGAAAATTTTCGGATTTCTTTTAAATTTTTCTTTTAAATATTTTTTTTCCTCGTTCGAATTTCTTCTTCGTTCGAATTTCTTCTCGTTAATCGAGGTTGGTGCAACACCCGTCGATATTTAATTTTCTTAATCCCGCACTACTAATTCAAGACCAAGTCTTGGGACAAAGTTTCGCTCTCTTATCTCTTTATCAGATAAAATACCTAATGGCCATGCAAGAAGGATTCAGCACAGCGAGACCTCCTCTTTTCAGTGGAGAAGACTTTTCCTATTGGAAAAGTCGAATGGAGGTCCACCTGAAAACTCAGGTGGACATGTGGATAATCATCCAGTCTGGATTGGAGATCCCCAAAAATGCTGAAAGAGTACCTCAAAGCTACACAGAGTGGGACACCGCTCTGAAACGAAAAATTGAAACGGATGCAAAGGCGACCCAGACCCTTCAATGCGGCTTAACGAAAGAGGAGCTGAACCGGGTGGGCCCCTTCAATAGTGCCAAGGAGCTGTGGGGAAAACTGATCGAGCTGCACGAAGGAACATCAGATACTCGGATCAGCAAGAGAGATCTGCTCTTGAACAAGCTGTACACCATCAAAATGGCCGACAACGAAACAGCAGCTCAGCTTCACGCTCGAATCCAGGAACTGATGAACGGACTACACACCATCGGTCACAAGGTAGATAACCGTGACCTAATAAGGTATGCTTTAAATGCTTTCCCGAGAAATACCTTGTGGGCATCTATGGTAGATGTATACAAGATTTCAAGGGACCTTTCAAAAATAAAATTAGATGAATTATTTTCTGAGTTAGAGTTACATGAACAGACTAACTGCAATCTGGCCGAGAAAAGTATTGCCTTTGTTGCAGGTAAAACTGGAAGGACAACCAAGAAGAAGCCTCAACCTGAACCCGAGTCTAACTCAGACTCAGACACAGAAGATGAAGAAGGAGATCGACCAAAGCTGGATCGACTAGCAAGAAACTACTACAAAGAATTGAAGAACCGAACCAACAGACGGAAAACAAGCCGAAGAAAGGGCGAACCAGCTGAACCTGCAAACGAAAAGAGCAAGCCCAACGTGACCTGCTATGAGTGCAAGAAGAAGGGCCACTACAAGACCGAATGTCCTAACTTGAAGGAAGTAAAAAAGACAAGGAAGAAGAAAGCACTTCAAGCAACGTGGGACGAGTCCTCATCCGAAGAAGAAGAAGAAGTTCCACAATCGAATCTACTCGCACTAACTGCCTCAGAAGAAGTCGAGTCCGAGTCAGAATCAAAACAGGACGACGGCAGACTGACCTTTTCAGAAGACGGCGAAATCAAGGTAAGTGGTTTTAATAGATGTCAATTAAATGAACTCATTTCGTATCTTTCTCGAGATTTGGCGAAAGCCAAACTCCGAATCGAATCCCTCCGACAGGAAGTAAAACTCCTGAAAGAGGGAGCTGACCTTAAACCCTTAACTGAGAAGGTTCAAGAAGGAACCTCTACTCAAGTTGAAAAACTTGAGAAAGAGAACTCCTCCCTGAAAACTCAGGTTAAGGATCTTAGATCAGCTTTAGAACGATTCACTTCTGGTTCCAAGGGTCTTGACATGATCCTTGGAAAACAGAAATCAGTTCTAAATCGATCCGAACTTGGATATAGAACCAAATCTAGACAAAGATCCTACTTTGCTATACTGAATCAATCCAAAAGAAAAGTTCAGGCATGGGTACCTAAACTGTACCTGAACAAACAAACTGGATCAAATCAATTTTGGATCCCCAAGGACAAGATTCACATCTTGCCTAATCATTACCGTGGCTTTAGTCCAGGGGGAGTCAAATAAAAAACTATATTTATTGTTAAATAGAACTTAATTATTGATTGCAATTTGGTTGTTCGATTGTCTATTTAATTTCTGCAATGTACCATGCTTAGACTTAGGAATGGTTAGTATAAGGACTGAACAAACTTAACTGAAATTTGAACAACATAGTATTGGGTGGCGGTGAGATGATAGTACGTTAGGGAAACCAATTCTAATAAGGTCAAGTATACTTGGTCTCTTTAGACTGGTGAAACTAGCTGAAGCTACCGATCCAAAACTCAAACTAGTTAGACCAGAATTTTTCAAAGATTAATCTTGAAAACGAAATTTCATTAAAAGATTTTGTCAAGGAAAGGGTTGATGATCCAATAAGGCTACGGCCAAAGAAGGCCTAGTGCCTCGCCAAAACCTGGAAGCCAATCTTTGAAATTCAAATTCAAATTATTCCTTGTCAAATTCAAATCTAACACAAATCTTCAGTTACTTGTAGATTTAAACATTCTTATCAAAATAAATTTAATTGTTTTCAAATTTATTTGTCTTTCAAAATAAATAATAATTTTTCAAAATAATTTTTATCAAAACCTGTCTCACAAAACATGTAAGGCTAACGTGAGTGATAACCCTAGATTGGGTGAGACAGCAAACTTAATGAAAATTCATTTAATAACTGCATTTTCTTTACATTCAGTTCAGAACGGCACTAACTTAACTCTAGGTAAACCATGGTTAAAACAGTCAAATCTGGTCAAACCTGGTCAAACAAGTCAAATCTGGACCATGGTTAAAACAGTCAAAATCTGGTCTGGTCAAACAAGTCAAATCTGGTCAAAACTGGTCAAACAAGACAAAAAGGTTCAAAAACAGGCTTTTAGGGCGCCCAGACCTTTGCGGGCGCCCCGAGGATCACCAATGTTGATGCAGTCTGGCCCGGTTGTTGTTTTGGTGTTTGACAATGATTTAAGTTTGGTTGAGCGAATTTGGGTTAAAGTCCTGGTCGGGGACTGGGCATGAAATCCTGGTGAGTGAAGCCAGGTCCTAGCTTGTGAAGCTAGGTTGAAATCCCAGTGAGTGAAGTCGGGTCCTGGTGAGTGAAGCCAGGTGATGGAAATCCCGGTGAGTGAAGCCGGGTCCTGGTGAGTGAAGCCAGGTGATTGGAAATCCCGGTGAGTGAAGCCGGGTCCTGGTGAGTGAAGCCAGGTGTTGGAAATCCCGGTGAGTGAAGCCGGGTCCTGGTGAGTGAAGCCAGGTGTTGGAAATCCCGGTGAGTGAAGTCGGGTCCTGGTGAGTGAAGCCAGGTGGTGAAAAGTCCTAATTCGGAAAGGTTGGGTGAAAAGTCCTAGCTTGGAGGGCTAGGTGAAAAGTCCTAACTTGGAGGGTTATGTGCAAATTCCCATCCTGGAGAATTAGGTGAAAAAGTCCTGGCTTGGAGGGTCAGGTGCCTAGCTTGGAGGGCTAGGTTGGATGAAGTTCTAACTCGGAAGGGTTGGGTGAAAAGTCCTAGCTTGGAGGGCTAGGTGAAAAGTCCTAACTTGAAGAGTTAGGTGCAAATTCCCAACTTGGAGGGTTAGATGGAAAATCCTTAGCTTGGAGGGCTAAGGTGGATGGAAACTTAGCTTGGAGGGCTGAGTTTGAGTCCCTGGATCGGTCTGGTGATCGATCAGGGATTTTGGCACGCTGCTCCTTCGTGGATCGTCTGGTGACCGATCCAGCGATGTATGATCGGTCTGGTGACCGATCAAGGAGTGTGTGTTTCACTCACTGCACAGCTCCTGATCGGTCTGGTGACCGATCAGGGAGCGAACAGTGAGTTGAGTTCCCTTGCTAATCAAGGCTCTGAACGGTCTGGTGACCGATCAAAGACTTAGGATTTGATTTCCGCTGGACCGATCAGGATGGAGCCTGATTGGTCTGGAAGCTGGCTGATTGGTCTGGTGACCGATCAGGCGCAGCTAGGATTTGATTAAAGTTTCAGCCTGATTGGTCTGGTGATCGATCAGGCTGGAGCCTGATTGGTCTGGTGACCGATCAGGCTAGAGCCTGATTGGTCTGGTGACCGATCAGGAGTATGCAGAAGACTGTGGATCGGTCTGGTGACCGATCAGGGTCCTTCCTGATCGGTCTGGTGACCGATCAGGCGCAGAACTTTAATTCAAATATGCTGTCAGAAGTCTGTTTTCACTGCCGATTCTCTACTACTTGCTGATTTCTTTTTGATATGCATTACTAAGCCTCTGTTGGAGTGTGCAGGTGATAGCAGGTGATTCAAACACTCGAGGAGGGTCAATGGGAGGCTTTCCTTGGAGCAGGTTTGGATCTATTATGTTTTCAGGTCTCAACGGCGTCTGGCGCATCTGGCAACTGATGAAGGCGCGGCTGGCAACTAACGGAGGCTCAGCTGGAGGAGTGTCCAGTGGACTGAGTGCTCAGAGAGGTCAGTGGGTCAGGGTGTGAGTCAGTGGTGCTGATGGAGCTGGCGACGTTGAGCATGAGCTTAAGTGGCGAAGCTGGAAGCAGAGGCGAACAAGACAGAAAACTGGGAGAAGTTTGGCTGGGTTGTGTTCGTGCTCTGTTGCTTTGTGATTGAGCTTTCTTGTACATCTTTGTGATCTTGTCTTCTCGAATGTCTCATGTGCTTATCCTGTATTCATCTACTGAGGCGATTGTGGAGAGGTTTCTCCACCGAGAAGGAGGCGCTTGATATTCGGTGTTCACCGGGGCTTGATCTGCCGACGATCAAGGGATCGCCCACCTTACGGGCACGCCAAGGAGTAGGGGCAAGTTATCCCCGAACCTTGTACATCACGGTGTTAGCGTCGGTTTGCTTTCCCTGTGTTTTTATTTGCTGTTCTTCGTTTCTGCAATTGTATTCCGCTGCTTAACACTTGAAGTGCAGAAATTCACAAAAGAGCAAGACTTGTAGTGTCTGGCTATATTCACCCCCCCCCCTCTCTAGCCATCTCGTCCCCAACAAATGGTATCAGAGCTTGGGGCTCTAATCAAGGCTTAACATCCGAGAGCTTACAACAAGATGGCTGGAAGAGAAGGAATGAGCACAAACCGACCTCCACTCTTCGACGCCACAGATTTTCAATATTAGAAATCGAAAATGGAATTTTATTTGAAGACAAACATGAGCATATGGTTCTCAGTCAAAGAAGGTTTCATCCCTCCAAGAGATGTTGAAGGAAAAGATCTCGATTTCTTAAGTTGGTCGGCTGAGCAAATAAGAAAAAGTGAAGCAAATGCCAAAGTAGTGGTCACTTTGCAATGCGGGTTGACCAAGGAGGAGTTGATCAAGGTGGGCCCTTTTACAAGTGCTAAAGATCTATGGAGCAAGCTCATTGAGCTCCATGAGGGAACTCAAGATACAAGGACTGCCAAGAAGGACCTCCTTCTCAGCCAACTTCAAAATCTCACCATGGGAGAAAATGAAACTGTAAGTATGCTTCATTATCGATTCAAAGAAGTATTGAATGGTCTCCACTCTATTGATGAAAAGGTGGAAAACCGAGACTCAGTGAGGTACATTCTAAAAGCTTTTCCGAGGAATGCTTTGTGGTCATCCATGGTGGATGCCTACAAGGTTTCCAAGGATTTTTCAATTGTTAAGTTAGAAGATATATTTTGTGAAATAGAACTACATGAGATCTCTAACCAATGTCCCAAAGGGAAAGGTTTTGCCTTAGTGGCAGGTGACAACAAGAAGAAGAAGGAGGAGGGCATCCACTGTCACGTGGCTCTAGTGGCACTAGAAGACTCAAAGGAGGAGAGTGATAACGAATCGAGAAGCTCCTCAACCGCGCCTTCATCATCTTCGGATGATGAAGAGGTAATCTCTCCGGAATTAGATAAATGCTATAGGATGATAGCATGCTTAACTAAGTTGTTAAAGAAATCAAAGAATAAGATTAAGTCATTGAAATTTGAAGTAGAAAAATTGAAATCCTCTAAGGATGAGGATCTTGATAATTTGCATGTTAAAAATGTTGAGGATGAAAATAAGGATTTGAAGAGCAAAGTTGAAAACCTCAAGAATATTCTTGAGAAGTTTTCAATTGGCTCAAAAACCTTAGACATGATCTTGAATTCCCAAAGGGCGGTTTGCAACAAGGCCGGTATAGGTTACCGACCTAAAGAACCGACCTTTGTATCCTTAATGTCAAGAACCCAATCTAGAGCACAAAATAATTCTAGGGTTCAAAAGGTTAGAAAGAAAAAGACTAAGGCATGGGTGCCTAAGTCCTTCATTGTAGATTCATTAGGTCCCAAAATTTGGATACCTAAAACCTCCATATTTAGAATTGTATAGCTTTGATTGAGGGGGAGCATCTATCAACATAGGTTGTTGATAAGTGGTGCTCCAAACCCAAGGCTAAGGTTACACTAGTTTCAAAATAAGTCAACAAGCCTTGGAAATTGTTTTTATATATTGCATGAAGATTTTAGATTCACACGTAACTTGCTCTTGGCATGAATTGCTTAAAAGAATTGGTTTTATTGTTGCAATTTGTGTTTTCATACAAGTTATGGTTTATGAAATGTCTTATCTCAAGCCTAAGTATGCCATGAGTATCTTGTATGTGTTATAACACATGAATGCATGTTTAAGAACAAGATGAATATATAGTTTGGGATGATCATTATAAAAATCTCACAAGGCATCACCATGAGTTTTAAAATTCACTGTTTAACCTTCTATGACCTAGTGATTTCCTTGTATCAAACTAAGGTTTCTTGATATGATCATGCTTTGACACAAACATGTTTCGATACTCAAATTCATGCTTAGAGAACACCATCATGTTTTGACTCAAATAGTGTTGTAGAACATGGATGCATGCTTATGAACAAGTATGGACACATTGAAAATCTCACAATACATCATTAGACAAGAACATGAACTTAAGGTCTAGGTTCAGTGTTTTCTTGAAATGAATCAAAAGAATTGGCATGTATTCAAGGTCTTCACACTTAGTGTTGCTTATGATGGAAAATGAACTTGATAAAAAATTGGGAACTTAATCGTACCTTGATACTAGTGTTATATAAGCATGATTTGAAAATTTGATCATACCTTGTGTATCATGAAATTTGATCATACTTGGAATATTTTGATTCACACATGATCATGCCAAGAACATGCTTAGAACATAACTGATCATACAAACCTGGTTTTGGGACTCAAGTTCATGATTAAGAACATACTCATCATGCTTTGACATAGATCATGACATATATCTTGATTAAGAGAACCCTTAGGACCAAATGGATTAACATTAATTGAATTAGGAGTTAGGAATGGTTGAGATTTGAAACAAAGTTGATTTCACAGTTTCTGAAATTTTGTTTCTGAAACTGAAAAACCATTTTGTATCATCCCTGATCGGTCCACCGACCGATCAGGGGTGCTTCTGATCGGTCTGGTGACCGATCAGACCAACTCTGATCAAGGAACTCTCAGATCGTTCCAAATTTATCCAAAACCTCCTCAAACCAACTCCTTTTCATCAAATTGTATCAGTGTAATGATCATATCACCAACAAAACTGATACACACAAATCCGATTACAATTGAAATATATTTGATCACCCATTGGTACAAACCTGGTACTAAGGGAGCACACATTTGTTCAAGTGATACAAACCTGGTACTTAATAATGATTTGATACAAACCTATGTTGGAATGTTCAAATTCATAAGAAAGGGTTTGTTGAGTCATGACTCTTATTTTTAATGTCGTGTTCCAGAAATATTTCTGGAATGTCGAATATCAATAGAGTCTTCTCTCCTGTTATGGAATGCAAATTGTTAATGCAATCTGATCAGGAACGTATCAGAGTTTCCGAAATTTTTCTGAAATCTGATCGCTCCCCAGACTAATCAGATATCCTTCTGTATCACGTAATCAACAGACCTGGTTGGTCACGGAGATCAATCAGGATTATGTTTCAGATACAGTTGCATTCCTTACTCGTCTAATGAAGCATATACGTATTTGACCATGATATACTTCTGTATATGTCTTCACATGGAAGTCCAAGTGTTAATGCAGTCCGATCTTGAACGAATCAGAATTACAGAAATTTTTCTGAAAATTGTTCGTTCATAGATAAATCAGAAATTTTTTCTGTATCAATCATAAGTCTGATGAAGCTGCATTATTACTTGTCATATGAAACATATACATGCTTGACCATGATATTATTCTGTATATGTTTTCATGTGAAATTCACACTTTTTGGCGTATGATGTATATACGTTGTTGCCATGATACATTTATGGTATATGCCTCTCATATGCAATTCAAAAAGTATCCTTTGATTATTTTGGGTTTGGGGAGAGACCCTTGGTTTGAGGGGGAGGTATGTTTAAACTTAATAACCATACCCTTTTCGATGTTTGACAAAGGGGGAGAGAATGACTGATTAAGTTTATGGTTATTATAGGGGGAGGATCATGATTCCCTTATAAGAATTGAACGGATTAAGTTTATGGTTATTATAGGGGGAGGATCATGATTCCCTTATAAGAATTGAACGGATTTCAATTGATTGATACCTAAACTTAAATCGGGTTGTCAAACAATAAAAAGGGGGAGATTGTTGATGCAGTCTGGCCCGATTGTTGTTTTGGTGTTTGACAATGATTTAAGTTTGGTTGAGCGAATTTGGGTTAAAGTCCTGGTCGGGGACTGGGCATGAAATCCTGGTGAGTGAAGCCAGGTCCTAGCTTGTGAAGCTAGGTTGAAATCCCAGTGAGTGAAGTCGGGTCCTGGTGAGTGAAGCCAGGTGATGGAAATCCCGGTGAGTGAAGCCGGGTCCTGGTGAGTGAAGCCAGGTGATTGGAAATCCCGGTGAGTGAAGCCGGGTCCTGGTGAGTGAAGCCAGGTGTTGGAAATCCCGGTGAGTGAAGCCGGGTCCTGGTGAGTGAAGCCAGGTGTTGGAAATCCCGGTGAGTGAAGCCGGGTCCTGGTGAGTGAAGCCAGGTGGTGAAAAGTCCTAATTCGGAAAGGTTGGGTGAAAAGTCCTAGTTGGAGGGCTAGGTGAAAAGTCCTAACTTGGAGGGTTAGGTGCAAATTCCCATCCTGGAGAATTAGGTGAAAAAGTCCTGGCTTGGAGGGTCAGGTGCCTAGCTTGGAGGGCTAGGTTGGGTGAAGTTCTAACTCGGAAGGGTTGGGTGAAAAGTCCTAGCTTGGAGGGCTAGGTGAAAAGTTCTAACTTGGAGGGTTAGGTGCAAATTCCCAACTTGGAGGGTTAGATGGAAAATCCTTAGCTTGGAGGGCTAAGGTGGATGGAAACTTAGCTTGGAGGGCTGAGTTTGAGTCCCTGGATCGGTCTGGTGATCGATCAGGGATTTTGGCACGCTGCTCCTTCGTGGATCGTCTGGTGACCGATCCAGCGATGTCTGATCGGTCTGGTGACCGATCAAGGAGTGTGTGTTTCACTCACTGCACAGCTCCTGATCGGTCTGGTGACCGATCAGGGAGCGAACAGTGAGTTGAGTTCCCTTGCTAATCAAGGCTCTGAACGGTCTGGTGACCGATCAAAGACTTAGGATTTGATTTCCGCTGGACCGATCAGGATGGAGCCTGATTGGTCTGGAAGCTGGCTGATTGGTCTGGTGACCGATCAGGCGCAGCTAGGATTTGATTAAAGTTTCAGCCTGATTGGTCTGGTGATCGATCAGGCTGGAGCCTGATTGGTCTGGTGACCGATCAGGCTAGAGCCTGATTGGTCTAGTGACCGATCAGGAGTATGCAGAAGACTGTGGATCGGTCTGGTGACCGATCAGGGTCCTTCCTGATCGGTCTGGTGACCGATCAGGCGCAGAACTTTAATTCAAATATGCTGTTAGAAGTCTGTTTTCACTGCCGATTCTCTACTACTTGCTGATTTCTTTTTGATATGCATTGCTAAGCCTCTGTTGGAGTGTGCAGGTGATAGCAGGTGATTCAAACACTCAAGGAGAGTCAATGGGAGGCTTTCCTTGGAGCAGGTTTGGATCTATTATGTTTTCAGGTCTCAACGGCATCTGGCGCATCTGGCAACTGATGAAGGCGCGGCTGGCAACTGACGGAGGCTCAGCTGGAGGAGTGTCCAGTGGACTGAGTGCTCAGAGAGGTCAGTGGTTCAGGGTGTGAGTCAGTGGTGCTGATGGAGCTGGCGACGTTGAGCATGAGCTTAAGTGGCGAAGCTGGAAGCAGAGGCGAACAAGACAGAAAACTGGGAGAAGTTTGGCTGGGCTGTGCTCGTGCTCTGTTGCTTTGTGCTTGAGCTTTCTTGTACATCTTTGTGAGCTTGTCTTCTCGAGTGTCTCGTGTGCTTATCCTGTATTCATCTACTGAGGCGATTGTGGAGAGGTTTCTCCACCGAGAAGGAGGCGCTTGATATTCGGTGTTCACCGGGGCTTGATCTGCCGACGATCAAGGGATCGCCCACATTACGGGCACGCCAAGGAGTAGGGGCAAGTTATCTCCGAACCTTGTACATCACGGTGTTTGCGTCGGTTTGCTTTCCCTGTGTTTTTATTTGCTGTTCTTCGTTTCTGCAATTGTATTCCGCTGCTTAACCCTTGAAGTGCAGAAATTCACAAAAGAGCAAGACTTGTAGTGTCTGGCTATATTCACCCCCCCTCTCTAGCCATCTCGTCCCCAACAACCAAGTGGCAGATACTCTGCCACTCCACGCTGACCAGGGCGCCTGGGTGCTTCCGAGCGCCCCCGTATAGCCATTCAGGGACATAAAGCTGCCAAAAGGCAACTGCAGCCATGTCGAGGCGCCCTCGCCAGGCAGGGCACCCTCCCGCTACAGGGCACTCGGAAAAGCCCTATAAAAAAGGGTCCATACCCCCTTCTTCTCTTCACACTCAAACCATTCCTCCTCTTTAACTCTCTACTTTCCAAGAGACCTTACAAGCTCTCATCCTCAACAATGCCTCCCCGTGCAGCCCGGTATAATTTTTCTTGCAATTAAGTTTTTTTTGCAATTCCTTCATACTTTCTTTAAATGCATATTTCTTCTCTTAGAAGACGCCGACCAAACCAGGCAGAACCCGGTACCCAACCTAGTCCTGATCCTAGGTTTCCGAATTTAGAATTGTGTAATAAGTTTGCTCGAACGACCTATAAGCCTATCAAAACGAGCTACTTAAATAGATAATTTTTCACCCAATCCTGTCCCTTAACAATGAATGTCATAAACTTTTACCAACTTGACAATCTAATATTCTGCACCCATCCAATCAATACATCCTTATGTGCAGAATTTTACAACAACATAATTAGACAAGATGGTCTCATGTTCGTCACCACTGTTCAAGGAATTCCCTTAACTATCACACCTACACTACTCAACCGATTTCTAGGACTACGATCCTCGCAGTCCACCTTCTGTTGTTACCCTCCTAGGGAGCCTCCCTTTGATGCTCCCTACTCTCACATTACCTTAGATACGTTACACTCTTACTTCTTTAGGCAACCCCTGGCCAAACGATTTCAGTCTGTTGAACTACAGGTCCAGGACTACGCTCTATATAGAGTCATAGTCTGATGTATTCTACCCTTATCTACTAGAGACGTCACTACTATGAGACCATTCGACACCTTTCTTCTATATGTCTTGATTCATCAGCTAGACATCGACATAGGACTTCACATGTTTCATTCTATCCTACATGCATCCAGTGTTACCACGCAAGGGCAGGTACACACACCCTACTGCCACATCATCACGTCCATATTACATCACCACGGTCGGAACATCACCGAGGGAGAGATGGCTGAGTTGACTGATTACGACGAGATAGGGTATAGAAACTTCTCCCTAGCTGGTATGGAGGTTTCCGGTACCGGGGTCTTGTCTTGGAGACGTCAGAGAGCAGCTCCCCAGATCGACTCAGACGAGGAGGTAGAAGTCGACGTCGCCGATTTAGCAGCCGAGGCTCGTGCACACATAGACGAGCCGCCTCCACCGACCATCGACCAACGCTTCACACAGATGCAGACAGAGATCCACAGTCTCCGAGAGGATGTCGAGGCCTATCACATCGAGCAGATGGACGCTCGTAGAGCCGATCGAGAAGTAGCTGATGCACGATACATTGAGATGATGGCACTATTCCGATCATGGCAGCCTGGCTCATCTGACCACCCTGGCCCTTCTTCATAGGTAGACGATTTTCAGCATTGTACTAAAAATTGACTCATGTTTGGCTCTGCTGAACCTCTGTTTGACCAGTTAACCTATTTGGTTTGACTACTCATTTGACTTGAGTATCTGATCATGATTGTGCCTAGTAGAATAGGTTAACTCTACTTTTGATTTTCTTACTGCTTTACTTGATTTGAAAATCAGTTTCTAAAAGAAGTTAAAAAATTGTTTTACTAAATTTCAAAATCGATTTTTTTTATTTGTTTTACTTACTTTTATTATAAAAACTACCCCTTTTCAAAATTAGGGCTTTTTCAAAAATGGACTTAGCCTAGGCCCTAACCCTAGAAATGCATGCACCTATAGACTTAGAAGCCAGCATCTCACAAGCACCTTAGGTTACTTTTGATTGATAACCTATAAAGGGTTGAGATGCTTAGGTCTTTACCTTAATTCAAGATGCTTTAAGTCAGTGCATCTGCAGTAATTGGGGCACTAAATACAACTTATACAGTAATCAAGTTAAGTGTCAAGTTTAGAAAATCTAACTTGAGCAGAACACTTAACTTGACTAACCCTAGCAAAAACTACTATTTATAACAGATAGTAAGTAGCTAATTGGTTTAGACATGACCCTAAAAGAGAAATTGAAACTGATTTGATTGAGTTCATATCTTGATTCAGTACAGCAAATTATGCAATTTAATTTTTTTTATTATTACATCTGTTTGTTAGCAATATTTCTTTATTTTTGATATATGGCAAAGGGGGAGAGAAAGGAAAGGAGAGAGTTTAAAATCCTCTTTAAATTTTTTTTAGAACTCTTATCAACTCTCAAAATTTAAAACTTTATCCTTTATTCAAAAAGTACTTAATTAAACTTTACAAACTAAGTTTTTCAAAAGTACTAGGTTTTTGTTACTGAAGTCTTTCAAAACCCTGTCTAAGTTTTTTTTTAACGTCCCTAAAACACTTAAGCTTTTCTAAGTACTTACGTTCTTCTAAGCACCTAAATTCTCTAAGTACCTAAGCTTTTCAAAACCTTCCTAGTACTTAAGCTTTTTCAAAACTTTGTCAAGTACTAAGCTTTTCAAAAGTATTAAGTTTTTCAAAAGTACTTAGGTTTTTCAAAAATACTTAAGCTTGTCAGAAGGACTTAAGCTCTTTCAAACTTCTCTAAATACTTTAAAACTTAAAGTTTACAAAACCTTTTGAGTATCATAAACTTAAAGCGTCAAAACCTCTTTTGGTACTCAAACTAAAGCTTTAAAATCCTTCTTAAACTTAAGTTCTCAAAACTTGTCTAAACAAACTTAAGTTTTCAAAATTTTCTAAGTATCTTAACTCAAAATTCTCTACAAAGTATAGATTTTCCAAAGTACACAACGAAAATCATTTTTGGAAAATATATCGTTAAAACTTAAAATTTTCTAAGTAAAAATCCAAACTTTAAACTTAGAATTTATTGTCGAAAACCCCATGAACTTTTGAAAAATCTAGGGGGATATTTCTTCCAGGGGGAGGGAACAAAACTTTTACTTGCTCTGTTTAAACTTAACTTTTTGAACCAGGGTTGCCATAAATCAAAAAGGGGGAGATTGTTGGTGCAGAAAGCACCCAAGTCGAAACTGAGTTTTGATAATGGCAAAAGGGTTCAAAAGTTAAGTCTTATTTGTTATCTAACATTTTACTCAAGTGTGCAGGAAAAGTCCTAGCGAAGGACTGCTAGGCACTGGCGAAGGAATGCCAGGGTATTGAAGCCCTAGCGAAGGACTGCTAGGCGCCAGGCGAAGGACAACTTGGGATCCAAGACCTGGTGAAGGACCGCTAGGCAAAAGTCCAACCAGAGGAGCGGTTGGCATCAGGTACATTCTCCTGAGAGGAGTAGGTGAGGACGCGTTCCCCGTCGAGGGAACAGTAGGCGTCGGTTCGACCTAGGGCTCTATTTTGGAGACCCAAAGTCAGAACCAAGACAGCTAAGGCTGTATAAACATAATACTGTATTGCTTCATATTGTTTTGGACTAACCCTGGATGCAGGACCGAAGGAACGTGTGTCTGCAGCTTAGAATGCCCAAAGGAGAGAGGCAAGTAGTTGAGCAGGGCGCCCTCAGTGTCCCGGGCGCCCCCAAGGCCAACACAAAACAAGCGAAGCAACAGGGGCTTCGGCTACTTACTGGCCGGGGCGCCCTCAGTGCCCAGGGCGCCCCCAGCGTCCAGGGTGCCCCCAGCGTCCAGGGCGCCCCGGAGGCCCAGGGCGCCCCGGAGGCCCAGGGCGCCCCGGAGGCCCAGGGCGCCCCGGAGGCCCAGGGCGCCCCGCGCCTACGCCAGCGAAGCCGATTACCCTTATCCAGCCGAGAAGCCCGCGCTGAAGGAGTCAACCAGGGCGCCCCCAGCGTCCAGGGCGCCCCCAGGGTCAAACCTCAGCCCTATTCGAGTGGGATAGAGGTTGTCCGAGAGAAAGGGGGATCGCCTGACACGTGGGGGGGGGGCCCGACGTCCAGGGCGCCCCGAGGTGTTATAAATAGCACCCAACTCCAAGTCTTTCAACAACAACTTGAATTCAACGCTTCCACGCTCTTCTGCTCCCGCACTCTGCTCCGGATACCTCCCAACTCGAGCCAACGACGTCCCTCCGCTCCGAAAAGTCAATCTACATCGGACGTCGGTAACGAAGAGCAATTTCCTTTTTGTGTTTACGATACTGCAATTGTAATATTGATTTGTAAACCATTTGCGAACTTATAGAATTGCCCGTAGAAAACGGTCAACGACCGTGGGCCTTGGAGTAGGAGTCGACCTAGGCTCCGAACCAAGTAAAACTACCTGTGTTTGCGTTTGTGTGTTTTAATTTCCGCTGCGTAATTTCTCTATCTCTTAAATCCGAACGTTTTCCGATATTCACCCTCCCCTCTATCGGTTCTCTCAATCCAACAATATGTACTAGACGAAAATAAAACACAAACAAATATATACAAAATATATAATTTACAAACTAATAACACAATATCCTCTGATTCAACACTTTTAGAATAATGTTTAAGTAAGTCCTCAATTCTTGTTTTGGTAGGTTGTTTTTCTTTTGAGAAGTAAGTACGATAGAGGTCACCCGACGCTTTAGTTGAATTAATAGGGACCGGAACTCCACGATCCACTATACCCAGTACCAAAGCAACATCTCGTCTGGTGAACGCAACCGGTACACCTGAAAAATTAAAATATTTAGTTATCATCAACAATATAGGCTTCAACTTATTTCACCTCGGTAGGTCTGAAATGAATTCATTTCAGACCCACGTTGGACCTGAAATGAATTCATTTTAGGCCCATGTTGGGCCTGAAATGAATTCATTTCAGGCCCAACATAGGCCTGAAATAAAATCATTTCAGGCCTACCGAGGGCCTGAAGTGAATTTCACCTTAAATTCACTCATTTAAATTGATCAAATATCAATCATTTAAGGCCAACTATGTCCAAGTTTTATCTTACAATAGATATTGTTTATAATTCATAATTAAAACTATTACCTGAAAATTTAAAAACTTGCGAGGTTGAATCCCAACTTTCAAATATATTAACCAAAATTCCCCGGATATGCTGCAATTCTTGAATGTCCAAGAAAATACTGAAGGGCGACTCTTTGATCTTCGCAATGTGTTGATCATTTAAAATTTCAAATGCTTCAACAAAATGTTTAAAGTGGCCTAAAACACTGCACCAATGTAATTTTTTCCCAAACTCATCTGAACCCTACAGTTTTTATACATTACAAATTTATTCAGAAAAATTAAGTATAAACAATTTTCCTAAGCCTATCGCTAACATACTTTGTTGTTCTTACCTAAGCCTATCGCTAACATACCTTGCTGATGAATGCCAATGAAGAAGACGATGAACCACCCACAGACCCTTTTCCTGCCATTATGATGAAAATCAACCCTGCAGAAACCCTAAATCCTACTTTGATAGTGCCGAGCAGTATCAACTTCAACGTTAACACTTAAAGCCGCCTCAGGATCACACACTACAACTTTCCTGTATAGGAGGCTAGGTTTTGGTTGGGAGGAGGGATTCGAGGGATGAGCAAGCGACTAAAGCACAACTAGGGCACACACAATGTCCTCCTTCAACAATACCATTTACGTTGTTGCGGTGAGAGAGAGAATGACCAAAATTTCTACTACCTTGTCATCCGAACTACATATTATTATTTTACAGTCAAAAGTGGTTCGGATGCATCGAAATGTGAAGCGAAAAAAGGTATGTTGTGGCGGGAGGGGTATAATAGGCAGTTCACTTAAGGTGGTGCGCCCTTTGATAAATAATAAATCATGGGATGCCCTTTGGTAATTTTCAATTGTTACGTACGTCTTTTGGTAAATTGCCATGAAATTTTTGTTTCAAATACATTAGCGGGGCTGGAATTATAATTTATTTGGGTTAAAAATAAGCTCCCAATGGATCTCTAGGCTAAAGACCTCTTGTTTTGATTTAGGAAAACAAAATCAATAGAGTGACAATTAAAATTAAGATAATCTCCAACGCTTGGGTAAACATATAATATTAGCTCTGCCTGTATTCAAATATTACTTTACCTAATAAATTTAACTGATAAAAGAGGGTAAAGTCTATTTTGGTGCATCTTATTTTTCACTTGTACTAAAATAATTTTTCCTCTTTTCAGAACATAGCCCCTCGTATTTCAAAATATTTCCCGAATTCATCCTCCTGTTTAATTTTCATTAAAAACAAATGAAGATAAAATTCATCACTCATTCATAAGCTCATTCTCATCAAAACACCTCCTGCTCTTTATAAATATGTATCAATGAATACGTATTGATGATTCGGAGTTAATTTATCCGAAAGAAAATAGGTTCTAATTTGAAGAAAATGTGAAGAAATGAACTAACATTTTAAATCATGAGGGACCATTTTCACAACCTGTAAAGAGAAGAAATTATTTTTGGATAAATAACAAATAAGAAGGATGAAAATGTCCTTATGAATGGATGATAAACTTTATCTCCGTTTGTTTTTAATGAAATTTAATGGGAGGATGAATTCAAAAATATTTTAAAATACGAGGGACCATTTTGACCGTTCGAAAAGAAGAGGAATTATTTTGTCCGTTTGTTTTTAACGAAATTTAATGGGAGGATAAATTTGAAAATATTTTAAAAAATGAGGGACCATTTTGACAGTTCAAAGAGAAGAGGAATTATTTTGAGATAAATGAAAAATAAGAGAGACCAAAATAGATTTAACCTGATAAAAAATTGAAATATTATGTGCAACTTTAGTTAAGCAGAGTTATCTCTTAAGGCTATGTTTGGTAGGGGGTAATGTAATCCGGTCTGTAATGTAATCAAGTTTGTAATGTAATGTAATGTAATCTTGATTACATTGTTATGTTTGGTAATGAGTTGTATATAATCTTTGATAATCATTACAAGTTGGATTCTTTTGTTTGGTGAAGTGCAATCCATCCTGTAATGTAATCAAGATTGACGACCGACGACCATCGCCGGGCGTCCGGTGACCATTGACCGGTGACCATTGACCGGCGGGCGGCGGCGGTGGTCGCCGACGACCGGTGGGCGGCGGCGGCGGTCGCGGCGGCCGGCGGCGGCGGCGGGCGGCGGCGGTCGCCGGCGGCCGGCGGCGGCGGCGGCGGCGGCGGCGGCGGTGGTCGCCGGCGGCCGGCGGCGGTGGTCGCCGGCGGCCGGCGGTGGTCGCCGGCGGCCGGCGGCGGTGGTCGCCGGCGGCCGACGACGGTGGTCGGCGGCGGCGGCGGCGGCGGCGGTGGTCGCCGGCGGCCGGCGGCGGTGGTCGCCGGCGGCCGGCGGTGGTCGCCGGCGGCCGGCGGCGGTGGTCGCCGGCGGCCGACGACGGTGGTCGCCGGCGGCGGCGGTGGTCGCCGGCGGCCGGCGGTGGTCGCCGGCGGCCGGCGGTGGTCGCCGGCGGCCGGCGGTGGTCGCCGGCGGCCGGCGGTGGTCGCCGGCGGCGGCGGTGGTCGCCGGCGGCCGGCGGTGGTCGCCGGCGGCCGGCGGTGGTCGCCGGCGGCCGGCGGTGGTCGCCGGCGGCCGACGGTGGTCGCCGGCGGCCGGCTGGTGGCGACCGACGACTGTCGCCGCCCGACCGACGACTTTACAAGCTGTAATGTAATCCAGATTACGGAGGTTTTGGTTTGTAATCCAGATTACAAATTATCAACCTCTTTTGTAATCCAGATTACATTACATTACAATCTTAAAGTGATTCCAAACAAAGGAATCTAACTTGTAATATAATCTCGATTACATTACAGGGTGGATTACACCCTACCAAACGCAAAATGAAAATTAATCTGTGTCCTAAAGAGCAGGATTGATTGCCTCCGAGCTATAGTATAGTGATAAGACGATTAATTACTATCCCAGATATTCATGGTCCGATCTCCAACTACCTATATTTTTGTTAATATACAATGGACAAAAATTAAAATAACGTCCTCAATTAATTAAGTAATTGTTAAAAGAGGGCTTTCGGATATTTTATTTCGAAAATACTTTTACTTGCAGCAACTAATAATCTTAACTCATAAGATATATAAAAGTTACCGGTAAGTAATTTTAATTAATTACATTTAAATAATTTTAATTAAGTTGATAAAAAATATTTTGAGATAATAGGATTCATAATTTATGATTTAAAATAAAAATATGATTAACCAGTTGGACAAGTTAGTCCAAAAAGCCAAGGTTTGAGAACAATTAACTATCCTACCACTGTACCATATCTAAGATGAAAAATAATTTTTTCATAATATAATATCTACCAATTATTTTTATATATTTTGGTAAAATTCTAAATTTTAAATTTTGAATATTGAAATATATAAATTTTCACGTTATAAGAATTACCAAATAATTTTTATATATTATAATAATTACTAAATAATTTTTATATATTATAGTAATGATCAAGTATATTATATAAACAAACTTTTTAACAATTTAGTCAAACTTATGTAAATTCATCAAAATTATTTTTAATTAATTGAAATCATTTTAAACCAATTATGATAACTAATAACTTCTTCTATATATTATAAGAAGTAATCATAATTGCTATCCTAATTTTGAGATAAAATATTTGATAGATACTTTTTTTTTGAAAAAAAAGACTTTTTATGATTTATATAATTAGGACTTCTTTTTAATTTTTTTCCATATAATATTAGCTTAAGGTCAATATTTGTTATATAAGTGAATTTAATTGAATAATATTAAATTGAATTATAATTTATTTAATTTTCTATTGATTATATTTCTTGTTGAATCGAAGTCGTCGGATTGTGTTTATTGCACCGCGTGCGATTCACCCACTAAAAAGCGGGCGGCGGTCCAGCCCGACCGGCCCGGATTTATTATCGAAAAAGTTTTTTTCACTACAAAAGAGGATACACAACCCCACCCAAACAATCCTCACCGTTCATGTCTTTCAGTCTCTGCGACCGAAGGCCGGGAGCGATAGACGGGTGTTCGATTCGAGTGTCCAAAACACTGCTCATTTACTAATTCTGAGTCCAGCGCGTTTATTTGCAACCCTGGCGGCTATCCGAGTCTCGTGCCTCGTCGTCGACGCCGGCTCGCCCTCTCGCCCTCGATCTCTCCTCCAAATCTCCAGTTTTTACTTTTTATTGCTCTCTCCGTTCATCCGTCCGGCGAGAATATGGTGAGCATCCGATATGAGCTTTGATTTTTAATTCTTCTTCTCTTCATATTATTCTCAGGCCTCCGCGATTTTTGTTGGGTTTTTTTTTTCTCGTAAGTTCAATTTTTTTCTCCTTTTCCCGAATGGATCTGTTCCATTCAGTTGCTCGATCTGTTTGCCTCGAAGTTTCCAATGGAAATTTCATGTTAATGTTTAAGGATTAGCTATCTGCTGATACTTCACGGGAATTTGTAGATCTGTTCCTTGTTTGTAGATAAAACGAGGTAATTATTTTTCCGAGGGAGATCTGCAGCTGCTCGGCTGCGATCTGCTCGCTTGCCTTGTTCTTGGAAATAATTTTTTTAGGAATAATAGTTCGTACGTACTGCGGGTTGATTGAGAAAAAAAATCCGATGAACCTATTACTTGCTCGATCTAATATATCAGAAGGTAGGAAAATTTCTGTTTTTTTTTTCTGGACTCAATTTCCCTTCTTCATCGATATATTATCAAAAAGGGAATTACTTAATGTAATTGGCAAGCTTATGTTTTATCTGTTTGTTGTAATTGATTATGGCGTTGAAATATTGACTCCTAAAATTATGGCATTGAAATATTAGGTATAATCCAGTGGATCTCCAGTGATGGCAACGTATAATGTGTTTGAGTTGCTCCCTATAGATAGGGAACAACAGCAAACTGTTACCGTTGGGTATGGATTAAAGCGAAAAAAAACTGAAAGAAACGTAATTTCCTAATTTTAATGACAGAGCGCTAATTAATTTTATGCCTTTTGATTTTTTAAACGGACAATAATCGTCTACTCCTTTTGTTTGTCATATGCATCTATTGATTATAAACGTTGTGCATTATTTTTCAGTTTCTTGTTTTGATCTCTCTCTTACTTTATTTCTGTTTTGGACGATATATTTGATTTGTATCTGTTGATTCGAATAGAGAAAAAGGGACTGGAATTCCGAAGGTTTGATGTAGGCGCTCATTACTAAATCAATCCTTTTTTCCCTTCACTTTTGCTCTCTATTGCTTCTATAATCAGGGTCTAATTCCAATAAAAATAAAATTGCTAAACTAATTTAGTAATAAATAACGGAAATTAAGTTCTTATTTACTTCTGCAAAATAGGAAACAAAGAAATAAGATCATAAATTCCACCTGTTTACTTGGAAAGAAATAGGGGCTAGGAAGGAATTCAATTCCATCCATTGCCTCTATTCATTTTTTGCCAAATGGAAATGGAAGAAAATGAATTTTAAGCATCTAAAAAAGACAAATGAATATGTAATATTAATCAACGTCATCCATGTAAACAGGATAAATGGAAGTCAGTGTAACAACACATTCTTTTTTCCTTCTATTTCCTACCTTCTAAGTGCAACAACATAACTCAAAGTGCAAAATATGATCTTGCTCATCGATGCCCTTTTTGTTCTCCTCCTTAGCTTGACTTTTCTCATGTTTCTGTTGACCTTGTTCTCTTATGAGGTTTTTTGTAGCTCGTTCAAAATTTCAGTCTATGGTATGCAATCTTGTTGCGGGTCACCCAATTGTGTTTGATGGTGGCATAATTGTGTCCATGTGATTTTAGATTTATTGCGTGTTTATTTATTGCCATAAACATGTAACCATGTCAAATTCAGAGTGAGCATTTGATTGTACTGATTTACGGAGCATGATCAGATTTTGCGCCTTGTGCTATCTTGTTTCACTTAAGAGGGGATGAAATAGAAGAAAAATGGACCGTAGTATTGCACTCTCTTCCATTATTCGTTTGTCTTTTTTAGCTGCATAAATTTCATTTCCTTTTGGTGAAAATGAGATCTAGGAATTGGATGGAATTAAATTCCTTCCCACTCCTATCGCCTTCCAAGTAAACATGAGGAATTTATGTTCTTAGTTATGTTGTGCCCTATTTCCACACAAGTAAACACAGCAGAAAATTTGGGATTTTGCAATGGGTTGTATCTTTTCCTTCCTTTGCGCACATGGTTCCTGATTCTTTCTAGATTTGATCATTTAATCTGTAATTTATTTCTTAGCTTTAGAATTTGTGTGCGCTTGTGATGATTAAGTTTTTCAATGTCACAGGTAAGGTTATAGAAGAAATCTAGTAATTGAGATGGGCACCTCTTCTGGTGCGAACCACCACCATCCTCAGCATCCCCACCAACCATCATTAGCTATGCTACCGCCTCGCCAGAATTTAAGGTCAACAGTGCTACAAGCATCTCTCTCTTTGGCTTCATCTGACCAAGTGGCATCACCTGACACCCTGGAGCCCGGATCAAATTCTGACCAAGTGCAAGACTCGCCTACTGAGAGTGCGAGTTCCCGTGAGACCTGGCCTGTTGAGACAAACCGTTCTGATGCCATGGCAGGGAATAAAGTTGACAAGGAAAAGGAAGGAGAAAATGAAGTGGCGGAACAACAGGAAGTTCAAAGGATGACGAATGCAAATAGGTTATCTCTCCATGATGTTGCTCGTGACAGGGTTGAGGTTGTTGCCGAAAAAATGAAAGGTATGCCAGATGAGCTTCTTGAGGAGCTTAAGAGTGAGCTCCGGTTGATCCTTGAGGGTGCAGGGGGGTCTCATCATATAGAAGAGTTTCTGTATCTCCAGAAGCTTGTCCAGGGTAGAGTTGACCTGAACGCCAAGTCCCTTGCTGCTACTCATCACGCACAACTGGAAATTCTTGTGGCAATTAATACAGGCATTCAGGCTTTTTTGCATCCAAGTGTCAGCCTACCACAGAGTAGTCTCATTGAAGTTTTCTTGTATAAGAGGTGCAGGAACATTGCTTGTCAAAATGCTCTCCCTGCAGACGATTGTAGCTGTGAGATATGCACCAACCGGAATGGTTTCTGCAATCTCTGTATGTGTGTCATTTGCAACAAGTTTGATTTTGAGGTAAATACATGCCGTTGGATTGGCTGTGATACATGCACTCATTGGACCCACACAGATTGTGCCATGAGAGTTGGACAAATTGGAACAGGTCAGTCTATTAAAAGTGGAGGAGGCCATACTGAGATGCTTTTCAGGTGTCAAGCATGCCACAGAACATCTGAGTTGTTGGGGTGGGTTAAAGATGTGTTCCAACAGTGTACTCCTGCATGGGACCGAGAGGCCCTGATACGAGAAATAGACTTTGTCTGCAAGATTTTTCACTTAAGTCAGGATCCTAAAGGAAGGAAGCTGTCCCGGAAGTTTAGTGAACTCATAGAAAAACTGAAAAGTGGGACGCCTGAGTCCATAGTTTGCAGAATGCTCCTGCACTTTTTTCAAGGTATAGATAAGAATTATCATGTTTAACACATTAAATTTTACCTTCAAATTTCACTTGTCTTTGAGGACTTTAGATTTCGTGGTTTAGATTAGTACTGCTTTGAAATATCTTTTTTGATCCATATGCTATGCCTCACTGCTTTTTCCATTTGCTTCATATATGCCATTCTGAATGCAGTTTTCTTAGTGATAATGTAATTAAGTTTGTGAGTTAATTTTTCTAGTTTTTGGTATAAAGATTCTAATAGATCTTTGCTATATCTGAGAAAATTAGTTTGTCCTGTATTTTTTCTTTCATAAGGCGCATGGGTGCTTATTCTTTCATGTGTTGCACCCTACCACCCTACCCCCTAGTTAACTCAACTCTAAGGAACTTTAGCTGACATGAGGTCGAAGAAACTTTTATGTGATGCACCCCTTGTTAATTCTGAGTAACTTTTAGCTGACGTGAGGTAAATGATCATTTCTGTGAAGATCATTTAAACTTCTATAGCATACTGCAAATATATTCTTTCGGTTGTTTGGGGACATGATTCAGATGGACTTTTACGAGAAATGCTAACTTGTTAATTGAATGAAAAAGAGGTTGATACGTTCTTATTTAACGTCACATTTCATGAGTGACTCAAATGTTCAAAATTCTATATAATTCAAGTGAACTGATCGATGCCAGAAAGTGCACCACTGCCTCATCACAATCCCAACTACCCCACTAAGCTTTGTGAGCCATCAACTACCAACTCCAGTAAGCATATAGCTAGGCCAGTTTTCACTCTGCCATCAGTATCATTGTTGCAGCAGCTAGCAACTGTAACTAGGCTGAAAGAAAGCTTTGTAAACATTTCAGAGATGAAATTCTGTTAAATGGTCTGTATTCAAACTTCCAGATTAGAAATTTGTGCATCCTAAAACTTATTGTTGCACTATACCCAAGAAACATTAGTGCTTATTAATCTCTACTTATGTGCATTGTCCATATATACTTTGGTTATAAGCACCCTAAGGAATTTTTGACCAACTTATGCCCTTTGGATCGATTTTTAAGTATAGCTCATGCATTTATCTGGTCGGTCTTGTTTTTCTAATATACCTCATGTGTTCTACTGGTTTGAAGGGGTTTTTTTTTGTCTGAACAGAGCTCGAAATAGATTCGATAAAAAATCCAGAGAATGAAGAAGTTGGACGTCTGATTTCTCCACAAGAGGCCTGCAATAAAATTGCCGAGGTTGTCCAGGAAGCTGTGAAAAAGATGGAGATGGTTGCTGAGGAAAAGATGCGGATGTTCAAGCGTGCTCGTCTAGCTCTTGAGAGCTGCGATCGTGAGCTAGAGGACAAGGCTAGAGAAGTTCAAGAGCTAAAACTGGAGAGACAGAGGAAGAAGCAGCAGGTGGAGGAACTGGAGAGCATAATCAGGCTGAAGCAGGCAGAAGCCGAGATGTTCCAGCATAAAGCGACCGAGGCAAAGCAGGAAGCTGAAAGACTACAGAGCATCGCAATGTCCAAGTCGGAGAAGGCCGAGCAGGATTATGCAAGTATGTACCTGAAACGTCGTCTGGAGGAAGCCGAAGCTGAAAAACAGTACATCTACGAAAAGATCAAGCATCAAGAGAGCCAGAGGCTGCCACAGGGAAGCAGCAGTGGCGGCGACCAGATACTAAACAAAATTCAGGACTTGCTGAAGAATATGTATAGTGTGACAGCAAATACTGATGGGCAACAATCAAAATGATCTACTGCTGTCTGCCTACGACTTGTTCTAATCCTATAGCGTGATGAAGGTAAATCGACTATAAAGGTGTTTTTAGCTTTATCAACCGGATATTAGTACCTATCTTGGACTAATCTTGTAATGACTAAGGTAGATTATGTTTGTTTTGTGAATGTAATATGTTCTAAATATTAGATATAAGAAGCATCAGTCTAAAACTTGGGAAATTAAGAGAAAGAATGAACGAGTTAAATTCGGGGGCCAGCGGTCAGCTATTTTAATACAAAATGCTTTGATGTCTTAAATGAAAAATAATTCATTCTAAAAATGAATTTAAATGAATAAATATAATATTCTGTTTGTTTTTTAATTAACTATATTTCTTGTTAATTAAATATGATTTGAGTTATTAAAGCGCGGGTGATATTTACCGGCTCAAAGTCGGGTGGCGGTTCAGCCCGGCCGGCCCGGATTATATTTGGATAAATTATTTATCGCTACGAATAGCGATACCGAAATCCACCCAAACAATCCTCACCGTTCGGTTATCAACTTTAGCCAACCGAAGGCCGGGTACGATGACGGGTTAACACCGCCAGTGCCCCAAAGCATCTCTCATCGAGTCCGGCGCGTTTATTTCAACCCTGGCAGCGATCCGAGTAACGTACCGCATCGGCGACGCCAGCTCGCTTCGGATCTCCAATTTTATAGATCTCTCCGTTCATCTTCCCGGCGAAAATATGGTAAGCCTCCGATATGAGCTTTGATTTTAATTCTTCTTCTCTTCAGATTCTTCTTAGGCTTCCGCGATTTTGTACGGGGTTTTTTTTCGTCGGATCAATTTTTTTTCTCCTTTTCCCGAATGGAAATGTTCGATTCAATTATTCACGCTGTTCGCCTCGAAGTTTACAATGGAAATTTTGTGTTGATGTTCAAATATTTGCTCTCTTCTCTGTTGATATTGCATGGGCATTTGTAGATCTGATCCTTTTTTTTGTAGCTTGAGGTAATTATTTTTCCGACGGAGGTTTCCTCGGCTGCGATCTACTCGCTTGCCTTGTTCTTGGAAATAATTTTTTTTAGGAATAATAGTTCGTACGGACTGTGAGTTGATTGAGAAATGAAATTCTGATAAACCTTCTGCTTCTTAACGCATAAGTTAATGTTCGATCTCATATATCAGAAGGTAGATTTTTTTTTTCTCTCTTCTCTTTTTGGACGCAATTTCTCTTCGTTATCGATACGTTATCAAAAAAGTAAAAAAGAATAGTAATTGTCAAACATATGTTTTATCAGTTTGCTGTAATTGATTCTAGCGTTGAAATGTTCATTTCTAAAATTATGGCATTGAATTATTCAAATGCATATTAGAAGCTATAATCCAGTGGATCTCCAGTGATAACTTCATAAAATGATGTTTCTCGCATCACACTTCGAGTTTGGGTTGCCCTATATACAACATTAGAAAACTGTTAACATTGGGCATGGATTAGAGGGGGGAAAAAACTTGATTTCGTAATTTTAATGTTTGGTGGAAGAGCTCTAATTGCTTTTAGTCCTTTAATTTTTTAAATGGACAAGAAATTTCTACACCTTTTCTTTCACACATGCAATCACTGATTGTAAAAGTTGATACATTATCTTTTTCAGTTTCATGTTTTGATGATGAAGTACTTGATAGTTATCTGTTGTCTCAAAATAGAGGGAAAGGGACGAGAATTCTTAGGTTTGATATAGCCAGTTTTTTTAATGACAACTTAAGATGAGTAACTCCCAATAATTTGGTTTTTCCTAATTCTTAAGGGTGCCTCATTACTAAATCAATCATGTCTGTCTACATTACTTGTATAATCAGAGTCTAATTTCAATTCCTATATAAAAATTTTCCAAACTAATTTAGTAATGAGAAGTTTTTTCCCCCTGTTTCTCCAAGGTTCAGGCACAAGAGTTGAAACTTAATTTCTGAAAATTCATTTCTGGTATAGCTTGTTTGGAATCAATTCCAGTTGGAAAAGAATTCTAATGCCAATGATTATCTTCGGAGGTGTGAAAATGAAAATAAAAATCCCATTATTTTGGAACACCAGATCATGAATCTAACCTGCATTATATTATAGACCACCTCTTTTTTTTTTTCCATTCACCTAACACGCACCGCACACAAGAGAATTCCGATTGAATAAATTGACGGTCTCAAATAAGTTAGTGATTTCTTTCAAGGAGTTTGATATGCAATTCAATCAGATACCCTGTAATGTTCTTTCTACTCTTAGAATCCATTTAATGGTGTGAATGTGGATCTCTGGAATGGTGTGAATGTGGATGGTTCTCTGGATGATCTTTGATTCCTTCATTTGCAGACGACATCAAGACGCCTTGCAGAGAGGAAGGTAGCGAAGTTTCAGAAAAATATAACAAAGAGGGGATCTGTACCTGAGACAACAGTGAAAAAGGGAAATGACTACCCTGTTGGGCCCATTGTCCTGGGATTCTTCATCTTTGTTGTCATCGGATCATGTAAGACATCCTGACCTCATTCCCTCAATGATTGAGTTTGGATTTTTTTGGGTATAATAGTTCAAACAAAAACTTGAGAAATAGTACAAGCATAGATTTGTCTCTTTCATGCATGCAAGGGCACATTATCTTTTGAAGGAACAATCAAAATCTTTTTGCACTCCCCATCGTTTGAATCGAATATATAACCTAAGAGGGAATCACACTAAATTTCTCCAGCATTCATGCATGTACACTTCCTTTCATCCTCCCCCTCTTGTTTTTCTATCCATGTAAACTTACCCTTAATCTTGACAAAAAGACCATTAATCTTACCTAGTATTTCCTCCTAATCTTCAATTGAGCAACAACAATAACAATCTACTTTTGTCCTACTAAGTGGGTTATATGAATCCTTCTGCGCATATATCTTCATTTATATTTAAATAATTAAATAAATTTTATTCTATTTTAGTTGTTGCTTCTTTCCACATCACTTCCTAAAATATTTATTAGACATCTAAATATGGATCAGCACAATTTTAAACGTGTCTCTATGAGATTTTCTTTATTAGAAATTTAGGAGGGAGAGAGGCACATTCCGCTTATGTATATGTTTTGCTATTTTCCCTACTTTTCTATCCAACTAAACTTCTACTGACTTTGTTAACGACCTCTAAAATCCTTTTTTTCTCTTGATTACAGCTCTGTTTCAGATCATTAGGACCGCCACCAGTGGAGGGGTGGCATAGACCAGAATTTAAGGACAATTGTTATAACTCAAGGCTACTGCTCTGTGACTTTATGACACTCATTTAAACGTGGTAACTAAATCAATGGAGACGTTTTGAATGTATTTGTGTGGTGTCTCTAGATCCTATTGTTTTGTTGCTAATGATATACCCCTTTCTTTTACAATCTGCATTTGAGTGCCAGTTATAACAAATGGAACATTTTAAATATCCAGAGCAGAAACAGGCCACTCTTGCCCTAAATTTAAGCACAAATTGCTTTGTAAATTTATGGTGCAAATGAATTTAGGAATCAGCTTTACAAATTGTTTCATTACGTCTTGAATCCAGCTTGACAAGAATCGACTGCACTTCAGTTGCCAGACGAGTCTTTCCGGAAGCAGAAATCCCCTCGAGAAGCTCAGCAAGCAACGCCTCACGAGGCGCCATGCGCCGAACTGCCATCTCCTTCAACACTTCGACCGCGCCTTCGAAATCATCGTTCTCGCAAAAGGTGGATATCAAGAGCTCTAACGTATCGCCGTCCGGTGCGAATCCACTCCTCTTCATGACCTTGTAAAGCTCGATCGCCCGCTCGGAGTTCTTCCTCCTGCATTGCCCAGCGATGAGAGCAGCATAGGTCATGCCATTGGGCACGAGATTCTTGCCATTGAGCTCCTTCACCAAACAAGCAGCCTTCTTCGTTTTTCCGACCTTGCAAAGGCCCTTTATCAGAGCATTGTAGGTGACGATATCGACCTCGATCCCGTTGGTCACCATCTCTTCATACAGCCTCGATCCCTTCTCTATATCATCGACTCCACTGTAACCGTTTATCAGGGTGTTGTAGGTGATCGTGTTCGGCTTCAACTGGGCGGCTTTCATCTCCTGGAAACATCTGTAAGCCTCGTGCAGTTTGCCTGCCTTGCAGAATCCATGGATGAGAGTGTTGTAAGTTATCTCAGTCGGCTGCAAGCCTTTGCTGATCATTGTGTTCTTCAGCTTCGAGGCCAGATCTGTGATCCCTTTCTTACAGTGAGCATCGATCAAGGTATTGAACGAGACGACGGTGGGACTGCACCCGATTGCTTCCATCTTATCGAGTAAGTGAAGAGCTTGCTCCGGTTTCCCCAATTTGCAAAGGGCGGATATCACCATGTTTAGGGTATAGACGTTGGGCGAGATCCGACACCGCTGCATCTCCCGATGGAAGGCCACCGCGACGTCCGCCCGGCCCCGATCCAGCAGAGAGCTCAAGAAGGCGTTGCACGATTTGAGTTTGGGGGAGAATCCGTAGTCCCGCATCAGCCGGAAGGTCTCGCTGGCCTTCCTGAGCTTCCTCTCGTGGGAGTAGGCCTTGAACATGGAGTCGAAGACGGCGGGAGACGAGTCGCAGAAGCGGTAGGTGCGGAGCACGGCGTCGAAGAGCTCGGAGGTGGAGTTCTGCGTGCGAGGGACCAGGTTTTGCCGGAAGATCTGCTCCGCGACAGTGAAGTGGCCGGATTTGGTGAGGATGTGGAGCACGATGGCGTGGGTGTCGAGGGAGTGGGATGCGGGGGGGCCGTGGGTGAGGCTCCAGCGGTAGAACTGGAGGGAGAGGATGGGATCGTGGCGAAGGTGGAGGAGGATGCGGGTGGTGCGGAAGGGTGTGAGGGAAGGGGCTAGCGCGTTTAAGGCCGCCCAATCGCCATGAAGGAGATGGCTGTGGGCGACGGAGATGAAGTCGTGGTCGCGGCCTCGGGAGTCGGGGATCGAATGGAAAGGGATGGGAAGTGCCGCAGGGAAGGCGGCGGCGGCGGAGAGGCGGCGAACGGAGGCAAGGGATTTCATAGCAGTAAATTTGATCGGAAGAGAAGGTATGAATTTATGACTGTTCATATATTATTATTTTGGTTTAAAAATATATAGAATAAAAAGTTTAAACATTAATATTTATCAATAATTTATAATAAATTTATTAATTAATTTAAATATAATTCTTTTCATAACCTTGTTAAACCCAAGTTAAAACAAGTTCAATTAAATTAATAAAAAAATTTAACATTAATAATTTTAACTAAATTTGATTAAAAAATATTAAACTAAGAGGTGACTCGAACCCAGGACCTCTTAGACAACACCCTCATGCATTAACCACTCCGGATCCCCGTAGGGACAATTACAGTTACTAATATTTTAAAGTGTAAAATATAGTGTTCCGGAAGGGAATGACGCGGATGGCGAGTCACCAAGGCGCAGCCCATGAGGATTGTGATGGGGAGAAGACGATCGCGCCGTACGAGATTAACATGAGCGTTAATGGGAACATACCGGAAGGTTTTCGGGTGGATTCCACTCCGACGCTCAAGTCAAGAATGTGAATTCTCTTAGGAGGACAACGAGCAAATCAGAATGGTGTTGAGTTCGAAAAAATTACCCCCTTTACCTGATGCCGAAAACACCTTTTATACCTGAGGTTGCGATCACACGTGTCCTCACGTTCTCCTCCGCGTCCCTTAATTATCGGTTATCGGATATCTCTTGATAACGGTCGTTGCGATCATTAAGACCTTAATTACAACGTATTGCGGACAATAATTATCCGATAACTTTCCTATTTTGAAAAGAGGAATGACTATTTGATGTCGGGCTTTCTGATATATCAATCTTTGGACTCCACTCTCCCGAGTTGGTCTTGGGGTCTCCCCTCCCAAGCTGATCTAGGGGTCTCACCTTCCGAGCTGATCTCGGGGTCTCACCTCCCGAGCTGATCTCGAGGTCTTCCTTTGTTTTACCGAAAGGGTCTTGAGAACCTGAAGCCCTGCATGACCTCGAGCGTCTATCCTCCCGAGGTGGTCTCGGGATCCTAAGGCCCGACATGACCTCGGGCATTTTCCTCCCGAGGTGGTCTCGGGAGGCCGACCGTCTGGTCTGACCCTGGGGGCTGGTGCCTGTCCTCCCGAGGTAGTCTCGGGAGCCTGACCCCTGGTCTGACCCCGGGAGCGTTTGCCTGTTCTCCCGAGGTAGTCTCAGTCTGACTTCAAAGATTCGACTTCGTGGACCCTACCACGTAGCTTTTCGCTGTCACATGTCCATCCTGGGATGTTCATCCCTATCCTATAGTAAAATATCCTTTCAATTAATTTTTGAGAAAGGTGCTATTTTGAAAACTCCTTTTGTATTTTTACCTTATAATTTTATCATGTTTTTAAAATATATTTTCGTTAAACATAATTAAATATTGAAGTATATCTTAAAATATTTATTTTACAATCATATTAAATACCATAAATAAGTATAATTGTTTTTATATTTTTCCTTCCTTTTTATTAGTTAATTAGATCTTTAGCTCGATTGTTAGTTAAACATATGATTAAGTATAAAATAATATGAAAATGTATTATGAGCTCAGGAGAACCATTAATAATAAAAGAATGCCTCATTTGTTGAGAGAACACTAATTCCTCATGGCTTTATATTGAATCTTGAAACTTAGTCAGATTTGTCAAGGGATCAACTAACCAAAACTGTACGATGGAACCAAGCATATCAAAAACGACTTTTTTTTTTAAATCAAAATCTACACTTAGAGAATGAGATACGTACTTTTCTGATTTTAAACATGATATTAAATTAATAATTCTTATATCAAATTTTTGAAAAGATTTTTATAGTTCCAAAATTGAGTGTTTATTTTTTTTAGTTCCAAATTTAAAAAAAAATAATTTTAATACCATGCAATAGGAGACGTCGCAATTTTTTTTTTGAAAAAAAAATTATGATTGAATATTATAACCCAATTGGGAAAGTGAATCCTAGGAGTTTTTGATTTTTAATTTTTTTTAGCTTAAACATTATATCCCAATTAGGAAGGTGAACTCTGGGGATTTTTGATTTTTAATTTTTTTTAACTCTAACACTACAACCCAATTGAGAAAGTGAACCTTAACGATTTTCGATTTTTAATTTTTTTAACTTGAACATTATAACCCAATTAAGAATCATATCCCTCAAAACTATAAAGTTGAGATTTACATGGAGCATGTTCATGTAGTTACAATCACTCAGATGCATGTGGTGGTTTGGAGAAAGCAAAAGTAAGATGCAACGATTGTAGTGCAATGACATCAAGTGCAACTATTGATGAATGTGTAACTACCTTTCATGATTGTGACTTTGAATTTGTGGAGGAAGTTGAGTTAATGAGCAATATGTTGGAATCCGTTTTGTATCTCCTCGGTATTTGACTTAGTTGATTTATGACCGTTGGATCTTCCGGGAGGTTGCTTTCGGAGGAAACAAACTGATTGGTTTACGTCGAGACTAGTATTCGACACTATCTCCGTAAAACGATATTTCTCCGCTACTGGTGCTCACGGATAGCAGCAATTCATTTCCAAGATACAACGACGTCGTCTCGGAATAGTAGCATTTCAAATTCCGAGACCGGCGAACCTTTCCGTAAGCTTTTTGAACTCTTGATGCATAAGATGGATGAGTACGAATGCTTTTAGATTGCAATGTTTGAATGAATGAAATGATCAATTGGATGGATCTATTTATATTGAGTGAAGAGGTAAGTACCCTTTAGTTTGGACAGATCTAGACCGTTCATAACGAAAGGGTATAACCTTTTAAAGGTCTTTTAATCTCGTCCCTTAATCTGAAGAGTTATAACTCTTCAGATCCCATCTTGATCTCAGCCGCTAGATTAGAACATTTAATCCGACGCCTCAGATCCATCCTCCCTCTTCACAGTCAGATTCGAATCCGACGCTTCAGATTTTTGATCCGACGACCATCATCTGTTCGCCAAATGTCACGCCCCGAGACCCAGGAGCCGCTGTTCCAATATAAAATCGGACAGCACCTCCCCTGTCCGGCGGACAATTTACACATACACAGAACATACTAGACATCACCACGCAGTTTAATTATATATATTTGGCCTCAGGCCTCAAAACTAAAACATAAACTGACCATAACACAAAATAAATCATACGTGACTGCGGACCGGTCCGACTTACGACAAATCAACCAATACATAAACCCCTTAGGGCACACTACAACCCACACAAGACATATACAAATCCAATAACTGAATATGAAACATAGACACTACTAAGTACAAAACAAACTTTATCGTCGCGATGGGTAGGGACTGGCTGCTGGGCTCTTCTGGCGACTCCAAGTATCTCAACCTGAAATAAAAACATATGGCAACGGTGTGAGTCCATAAACTCAGCGAATACCCAGCAGATATGCATAGTATGTTATGATAACAATAGGAGTCTACGCTGAGACAGTCTCATATGAACAATAGGAAAAGGTATACTGAAGATACTGAATAAAGATACATACCAGAATCCATCTAACCTGAAAAGAGGGTAATAAGTACCAAGGGAATATCAATAGACATATAATCTCAGATAACAAGTCTCCAGAATATGCATGTCAAACAAGTACAGAAATCAAGTGCAGCAAACAATGCACGATGCAAAGTATGCACATGGTGCAATGCCATGGTCACCCCCTAACACCAGTCAAGCCACCGAGACAGGCGATACTGTGTCGGCCGAGTGGGTAGAGCCGTGACACTGTCAGCACTCTGCCATCACTGCTCCTGAGTGACCGAGTGGACAGGATGCTGGTGGAGTAAACACTCTGCCCCATGTATATATGGGGGAGATATCTCTCTCATCTTCTCTGGTCTATGGTAAGAGAAGGGATCCCTGCCTGCTACCACGCTCCGAAACCACTACCCCTGAGCGGACGAGCGGAGCAGTACAGAGCAAATGCACACACCCAGCGGTATCCACTAACCCATGAGTGGTCGTGTGTGCATATCATGTGCCGGAAGACGATTAGGCTCAACCACAAGGGAGTCGCTGATCGCCGGCATGCAACAATGCAAGAATGGTGTATGATAGATACACATACCTCCCTCCCCAAGTCCTCAGTATACTAAGTCTCAGTCTGAAATCCTATAACAGGAAATACAGGTAACCTACAAGGTATACTGGCCGAAATCTACAGATCTCTCAATGTCAAACACAAGAGATACCTCACGATCCCTAAGCATACATATAGATATGACAATACCTGAGACTGTATGGAACTAACAGCCTAATAACTCAGGGATAACCAACAAGTATCCAGGACAGGCATAATAACTCAGGGATAACTAACAAGTATCCAGAACAGGTATAATAACTCAGGGATAACTAACAAGTATCCAGAACAGGCATAATAACTCAGGGACAACTAACAAGTATCCAGAACAGGTATAATAACTCAGGGACAACTAACAAGTATCCAGAACAGGTATAATAACTCAGGGATAACTAACAAGTATCCAGAACAGGTATAATAACTCAGGGATAACTAACAAGTATCCAGAACAAGTATAATAACTCAGGGATAACTAACAAGTATCCAGAACAGGTACAATAACTCAGGGATAACTAACAAGTATCCAGAACAGACATAATAACTCAGGGATAACTAATAAGTATCCAGGACAGACATAATAACACAGGGATAACTAACAAGTATCCAGAACAGGTACAATAACTCAGGGATAACTAACAAGTATCTAGAACAGGTATAATAACTCAGGGATAACTAACAAGTATCCAGAACAGGTATAATAACTCAGGGATAACTAACAAGTATCCAGAACAGGTACAATAACTCAGGGATAACTAACAAGTATCCAGGACAGGCATAATAACTCAGGGATAACTAACAAGTATCCAGGACAGACATAATAACTCAGGGATAACTAACAAGTATCCAGAACATGTATAATAACTCAGGGATAACTAACAAGTATCCAGAACAGGTACAATAACTCAGGGATAACTAACAAGTATCCAGAACAGGTATAATAACTCAGGGATAACTAACAAGTATCCAGGACAGGCACAATAACTCAGGGATAACTAACAAGTATCCAGGACAGGCATAATAACTCAGGGATAACTAACAAGTATCCAGAACAGGTATAATAACTCAGGGATAACTAACAAGTATCCAGAACAGGTACAATAACTCAGGGATAACTAACAAGTATCCAGAACAGGTATAATAACTCAGGGTAGCGTATAAACTTACTGCTATCTATAACAGACAATGCATAGCAATATGACAATATCTAAAAGATAAGTCAAAGGGTACCCGCCTCCGATGAAGCCCGTATCAGTAGAGAATCCATGCCTAGATATCCGAATCCTGTGCCAAGATATACAACTTAGCAACTTATACAACTAACAACTAGTCAACTAAATTCCAAGCTTAAATTAGGATTAAGTTCCAATTAACCTCATTCCTTGAGACCATTTAGTGTTAATCCCACATTAACCCTAAAAAATCTCCTCCCTTCACTGGTTTGGCCCATTCTCACTCCAATCGAGTCAGCCATACCCTAATCATACCAACCCAAACTATGTAATGGTTTCAATTCTGTTAAAGCTAATCCAAAATCCCCTTAGGTTCAATTAGACAAGGTTTCTAACCGGGTAGCTCCTTAACTGAGCTAGCTACAACCAATAATTATTCCCAAAGACAAAATAATTCTATCATGATCAATCCAAGAAGTAGAAACCCGATATGGCAAAGGAATCAACCCAAGTATCCTCTACCCATGCTAATCCCTACACAAAGGTATCTCACGACATAACAACAACATAACAAGATTTCTCCCATAAATCCTAAACAAGGTTTAAGTCCCTAGAGTCTAGGGTGGCGCACAACATGAACCCCCAAGCTGAAATAATCCCACCGAAACTCCTATCTAGCACCAAACCATTGGTACACGACAGAACACCACCACACCAAGAGACTAAGCTATAACTTAATCTAAAACAAAATTAAAACCTAATTCATCATAGTGAAGGCTACCACCAATCTGGAAACTGATGAAACATAAGCTAGCATCAAATTCATCCATGTTAATTGCTAACTAAACAACTCTTACATAAGATGGTAGCAACGTCAACCTCTCGTACAGATCCAAGCCTCCTCCAATCGATTGCCGCAAGGATATAACCCAATAGGACACGAATTCATGCTCTGCCCTTGGTGCTCAATGACACACTCTCTTGCTAGAAAGCAAGGGCTGCTAAGTTGGATCGATTGGCCCTCATCGATCAGTGATGATTGCCTACAGCAACAACGGAAGGGAAGATTAGGAAATCAAAGACCACACAACCCAGATTCATCTCGCACTTACCCGCGGCCTAAGCTGTATGACGAAGATCGGGTCTGTCGAGGGTGCGATGCTCAATAGATTGAGGCAAAGGAGTAGTGGCGCACAAAGAGATCCTCGCTCTCGTTCTTGGCCGGGGAGGGGCTGACGATGTCGGCTTGTTGGCGTGATCGCGAGGTGAGTGGCGATCGGCGAGGACATGGATGGAGGGTGCACCATCTCTCATCACACAAAGGTCGGTGTCGACTCCAGGGCACCACCATAGGGAAAACAGCGGTCGAGAAAGAGATCCGGGGGATAGGGATGGCGATCGGTTTGTCTGCGGCCTCAAGCTCGCGAAGAAGGGAAGAGGAAGAGGGGCTCGGGCGTGGCGGCGGCTAGGTCACGCGGAACGGGAGAAGAGGGAATCGAGTCGGCGGCTGTTGTCTAGGGCTCGAGGAGAGAAAGTTTTAAGTAAAGGGTGCGGGTCTTTTACAGAAAGATCCTCTAACTTTCAGAAATTTTAATTCTACTCTTAGGGTAAGAGTTTTAGCTATTTAACCCTCCAATTTATTTATAATCCACATCACATCTCTAGGATTAGATAGTTTATCCTCTTAACCCCTAAGCTTTAGCCTAAACTCGAACAAGTCCTCAAATATTTAGATACATTTTTTAGTTTAGACCTTTAGGATTAAAAATTAAGCAATTTAACCTTTCATAATTTAAGAATTCATCTTAAACCTTTTTCCCAAATTCGATAAACCCTAGACTCAATCCAGAAAAATTTCGAAAAATTTTCTGGTCCGGATTTTTGAATTGCCGTATTTTACACCAAATCCAGTCATCGTTCTCTACACAGTCAGGTGCCACATAGGCACTGCCTCGCCAGGACATGCCACGTGGCGCCACTTGATCATGACACATCACACCGACATGCCACGTGGCGTCAGCTAATCACGACACGTCATCGCCACGTGGAGCATAAATTAAAGCTCCTCAATGCTCCTCGCGACGATGCGTACGTGCGAAGTGGAAAGTGCGCTAACAAAGCACCCATTGCGCGCGTGGTGGGTGACGGGCTCGCAAGTGCGAGCACCCGCTCGCCCAAGGGTAGAGACCTCCTGTGCTTTTGTATTAACAACATTAACACAGGAACACATATAAGGAAACACTGGCTCTCGCCGGTTAGCAATGTGGGACTAAAGCCCAATCTTTTTCCTTAATGTTCATTTGAGCGTATCTTGAACAATTAATATCTCATTCACCCTTAATCGGTTTTGAGCAAATAAATAGTCCAGATTTATCTACGCGAAACGTAGATTTCGATTTTGAAGTCAAACTTGACTTTCAACGATCGATGACATCAAAATTTTACTTTGCAAAATCGTATCCAACACAACACTGGGGAACATGATGTTGAAAATAATAAAGGAAAAAATGTAGTGGTCGAGATTGGCATTTCAAATGAGTTATTGTCTAGAACGCAACAAGATGAAGGGGATGATGATTGTGTAAACAATGATGCTTTTGGGAGTGCTTTTAATTCAGAAGGGGAAGATGCACCAAAATTTCTACTGTATGACTCAATTGAAGACTCTAAAAATCTTGATTTAACTCTCGGTATGATATTCAGTTCGAAGTAGAGAGTCATTGTATTAGATGAGTGCGTATGTAAAGTTTGTGAAGAATGTGTTGGAGCAATTTATAGTCTGGAGTGACTATGCATTTTGATGTTTGGGCAAAGGATTTAAGTTAGGTTCACCCTTATATTTGACATGTGCATGTGAGTGTGCAGATTTACAGTCTGGACGGCTTCGAGTCCGATGAAGGATGACATAAGAATACAAATCGTGGGCTTGTATGTATCCGAAAGACCGTGGACAAAGTATGAATGATAAGCCGAGGGAAGCACACTTTGAGGCATACGCGAAGGATGACATGAGGACAAGTCGCGGGTTCGTATGCATCCGAGGGACGAGAGCCAAAGTCGAAGAAGACTTGAAGGCAACAGGTCGAGGTTGCTAGGTGAAGAGTTAGCTGAGTCGTGAGGGTCCGAGTGCTGAGAGAATTATATTCGGGAAGGAAAACCCTAGGTTTAGGGTTTGGACAGTCGACTGCGGCTTGTAGCAATCGACTGGTAGTTGATGTTAGAGTTACAGGAAGAGGAAGAGGGCACCCCTTCCTCTTCATCTTCCAACCTTTCACATCCTCCATTGATGGAGGTAGAGGAAGAGATTTCTTCCCCTTATAAAATTGGGCATCCAACTGCAATCCAAAGGGACACTGAGAAGAAGAAAAGAGAGCAGTGATCGATAAGGGATTTGGTTTGTGACAGATAGGGATCAGTCCATAGAGTGATTGTTCTCTTGACAATAAGGAAACGAGAAGAACAGCAGAAGACAAGATCATTCAATCACTGTAAGTCTAATTTACTTGTAAATCATCTCATGTTTACGATCTAGCAGTTGACACAGAAAGATCAATCGACTGATCTTCTGTGCAGTCAACTGGTGTCGGCTGAAATTTGAACGTTGGACTGTAACGTTCGAATTCGGGTTGACCAGTCGACTGGTGTTGGTACCAGTCGACTGGTAACAACTAGTTCAACCACGAGCTCTATTTAAGGGAGCTCGATTTGGTTGGCTAGGGTTGACGAAATTGGTTTTGGTTAAAGGTCAATTAGTAGTTTAAGTGCTCAAGTGAGTGTTGCGGGTTATGGCGAGGTTTCTCCACTCGCAAGGAGCTACACGAACTAGCCGAAAGTCTTCCGGGGACTCATTCACCGACGGATCGGGATCGTTCACCTTACGGACAACCGTGGAGTAGAAGTATCATCTTCGAACCATATAAAGGTTTGGTGTTAGTATTGTTATTATTTGTAGTTTAGGTTTCCGCTTGTGCTTGCTAACACGTGTAGGAAGAGAACCGTAATTGAAATGGGTGATCAGCTATTCTGCCTGCCCCCTTTCTAGCCGGCGTAACGATCCCCATAAAATGATAGTAAAAGACTTCGAGGCAAGTGCATAAATGAAGGTTGTAAATGGTCTATTCTTTGTTCACCAATGAATAAAGATAAATGTTGGCAAATAAAGACATTCAACTATCAGCATAACAACTGTTATTGGAACTTCAAGAATAGAAACATGAAAACAAGTTGGTTGGGTGAAACTTTTGAGAAGAAATCCCAATCAAATCCGAAGTTAGGTACCAATGAGTTTAGAGAAGAGGTACAGAACACTTTGTGTGCAAAAATTTCATATAAACAAGCTTATTTGGCTAAGAAAAAAACACTTAAACTAGTAGAGGGCAGCATACAAGACCAATTTAGCCAAATAAGAAATTATTATTCTGAATTGAAGAGGACTGATGAAGATGCTTCACAATGGTATTATTGAATTGCCTTTTGATATCATTAAAAAAGAGTTCGTGAGCTTTTGAATTTGATTTTTTTGTAAATTGGAAATTGATTTCTGTATGTCATCATTGGATATATTTAATTTTTTATAAATGTCATGTGTTAGGTTGATTCAGTGGTCAACAAAAATTTCATTGTGAGAGATGGAAAGAATTTTGTAACAATGTCTCATTCAAGAGCATCCCCGAATGATAAAAAGAAGAAATTCACCCAGTTATGAAGGAGAAAAACTGTGACACACGACATCCAAAAATAAGGAGTGACATTGTTCCACAAGTAATGATGGTTACAAAGAGAGTCTTTAGAATGGATTCCACTTAGAGATGTATTTTTTGAAATGGAATTTTGAACATATTTTTGGATTGTGAAGATGTTTGCATTAGTGAATGACTGAATGTATGATCACGAGACTACTACTATTTTGGTAAACTTGGATTTCATTTCATCTCAGAATGTATTTAGATAAACTTGGATCTCATTGGTTTGTGTTTTAGTTTCTAATTAGAACTTCATTTATTATTCTTGGTGTTGGTTCTCAGTAGGTTACAATTGCGCCTCCGGGGCTATGGTGCAGCGGTAGGGTGACTAGTCGCTATTTCAGGCATTCGCGGTTCAATCCCCAACTACGGCGTATTTGTAGGAATTTTTTCTCCAAATGGGGTGCGAACCCTGGGACACTGGGCTTCTAGACCGCCCACTGCGAGCGCTTCCCGATTTACCCTGGCGACCGGTGGAAAACTTTGATGAGGCCGAGCTAATCGCTCGAGGTTGGAAAAACCTTGTTAATCATTTTTTTTTCAGAAGGTTACAATTGCTATCTTTAAGCTCACACTTCCTTTGGTATCCTATTTGTGATTTTGTTCCTAATGGAGCTCTGCTCAAATCATTTGAGTTGTGATTCATTTCCGGATAATAAGATATATTTGTAATAATGCATGATAGAAATGGAAGTTATTCGGGAACATCATCAAAGCATTTGCATTCGCTCTTATTATAACTTAAACTTTTATAACTTAACAAATCATAATGGACGACTTTTCGTAACTTTTTTTTGTGGCTTTATAATTGATGAAAATGTATTTATGATTCAGAATTACTTTAGCTGAAAGAAAAAAAATTTTAATTCGAAGAAAATATGAAAAAAATGAATTGATGGGAGGTATGAATGAGTGATGACTTTATCTCTGTTTATTTTTAACAACAGAAATCTAATGGGACAAATGAATTTAAAAAATATTTTAAAATATGAGGGACTTTTTTGGTAGCTTGAAAAGAGTAGGAACTATTTTTTGATAATGGTAAATAAGAGGGATGAAAATGAACTATATTTTAAAACATAAGTGACCATTTTGACAGCTTCAAATAAGAAGAGACTATTTTTAATAAGAGATAAATAAGAGGGATGAAACTGGATATATGAATAGGTGATGGACTTTATGTCGTTTGTTTTTAACGGGAATCTAACGGTACGATACATTCGGGAAACATTTTGTCCAAAAAAAAGAGACTATTTTAGAATAAGTAGAAAATAAGAGGGACCAAAATAAATTATACCCTATTATAATTATATAGTTGTTATGATTTTATAATTGCTACACCAATATAAAAAAGTTAGAGTACTTTCGAAATTAAAATGTGCAAAAGGCATTGGCGGGAAAGAACACACAGTTTTGATTATAATAAGAGAAAAAAACGGCTTTCGACGGTTCCAATAAAAGCAACGCCCCTTTGCTTTTGCCCAAAGAATATCTCGAAGCAAAAAGTCTCGATCATGTCTACTCGGAAGAACTACGTGACCCTCAAGCAACTGCAGGAACGGCGCCTCAAAGAGCAGGGCGACGAGGAAGAGAGGCTTCGCAATCTCCATCTCGATCTCAACACCAAGCGAGAAGAGGCGGCCCGATCCAGCAAGGATCGGCCTCCTCCTGTATCCCTTCGACGGGATGTTGCGAAGCCGGTGTCGCCCTCGATCCCAGATCTGGACGAGGCCAAGAGGACCGCCGGTGATTCCGATCCGGCCCCTCCCATCTGCGAAACCGCTGGCGGAGATCGTAAGCTGACTTGGAGGGAGAAGAAAATGGCGAAATCCGATTCTGAGAAGCGATCCGTACCCGAGTCGCCCGCCGTCGAATCCGAGGAGGCGACTTCGGAGGTGAAACCCACCGCGGTGAATACGGAGGGCGAGGGTCGAGATCGGCGGGGAGTGGGGCAGCCCAAGTCCGTCGGGGTCCCTGGAGGCCGAGGATCCGAGTGGGCCGAGTGGCCAGCACGGATCGGGCGGCAGAGATTCAACGGAAACGATGGAGCCGTTGCCGGCGCGCCGAGGAGGAGTTGGATCCCTCCGAGAGGAGGAGTTGGCCAGCGGCTGAGGAACGGCGCCGAGGCTGGTTCGGTGTGGGTCAGGAAAACGACAAGCTAACTCTTAACTAGTTCCGGCGGAACATTCCAAGGTATCATTGCTCCTGGAGTTGCAAAACAGTTTGATTGCCCGTTGAATATTAGACTGCGTTTTCATAAAAAATATGAACTTTTTAAGAAAATATGTTTGATTTTTATTTTTTAGACTTATTTTTTTTAAAAAAAAATATAACATTTTCTGAATAAAAAATATAATTCTTTTAGAAAATATGTTTAATTTTTATTTTTCAGACTTATTTTTAAAAAAAAATATAGTATTTTTTAAAAAAAATATGATTTAAAAAAATAAAAATAAAAAATAAAGTAAATCAAACGCTTCTTTAATTTTGAACTTTAGTTATATCTCACCACATGATATTTTATATATATTTTTTACGCGGTTGTTTATTATAATAGGTTTTAGAGTTAATTTTTAATAAGTAAAAAATATCTCGATAATTCTTGAATCTCTCCACATGAAAAATTATTGTGTTAAAATAAAATATTTTCTTAATTCAGCTGAGTGTGTGAGATTAAGATGATGGTTTCATTTTCTTTTGCAATGATATTTTATATATATTTTTCACAGAGGTGGTGGAGTGCTATTTTAATATGTATATATATTTCTTGAATCTTACGATAACGTTTTATTTTTTTTTAATTTTTTTTAATATTATAATCCAATTAGAATGTCTGAATTCTAGGGATAAAATTTTTAAAAAATAATAACTTGGACATTATAGAAGGTGAACATTAGAAGTATAGTTTATATTTAAGAAAATGTTGATTTTATAAAAAAAATTACAATGGAGGGTGTCTTCCCTCACATCCATTTTAAAAAGAAATTGTGATGGTTTATTTTTACTTTTTTAAAAATTAAAATTTACTCTAATAAATTTTAAAAAATTTCAATTTATTTATTTATTTATAACTTAAACGCTATAATATAAATGTGATGTCTAATTAAAATTTTTTAACTTAAATATTGTAATCTAATTGGGATGTCTAAATTTTAGAGATAAAATTTTAAATTTTTTTGTTTCTAATTTTTTTTTAAACTTAAATATTATAACTCAATTAGGATGCCTGAATTCTAAGGGCAAAATGTTAAAAAATTTATAGTTTGAATACTATAATTTAATTAGGAATGTGAACTCTATGAATATATTCAAGAAAATACTAATTTAAAAAAAACAAAAAAAATTGTAATGGGAGATGCCTTCCATTGCATGAAAGGTACCTCAAATCTGTTGACACTAAGTGCGTAGGTGGAGACGAGCAAGATATATATATACACCCACCATATTTTATTTGTTATTTAGAATAATAGTTGAGGAAAAAAAAGTGTTAGTCTTTCTAAAATAGGAAGCAAAAGCAAAAAAGGTAGACCTTAGCCTTAGTGGTCTTCTAGTCCTGACCCGATCGATTTTTAGAGGGAGGTAAATCACGGTTATCACTGGTGTAGTGAGGCATCTAGGGTCGAGGGGATTAAGGCCAGTAGACCAGGGTTTTATCCCCGTGCGCAACTGGTGACCCTCGAACTTGTGACCTCAAAATAAACGGTCAGATGCCTTACCATCCGATTCAGCCCGTGGGAGCGTCTTTCTAAAATAGGAGCTTTAGTTAAAAGTGTTAGTCTTTCTAAAATAGGAAAGATTCTATCTTATACCTACCTATAGTCAATATCTGAATCCATTAAGACAGAATTAGGGATGGAAACAGGTCAGGCCAGGCCAGACTTTCACCTTAACAGGCCAGGCCTTCACCTTAACAGGCCAGGCCTGTATAATAGCAAACAGGCCTGAGCCTAGCCTGTGGCCTGTTACAGGCTTTATTCTAGGCCTGAGCCTGGCCTGTTCAATAGCCCGGCCTGGCCTGTGGCCTGTTTACAAAGTCTATAATTTAATTCGATTATCCAAAATATTTCTAATATATAAAATATAACAATTCAATTCGAATATTCGATTATCCAAAATCCTAATTTAACAAATTAGTTAAAAATATCATAAATATATATGTTCCTTCCAAAGTAAATATATAAAATATGTATGATATAACAAAAATAGATTTGTGGTGTGTTGGCTAGTAGGGTGTAGATAAGAGTTTGCTCGCAGAGGTTTAAGGATCAAAATTCTATTTTGATAATTTATATCATGTAATTTTAACAGGCCCAGGCCGGCCTGTCAGGCCTCATAGGCTTTATATTGAGTCTGGGCCTGGCCTGATAAGAAAAACAGGCTTTTAAAAAGGCCTGATTGTTATTTTATTTTTAACAGGCCCAGGCCAGGCCAGGCCAAATGCAGGCCAGGCCACAGGCCTCTGACAGGCCGCCTGGTCTATTTCCATCCCTAGACAGAATCATGTGTATCAAATACTACTTTTTTAAAAGAAAAACATATAAATGGATATCTAGTGCACCATATATGACACTGTCGGAGAGAAATTCAGATAGTACTTGTAAAGATAGGATAGAATCATTCTCAAAATAGAGCTTTAATGGGATTTGATAAGCTGAATATAATATCTCATGTGCATCCAGTATTAATTTTTAATTTTTAATTTAATTTTTTACTTCTTGTAATCCAAATATCATATCTTAAATTTTAAATCCTAAGTCTTAAAAAAAAACTAGATGAGATGTTATGCACCATATCAACCATATGAATTAATTTTGCTGGACAACTCTATATTATGATAGTCTTCATAAAAAATATTTAATGTTATAAAAAAATTACACAAAATCTCTTTAATTGCAGTAGTTTGGTAAAATTGCTTTTTAAGTAATAAATCGTAGAGTATGTTTAAATTTCAGGTCATTAAACTTTATACAAAATAATAGTCAAAAGGGTATTAAACAACCACTCAATCATCATAATCGAAGGTGAAGTGTTTAGCATGTTCAATGTATATCTGTCTATTAGTCGCTTGAGTTTTATTTTAGCCGGGTGTAACACATACGGTAGACATACAACATCTCTGATGTAATAATCAGGAGTTGATTTTCGAAAAGTGATGATCTGATTTCACTCTATCTTATGTTTAACATTTGTGTGCCTAAATTAATTTTTTTTTTTATATCCGTGCACTCTAAAGTGTGGTTGAGATAGCGGTCCTATTTTAGAAGTCGAAGTGAAAGTAAGCAATTGGAAATAGAAATCAAGTAGGCACATTGTTGTAGCTCCTTTCACCTTCCTTCACAGACAGACAGACAAATTAACAAACAAGTGGAAGACAAAATGGTTCCACTTCATTCCAACACAAAAATACACAGCAATTTAACACATTTCGAAGCGCACACCGGCCATCAAGCAGCAGCGTCTTCGTAGGCCATCATCTACTTCTCATCAGGTGTGTCTGCCGGTTTAGGTCCCTCCGACTCGCCGGCTGCTTCTTCATCCGCACTCGAACTCTTCTCTCTGTCGGCCTCGAGTTGGCTCAGGTTTCCCTTCTCCTTGATGAGCTGACCGTGGTGGTGCTTGCAGTAGAGCTTCCCGTCGTGGGCAATGTAGTTTGAAGGGCTGATGACACATCCGCCATGGCAGCATTTGAAGCAGCTCTTGTGATATGCAGTTCCATTAACCTTAACCTTCAAGAACAATTCAGATATATCTGCAATCAGAGTTATAGATCAACTACATCAATGTATCTCTATATATGTATACCCTTTCAGTTGGATAAACAGTCTTTTCGCATCCAACACACTTCTCCTTTGTGCCAACGAAAGCACTTGATACTCTGCTCGCATTCTGCAGTATCACAATTAGTTGTTTGTTTCATTGTCAGTATGAACCAAATGAGAGCAATTTGATCTACCTCATTGTCGACAGGCTTTTCTGGTTTCACAACTTTGGGGGTCCCTGAGGAATGCAAATGAGAGAAGTTTTAAGTTTCAGGTTTCAGATCAAGAAAAATAATAGCAGAGAATGATGGTGACCTTCAAAGCTCTTGTCCAGGCTGCCAGTGCTCTTGTAGAGCTGATCGAAATGGGGCTTGCAGTACAACACTCCTTCGAAGGAATTGTAGTTTCCCAACTGCAAGAAAAAAGGAAAAGAAAATCAATAACAAGAACAACAATCATCGAGAAAAAGGAGGAAGATAATTTAAATAAATGGACCTTCAAGGTGCCATTGCAATGGTGGCAGCGGAAGCAGGCCTTGTGGTAGGCTCGCTTGTCGGCGACCAACTTGTCGACCAAATACACTGTCTTGTCGCAGGCAGTACACTTGGTGGTCGTCCCCTGGAATGCCATCGTCGCCTCTCTCTCTCTCTCTCTCTCTCGACCTTTGCTAGCTAAAAGAATGCGTTGTTGTTTGGCCCCAGATGAGAGGGGAGGAGGAAGGATTGGGGGAGGGATGAAGAGGAGGGAGAGGGATAAAAGGAAGAGGTGGGAGGGAGAGGATTGCGGAGGAGCCGACGAATAAGGAGGGATGGAGGCCATGATCTTGGCGGATGGAAAGACAGACAGGTAATGTGAGCTAGAAAGAAAGGGAGAGGTCGGAAAACAACGGTCTCAGGTGACCATCACTTTATTATTATTATAATTTTTATTTTAATTATTTTTTAATAATTTTGGGGCCATTTTAATTATTATTATTTATTTAATAAATAAAGTTGTGAAGGGCCATTATTGATATGATTTTTTAAATTATTTTTAATAATCAAAAGAAGTTAGCTTCAATTTTTCACAAATTAATTTTTTTTTTGGAAAAATATTTGGCTAGAGTAAATCTTAATTTTATAAAATAAAAAATATAATCGTATAATTGAAAGCCACATAGACACGGAGATAAAGAATTGAAAATGAAATAATTTTCCATTCTAGCTACCTTAGTTAGCATGCGTTGGAAGGTCACTTTCCTCTGTGTTTGCATGTGAGCTTTTTATCCCAGATTCAAAAAGGTAAAATGCTCACCCTCAGTGCCCCCGTCAGCTCGTCCCAGGATCAACACGGAGGAGGTAAATCACGATTATCATTGGCGTGGTGAGGCGCCTAGAGTCAAGGGAATTTAATGCCAACAGATCAGGATTTTATTCTCGGTGCCTGCGGAGGAGCTTTTTATCCCAGAGACAACTCAGGGGATGGCTATTCACGTGTGATAATAAAGTCTATAAGTGCAAAAGTTACGATGACTTGTAGCGACGAAGGAAATCTAATACAACATGGACGGGAGAAGTATGAAACGAATTGACGGGACGGTTCACGGTTGAATCGCGACAAACAGAGTCGACGTCGCTTACGGCAGAGATAGCATGCAGCGACAAACAGTTAATATCATGCATGCGGTGGTGGTTAGGGAGGAAGGTAGAGAGGCCAGAGACAACGGCTGTAACCATGGTCGCGCAGATATCACGCGCTAATAAGAAGAAGGGACGACACGATTGTATTCGTTGAGTTGCAATCACACGCCTATTAGGACGCTAGGGACAAGGAAGGCAGAGGTTGCTCGTGTGATAGATAGAGCAATGTGTGTGCGGAGGCGAAGCCAACGCAGGGAGTTGAAGTAGCTGTGGAACCGGAATATGTGGAATCGGAATAAGGAGAAATTTGGGTTTAATTAAAATTTTTGACAAGAACCCGTGTAATAAAGAGAAATAAGGGTTGAAATAAAATTACAATGAGATAATAAGAGCCGAAATAAAATGACAAGAATTAAAATAAAATTTTAATTATATTTTTCTAAAAATTGATGGGACTGGAACCACGCTAACCCAAGAGTGGCTGAGCTCTTAGCAATGGGATTAGTATTGATGCAAGCAACTAGCTTCATTCACCCATTTGATGAGATCGAGGAATAAGGCAAGAGCTTAGCATGTATATTTGTTTCGTATTCGCGTTATATTCTCCGATGAAAGATTAATCATTTGAAATTTGAAATTTAACTGTGATGTTTAATAGATAGTGAATTTGAAAATCTTAAATTATCAAGATGATTTTTACATGCTTTTTTCTAATTTATTTTAATAGTCTATGAGAAATTTCTGATATTATCTTCGAAATTAATCTGTGGAAAAAATGAATAATTAGATTATAAATAATAAAAAATGAACATTTTTCCATCGGGTCAAAAAAAAGGTAGATTTTTTCTTATTTGGCTGTCTGTTTTTTTAACTATGTATATAATTATAGATAAAAATCAAAAGAAGATTTAATTTTAAAAAAATCATTAAGGTGGCTCCTTGTTCTTTTAGCCTCTCACGTCACGAGTCTCATCCACTATTCCATTATCCCCTCTAAAATAACATAGTTGCCCTTAAGCTCTCATCACATTTAATATATAAATCCTAAATATATATTATAATAATTATAAAACGGTAAGTATTATATATAATAATTACGAAATTATAATTATCATATGTAGAAATTGTTATATATCTTAGGATATATGGTGTGAATGGAAAAGAGGTGGAGGGACTTTTAGTCCCACATTGTTACTTTCTCTTGAGTAGAAAGTGAGGAGGAGAATAAAAGGGCCCCCTTGAGAGGGGGGGCTTTAGTCCCACATTGGGAGTTTAAGGTAAAATATTTGGTTTATATTGTATCACAAGCATGGTAGTTGTGAACAAATGCTAGGGGAGAGGCTCTCTCTCACGCGTGGGTGCGCGGGGGGGGGGGGGGGGTGCAAATCCAATGTCGGACCGGTCGGGGCAAAATTTGTCCAAGCAGGAGAGCCATTAAATGACGATTAATTCGTCATTTAATACTGCGAGGTCTGAGCCTATAAAAGGAGGCCGTGACCGAGAGCAAAGACAAAGACGCACAGGCAGAGACGCAGTGCGAAATTCTTCTCCACTCCACCTCGCTCCCGACCCCGCTGATAGCAGTCGGGTACCTCCTCAGTTCGCCACGAGCAACGAGTGCTCCGTTGTGCCCGTGGTCTGCTGTTGTATCCTGAGAGACGGAAGTCCATCTGAGCCTCGAAGCACCGCCGGAGGAGGACGAATCTGTTTCAAGGAAACTGCGCTGCGCAGGCCTCAGCAACTCCCCGGTCGGGAAACTTCATTCGGGAGCTCACTCGGCCGTTCGGGAGATTTCACTCGGATCTCACTCGGCCACTCGGGAGCTCACTCGGCCGCTCGGGAAACTTCATTCGGGAGCTCACTCGGCCGCTCGGGAAACTTCATTCGGGAGCTCACTCGGCCGCTCGGGAAACTTCATTCGGGAGCTCACTCGGCCGCTCGGGAGATTTCACTCGGATCTCACTCGGCCGCTCGGGAAAACCTGCTCGGGTCGGGAGATTCCACTCGGACCTCACTCGGCCACTCGGATCTCACTCGGCAGCTTCGGTTTTCAACTCGGCCACTCAACAGAGATAAGCTGAAATTGTTTTTGTAATTTCAATTTAGTATAAAATCTCGGAAAAATCCTCCAACAATCTTGAAACAGAGCCGATTCTGTTGAGATGGCCACGGAACGTGTTGAGGTGAAACAGACTCATCACCAGACCCCCTCCGCCCCGATCAGGAATGCCCCGATCAACCATGGGGAAAAGCCAGAGAAGTTCACTGGGTTGAACTTCAAGAGGTGGCAACAGAAGATGCTCTTCTACCTGACCACGCTCAATTTGGCTCGGTTCTTGACCGAGGACCCTCCCGAGCAAGCTGAGGCTGTTGTGGTAGAGGCTTGGACTCATTCTGAGTACCTCTGCCGAAACTACATTCTCAACTGTCTGGCCGACTCGCTGTATGTTGTGTACAGCACGAAGAGAACGGCTAAGGAGCTATGGGAGTCCCTGGACAAGAAATATAAGTCGGAGGATGCTGGGGCCAAAAAGTTCATCGTGGGCCGATTCTTGGACTACAAGATGGTTGACACTAAGACTGTGATCAGCCAAGTCCAAGAGCTTCAGGTGATCCTACATGAGATCCACTCAGAAGGTATGGTTCTGAGTGAAACCTTCCAAGTAGCAGCCATCATTGAGAAGCTGCCCCCCGGCTGGAAGGATTTCAAGAACTATCTGAAGCACAAACGGAAAGAGATGAACGTGGAGGAACTTGTTGTGAGACTTCACATCGAAGAAGACAACAAGGGTTCAGAGAGAAAACTATTCTCTCAGGCTACTGTGAAAGCCAACGTGGTCGAGCACGGACAAAGCTCGAAACGGAAGAATTCTAAATCTTCCAAGCTGGCACCCAAAGGAGGCATCGCCAAGAAGTTCTCTAGGAAGTGCTACAACTGTGGCAAAGTGGGCCACAAATCTTCGGAATGTAAGAAACCGAAGAAGAAGCAGGAGGCCAACCTGAACGAGGGACCAGAAATGGAAGACCTCTGCGCTGTGGTCTCCGAGTTGAACCTGGTGGGTTCAAACCCGCGGCAATTGTGGATCGATACTGGAGCCACCAGACATGTATGCTGTAATAAGGAGCTGCTCCACAATTTTGAAGAAATTAGTGGAGAGAAGCTGTTCATGGGGAACTCGGCAACCTCGGACATCGTGGGCCAAGGGAAGGTGGTGCTGAAGATGACCTCGGGCAAGGACCTGACTCTAACCAATGTACTGTATGTTCCGGAGATTCGAAAGAATCTAGTGTCCGGATCACTCTTAAGCAAGCATGGCTTTCACATTGTGTTTGAGTCCGACAGAGTTGTTCTGTCGAAGAAGGGAATGTTTGTAGGAAAGGGCTATGTATCTGATGGGCTGTTTAAGCTCAGTGTAATGGTCATTAAGCCTAAGATAAATAAAACTGAAAGCTCTTCCACTTATATGCTTGAGTCTTCGTGTTTATGGCATGGTAGACTAGGACATGTGAATTACGATGTGATTCGTAGATTAATGAACATGCAAAGCATACCGACATTCCACCTTGACCCGACACACAAGTGTGAGACTTGTGTTGAAGCGAAGTTGACTATGTCATCCTTTCAACACGTTGAAAGAAGCACCGAACCTCTCGGCCTAATTCACATCGACGTATGTGACCTTAAAGGCACACCGACGCGTGGTGGGAATAAGTACTTCATCACTTTTGTAGATGATAACACAAAATATTGTTATGTGTATCTTCTCAAAAGCAAGGATAAAGCTATAGAGAAATTCATTCTCTATAAGAATGAGGTTGAAAACCAACTTAATAAGAAAATTAAGGTGGTTCGAAGTGACCGAGGTGGTGAATATGTATCACCATTCGCTGAGTTGTGTGCTGAACATGGGATCAGACACGAGACAACAACTCCTTATACCCCTCAGCAGAATGGGATTGCTGAGCGAAAGAATAGAACTCTTAAGGAGATGATGAATGCTCTTCTATTGAGCTCTGGACTGCCAGACTCGATGTGGGGGGAAGCTGTGTTAACAGCTAATTACCTTTTAAATAAGGTCCCTCGGAAGAAAATACATAAGAGTCCTTATGAGTTATGGAATGGAAGACAACCATCCTACAAATACTTGCGAGTGTGGGGGTGTCTTGCCAAAGTTTTGGTGCCTGATCCAAAAAGGGTTAAGATAGGACCAAAAACTGTTGATTGCATATGTATTGGATATGCACATAACAGCAGTGCATATCGGTTTTGCGTTTATGAATCACAATTACCGGATATACACAAGAACTCGATAATAGAATCGAGAAATGCCTCATTCTTCGAGCATGTATTTCCATATAAGACCCGAGAGGATGCTAGCTCCTCAAAAAGGGTAAAGGAAATATCAGAGGAAGAAGAAGAGGAAGATGAACCAGTTGAGAATGCACCTCGACGGAGTAAGAGAGCTCGGGTGGAAAAATCTTATGGATCAGATTTTATCACTTTCATACTGGAAGGTGAACCCCAAAGCTACTCAGAAGCTGTGAACTCCTCTGAGGGACCTCACTGGAAAGAGGCAATTGCATCTGAGATAGAATCTATCTTGCAAAATCACACGTGGGAACTTGTGGACCTTCCTCCGGGAAGTAAACCATTAGGTTGCAAGTGGATTTTCAAGAAGAAGATAAGATCAGATGGCACAATTGACAAGTATAAGGCCAGGTTGGTAATTAAAGGTTACCGACAGAAAGAAGGTCTTGATTACTTTGATACATATTCTCCTGTGTCGAGAATAACGTCCATTAGAGTGTTGTTAGCTATTGCTGCTCTATGGAACCTGGAAATACATCAGATGGATGTAAAGACGGCCTTTCTAAACGGAGATTTAGAAGAGGAAATCTATATGGAGCAACCAGAGGGGTTTTCTGTGCCAGGACAGAACAACCAGGTTTGCAAATTGGTAAAGTCTTTATACGGCTTGAAGCAAGCTCCAAAGCAGTGGCATGAGAAATTTGATAATGTCATGCGAGAAGGTGGATTCAAAATCAATGAATGTGATAAATGTGTCTACTCGAAAGCTACAGAAGATGACTTTGTCATCTTGTGCTTGTATGTAGACGACATACTTATCATTGGGAGTAATGATAAGATAATCAAATCCACGAAAGACATGTTGAACTCAAGATTTGACATGAAAGACATGGGCCTAGCTGATGTGATTCTAGGAATCAAGATTCGTAGAACAGCTGAAGGACTTGTTCTTAGTCAGTCCCACTACGTGGACAAGATTCTTGAGAAATTCACCAATGGTGATACTGCGTTGGCACGAACGCCGATAGATACAAGCCAACATCTATCGAAAAATCGAGGCGAAAGAATCTCTCAGGTAGAGTACGCTCGGGTGATTGGAAGTCTGATGTACTTGATGAATTGTACACGACCAGACTTAGCCTACGCAGTAAGCAAATTGAGTAGATACACGAGTAATCCCGGTGTTGAGCACTGGAAAGGGATAACAAGAGTACTAAGGTACTTGAGATATACTCGTGGAAATGGACTGCACTATATGAGATATCCTGCTGTTATCGAAGGATACAGCGATGCGAGTTGAATATCTGATATAAAAGACTTGAAGTCTACGAGTGGTTATGTGTTCACTCTGGGAAGTGCAGCCATTTCATGGAAATCTTCTAAGCAAACCGTAATAACCAGATCCACGATGGAGTTTGAGTTTGTAGCTCTTGACAAATGTGGTGAAGAGGCTGAATGGCTATAGCAATTCTTAGAAGATGTACCGAGATGGCCTAAACCCGTGCCGGCAATCTGCATACATTGTGATAGTCAATCTGCAATTGGTCGGGCACAAAGCCATCTATATAATGGTAAGTCTAGACATATACGTCGAAGACACAATACCATTAAACAACTACTCTCAACTGGAGTTATCACTGTTGACTATGTGAAGTCAAAAGATAACTTAGCAGATCCGCTAACCAAAGGGTTAAATCGAGAGTTAGTTGCAAGCTCATCAAGGAGGATGAGTTTGATGCCGAGAGAAAATGTTGGTGCAAAGGAAACCCAACCTATGTAGACTGGAGATCCCAAGAACTAGGTTCAAAGGGACAACCTAATTGCACTGACCAAAGTGTTCACTATAAGGGAATGACCCTTTGAAACAGTGAAGGATGAAGGTTAAGCATACGGCTTTTAATGATTCAATAGAGTTACGTGGAAAACTCTTAAGAGATCACCTATGTGAGAAAGAAGTGGGGCCGCTTCGAAGAGAATTGGAGACACAATTCTTAGAACTTCTCGCAGAATCAGGCGTGTTCATGGCCAAAAAAGAACACACTCATGAGAACTGAGGTGTATCAGGGAGAGTCCTGGGTGAGATGTGTCAATGCTTACACAAACGGCAGCACAGTTCAAGGACATCGTGTCTACTGTCAGCCAGGAAGCAAACAGATCTGCACAAGGGAAGGTTCAAAGGGTGAAACCTACCTATCCTATACACGACTCAACTGCTGAATGCTATCACCATGTTTCCATTCATATGGGGGATTGTTATATATCTTAGGATATATGGTGTGAATGGAAAAGAGGTGGAGGGACTTTTAGTCCCACATTGTTACTTTCTCTTGAGTAGAAAGTGAGGAGGAGAATAAAAGGGCCCCCTTGAGAGGGGGGGGGGCTTTAGTCCCACATTGGGAGTTTAAGGCAAAATATTTGGTTTATATTGTATCACAAGCATGGTAGTTGTGAACAAATGCTAGGGGAGAGGCTCTCTCTCACGCGTGGGTGCGCTGGGGGGGGGTGCAAATCCAGGGCCCGGATTTGTACTGAACCAAGTGAACTCGTGTGCATGCACGACCCGCGCACGTCGAATGTCGGACCGGTCGGGGCAAAATTTGTCCAAGCAGATGAGCCAAAGTTTTGCCAATTTGATTTTTGCTCGAATGTAACTGATGCATTAATTTTGTTTAATGCGAGATCAGTAACCCCCAGACGTTTGGATCTGGTCAGGTAAATGCCATTAAATGACGATTAATTCGTCATTTAATACTGCGAGGTCTGAGCCTATAAAAGGAGGCCGTGACCGAGAGCAAAGACAAAGACGCACAGGCAGAGACGCAGTGCGAAATTCTTCTCCACTCCACCTCGCTCCCGACCCCGCTGATAGCAGTCGGGTACCTCCTCAGTTCGCCACGAGCAACGAGTGCTCCGTTGTGCCCGTGGTCTGCTGTTGTATCCTGAGAGACGGAAGTCCATCTGAGCCTCGAAGCACCGCCGGAGGAGGACGAATCTGTTTCAAGGAAACTGCGCTGCGCAGGCCTCAGCAACTCCCCGGTCGGGAAACTTCATTCGGGAGCTCACTCGGCCGCTCGGGAGATTTCACTCGGATCTCACTCGGCCGCTCGGGAAAACCTGCTCGGGTCGGGAGATTCCACTCGGACCTCACTCGGCCACTCGGATCTCACTCGGCAGCTTCGGTTTTCAACTCGGCCACTCAACAGAGATAAGTTGAAATTGTTTTTGTAATTTCAATTTAGTATAAAATCTCGGAAAAATCCTCCAACAGAAATTATATTTTCATAGTTATTATAAATTGAATATTGAATGAGCCGGCTGAATTCATATTCTAATAATTAGTATTTTATTATTATTATAATATAAATATTAGACGACATAATTGAATTTATATTATAGTAGCTGGGGATTGAGTTGTAATAATTATTATAATATAAATATTTCGTAGCAATGAGTTATAGTGTACCTTAATAGATTTAGATTAAGACACTACAAAAAATACCAATATTACTGATGAAATTATCAACGGAATTATAATTTCATCGGTAATTACAGATAAAATTTATATTTTATAGGTAATTACCGACTGAATTATAATTCCGTCGGTAGTTACTTATACTTCCGTCAGCATATCCCCTCATTTTCCGTCGACAATTTAGATGAGATGGACACGTGGTCAAGGAAAGTTACTGACGGAATTATATTGTCGTCAGTACTTATCGACTGAAAATATTTTCAGTCGAAAAAAAACACTTAGCCTTAAATTGTGACAGAAATGGTCGGTATTTACCGACGGAATGGGCTTTTCTATCGGTGTATACCAAAGGAATAGGTTTTCCGTCAGCACATATCGACGGCCAATCCCGACTGAAAATCCCAAATTGTTTTACGTTGGCACTGATTTTTTTGCATTGCCGCCTTTTATTTTGCCGCGTGGTAAATCCCTGACGGAATCTTGATTCCGTCGAAGAATTCTGACGAAATCGTGATTCCGTCGGGAAGCTTAGTTAAATTAGGGCTCGGTCCCCTTTTCTTCCACAAGCGATCCTTCATGTGCAGCGGCGGCGCGATCCATCTCTTTCGCATGATCTCTCCTCGTCGACGGTATGCTCTTTTTTTCTGCTCTTCTTCTCCTCGGCGACGACGGCAGCTCGGCCGTGGCCGCTGGCGGACGCAACTGCCTCGGGCGTGTGCGCTGGCGGCCGTTGCCACCTCGGCCGTGGTCGGTGGCGACCGCTGGCGCCCGCAGCCGGTTCGGCCATGGTCGCAGGCGCCTTGGCGGGGAGTCTAGCAGTTAAAGGGAAGTAATACATGATTTTACAAGGAATATTTTTCTTCTTCTTCCCAACCATACGACTACTATGCTTGTAACGAGAATGATTACACATTTTGCATTCCATTAGCTTACTAACTTCGTTCCAATAGATCATGCAATTATTGATACAATAATATATCTTCTCGACTAGCAAACTCAAGTCTCTAATTAATTTTTTAGTATTGTAGAAACTATCAGTTGGAAGTAACTATGACATCAATTGACATATGTCATTATAACATCGTTCTAAGAAATGATGTTCTACCTTCATATTTAATAATCTTGCAGTAGCAAACAATCGAGAATGACCAAAAGGATTATCTTCCCATACTTCTCTTTCACTAACCTTCAACATGTCATATATTTTCTGAATTTCAGGAGTAGGTATTTGATCTATATTTGATTGATCAAATGCATTCATTGCATCGTAGATCATTGATTGCATTACATTAGCAGGCCTATATGATGCTTCTAAACCAATTGGGTTGGATGATAAAGCGACAGAAGGTCCAACGAGTTCAAATACATACGACTCTATGACAATACCAGTTGTAATAATCTAGAACAAACCCATGCCTACAGATATGTGTTTTCACTGTATTCTCGTCACGAAAAGCTGTATTTCTTCATCTGCGTTGATTACATGGACACTTTAACTCGACACCCATTCAAACACTCAGGATGACACTTTACAAAGTTCATAAATTCTTCAACCCCATCAAAAAATTCTTCGCCGATAAATTCATTATCTAACCTAGCTATTATACATTCATACCTTATTCATATACATTATATTCTAATAATAATAAAATATTCAATATTGATACTCATGCAAATATATATAACAACTTTAATAAATGTACATAACTAATCAATATCCTATATCAAAAAGATTTAGCGTAACTACTTTAACAAATAACAAAATAGCTAAACTAACTTACAATTTGATTTGTCAACCATAAATAACAATCTAAATTATCCAACTTTATTTCCAATTAATCAAACACAAATTAGTTCCTAAATTTGAAAAATTAAGAATATTAATTATCCTAATTAAGGATACTAATTAGCAGGCCATTCACTGGAGGCGCCCGGTGCGGCCGCAGTAGGTTGCACATGCCCGAAGGAGGCCCTACGCGGGCGGAGGTGGCAGCTGTGGGCGTAGCCAGCGCCTGCGGCCATAGCAGGCAGCTGTGGCTGCGCGTGGCCGCAGGAGGCTGTGCGCACGAGCAAGAGGCCGCGTGCGCCCGCAGGAACTGAAGAAAAACACACCACTTGTGTACCTGTGACCGGAGGAGGAGATCGTTGGAGGAGGAGACGTCGGATGATGGAAAATCCGGAGAAGAAGGAGAGCAAGCGCGAGCGGCGAGGGAGAAAGCCATGGGCAGAAATAAACCCTAAAATAGTGACGGACAAGTCAAATCCGTCGCTAATAGCCACAAAATTTAAATTTTCTATCGCTATTTTAGAGAATTTGCAGGGTAACCCTAAATTAGTGATAGATTTATTTTATCCGTCGCTAATAGCGACGGATGTTTACGCAGTCCGTCGCTATATAGTGAATTTTTTGTAGTGTGATGAATCAAATAATAGGTGAATCTGGAGCGATCCGTCTCATAGAAACTTTCCACTAACTACCATAGTAAATCGGGAAGCGCTCGCGGCGAATAGTTCAGAAGCTCAGCACCTCAAAATTTACGTCTCATTTGAAAAAAAAAATTCTATAAAATATATCGTAGTTAAGGATCAAATTATAAATATTTGGGATGATGATTAATCACCTTGTTATTGTACCATAGCTACTAAGGTGCAATTAACTCATTCAAAATTTAATCCGTGGGTGGGAAATAATAATGAAAATAATATAGAAGCTGTGTAATTGGACATGGTTGCTGGGTGGGCACACTTTGATTAAAAATTAAAAAAATACTAAAAATGGGGCAAACTTCCGATTTTTACCCTATAATTATGTTTTCGGAAATTAAATATCAAAATTGAGGTAATTTTTGCGTCACCGGTTGCATATTATTTATATAATCATAGATTCATAGTCCATCGAGGTTGACACTCGAGTAGGTTCGTAAAACACTTTCACCGTCATCGTTGCGTTCTTTTTGGGCCTCGAATCGCAACCGCCTGCCTCCAATCTGCAGATTCAAAGCCCTAGCAATCCCTTGAAATGCCCGGATGCCGCCGATGGCTGCTCGGAATCGCCACCGTAGGAACCTCCCCGCTCCGCCTAGCGGTGGGGATCGCCGTCGCCGGCGCCGGCGCCGCCTGGACGACGAGCCCTCGGTCTGTCGCTGCTGCCGATTCGCCTCTCTCGTCCACCGGCGATAAGTTCGGCTCCGCCATCAACGGCGTCATCAGATCCTCTCGTGCGATCTACACGGTGGGTATTAACCCCCGTCTTCCATTCTCGTTCTTGCGCTGGGTTCCGACCATTCGTCTTCGTCTCTCCAGATCGCCTTTATAGTGGTGGATTACAAGTATTCTTTACGTCATTTACTTCCCAATTCCAGCGATTACCGTACGAAGCTGTCAGAGGTGCAATCTCTTCTTGTTCATTGCTTTGGTAGCCGTCTGTGACCTGCAATATGTTCTGCTTCTAGTTTTAATTCATGTCTCAAGGTTTTATTTCCTGAAAATTAATGTTTCAATTTCGTTGTATCTATGCATGTAACTATTGTTAAAACTTGAAAACCACCTACATGCATCCCATCAAGTGATATTCATGAACCAATGTTGAAGAATATTGTAAGTTTAGCAGAAGTTAGATGTTTGGAATCTAACAACAGATGCTGGTTACCATTTTAAGTAGGAAATCGAGTCTAGGGGATATTACAGGTTATATCCGTAGCTTGATGTCGGTCCTTGCTCATCTGTGATTCACAGTGTGATATTTGTATGACATATGGATTTCTTTTTCATTCGCCTGCCATGCTCTACTACCATTTTAAGCGCCATTCCCCTGTATCAATTGGTTTGATCAGCCTTAGATTACCAATTTGAACTGAAGGCATAGTTCTTCAATAAGACAAAAAGCTTGTCTCAAATGGTAGAAAAATGAAAAGAGAGATATCGATTTTTTATTTTATTTAATAACATATACTATAAGCTATAGGAAATCCACACCAATGAGTGAATTTTTAATCGAGCATCTCAACTGTACATTTTGACAAGAATCAAAGTTCGTTCTTACTCAGCATCCTATATAGGTCTCCAGAAATTAACAAAATAACTATGCGTATAATCAATAGACCTAGGCGTACTGTATAGTGGATTAGGGATAAGGGGAAGTAAGAAAAGATAACTCTGAGCTTCACACACATGATGAATCAGTGGAGATGACCATCATCATGCTATGATTACCTTACACTTCCAATTAAGATGGGATGCCTCCATTTTTTCCCCCATTTACCTTGTTGATTCCTCAAAGAAAATAAGAGCAGAGAAGAAATAAAATGGATAACTTGTAGTTGTGATGCTCACCTCAATTCACTAAAAGGCGCAGAAAACTCATCAGCATCCCACGTTATGTGAATTTCCCACTCGGTTTGAACTCAACTCTTGCGATACAGAGTTTTGTTCCTTCAATGTTTATTGTCTTCATCTAGTTTCATTATCAAACATCTTTCAGAAGACAAGTTTATTTGATCTAATCTGTCTGTTGCAAGGCCAACAACCTACTGTTACATCACCCAAGAGTCTATTAAAGAAATGTTTAACGATTTAAACCGAGCAGTTGAAACATTTGTGCCATTTCTCATTGCTGTGCATGAACCTGCTTACGTGTCTGGCTTCATCATGCGAAGGGCGTGTGAAGACTCATAAGCAGCTCCACTTTGGTGTGGTGTAGACTCACTTGGCAAATGCTAAACTACCTGATGATTGGTGTAATCTTGCAGATGTTGGTGACATCAGGTCCATCCTTGACTTTAATAGTAGAAATCACATTGAAACTACTACACAGAGGATTCATGCCTTATTGGTATGAGCTGGAAACACAGAATCATGAGTTCTTGATAATGCTCAATGAAGAGGATGTGAATCAGATAGTGTCCCAGCTCTATAAATAAGATTTTACTCCAAATTAAACCAACTTACAACCCTTTTACATTCTGGATGCAGGTTTGGGAAAATACAAGAAGATTAAAATAAAACCAAATAAAAGAAATACATAGAATACTTATTGTTGATTACTTATTGCTGACGCAGATCACCATCAATAGTTTTCTTCCTGTCCTATCTCAGTTCTTGAAATAACTTAGCTTTAAAATGCCATATATAGATAATGTTGAAGACCATGCTTTGTGAGAGAAATTTGGCAGACTAACTTTTTGGTTAATGAAATACAACACATGCACTGTTGGTTTCTAGTAAGTGAGAAATCCAGATTCCAGATACTCAATGATGTTGGTCTACAGATGTTGTATGGTTGTTTCTTCTAGTTTAGATGGCGTCATTCATAATGGGAAGTTTGAAAAAGAGACTGCCTGGATGTTATGCAGACCTGGAGAAGAATTTACTCGTTAATTTGTTATTTCCAAAGATTAATGATTTTAACTGATTATCATTACTAGTTCAGGCAAAACCTTGCTTGATCAATAGGTCTTCAATGTGAATTTACTTTTTCTTGTACTTCTTCAAGTATTTGTACATCATTTGTTATGTAGACCATTCTTTTTTTTTAAACTTGTATTTGATACTTAAGAGTTATGATATTTGGCTTATTTCTAATGTACTCAAACATTAAGAAAAAGCTAATCTTCATTCTGTTCTATTATGGCTTATCCAGGTTCATCTTCGCTCTGCTAAGAGGCTAAGAAAATTATGTGAAGCCAATAAAGGTTTCTATGTGAAAGCTGGTCAATTTGTTTCCTCCTTGAGACAAGTGCCCAAAGAATATACTTCAATTCTTTCATCTTTGCAAGATCAGGTTTTAATTTGTTCTATACCTTTTTTCCCCCTTTTTTGTACCACAAGAATGAATGAGTTGATTTATTGTGTTATGCCCTTTTAATGTGATATCTCAGGCCACTCCGTACCACTTCAAAGATATTGAAGATGTAATAGCCAGAAACTTGGGAAAGGATTTATCAGAAATGTAGCTACATCCTTTGTGCAACTTTATTTTATTTCCAGATTGATTTTTGTAGATGTTACAAAATGGGGGCATACATGATAGCATTTGGATAATCTTGTTATTTATTATATGAAACCTATTCTAAGACACTCTTGTTGTATTATTGCAGCTAATTTAGTTTTCTCTTTCCTATATCGAGTTTTTTTTTGGATGAAACGAAAAGTTTTTTTGAAAATGGGGGCACATCAGATATCATTGTGATACACCTGTTATTTATTATTCAAATCCTACTCTAAAAACTCTTGGTGATTACTAAGTTGCCTAGCTGAACTGATCTTCATCTTGTCAGGAACATAGGTGTTAGCTAGATCCACTGTCATGGAAAATATATGCTGGTTCATTGCATGCCAAATGTGATGAAAATTTAATGTTTCAAACTTGTTTATCTGTCAGATTTCTGACATTGAACGAACAACCAATTGCTGCTGCATCTATTGCTCAAGTACACCATGGACTTCTGAAGAATTACCAAGAAGTTGCTGTCAAGGTTGGCATTGCTAAATGATAGATGAAATTCTCAGTTGTTAGTTACTCTTGAAATTTCTCCGTCACTTATTCATTTGGAAATAATTATTCTATCCTTCTATATTGCTTGAATCATGGTGAGTAATTCACATCTATTTCTCTTTTGATGCACGATAACATTGAACCATTGCTAGACTTGATAGCTTCTATCATTTAAATTCACCGCATGCTATTCAGTGGTAGTGTCTGAATTTTTGTGTTTCCTTGGATTTTAATCCAATAGGCAGCAGACAATGAAAAAGTTAACAGGGAATTTTGGATTCCTTCCCCATGGTAGTAGTCCTCTTCACATATGTTTAATTCAACATAAAATTACACTTTAAACCTTATAATATGTAGTAGTTAAGTCCCTTTCAAACTTTAAAGCACATAGTAATTTGAAAGTATTATTATCAAGCATGGCCTTCATAGAACAACTGAGAATGTAAGATTAGGAAATGAGTGGATGTTACCAAGTATATATCGTAAATACAATATAAGTATTTCTATGAAATATGACAGCAAGTAAGACCATCTTGAGTAGTATATGGAGGGAGGAGCACATGCCTAATTTCCCAATATTTATATATATTAGTCAAAAGAGAACTCAAATATATTGGAATAGAAGCTTTCCTGTCAAAATTTCATTTGAAATTACTATTTTCTCCATATATCTTGATATTTAGATGCATGGATGATGTTTTTTTGAAACATTAGTTCTGAGTCATTCCAGGTCAACCAAATTCTTGTCAAATATTTGATTCTTCTAATTGTATGTGATGATTCAATAAAGAAATATCATAATTAGCATATTAATGAAAATATAACAAAAACTATTCTTCTTGCTTTTGCTTGGAATCTTTAAAATTCCATACACGAAATTTAACCACAAATAAGATGAAAATAAAATAACTTCCTTTACAGAATTGGCGTCCTGTTTTCCCCAGAAGCTAAAGTACCTCTATTTTCTATTTTTCTTACTCTTATTAACACCCCAAATTTATTTCCATAAGGCTTCGCAAGAACATGATAATAAAGCTGTACTTTGCTTATGCTTGGTTCCTTGACAAATTTATGTTTTTTTTGTTGATATAGTTTTTAATTATGATCAAGAATGGAGGCAGTTGCAGTATATCTGATTACAAATTATTTGTTTGTTGCGATCTTTTATTTCTCATTATTCAAATCAGATTTATTAGGATTATTTACCATGATAAGATTTGGCACCTTGTGATTTCATGTATTGCTATAAGCCTATAACAAAGTTGCCACGGATAAGTTTTGTGCCATACATCTATTAATTGTAAAGGCTCAACTCCTTTGGAGTTTGAATGTTTGTAGTTTGAACATTACAATCCTGAGAATTATTCATTATGCTGTTTGCTTACATTCAGAAGTTTGGTTCTTTTATCTAATTTGTGTCCAAGAAAACTTATCTTCTAAAATTTACCTATTTTATTAATCCTTCAGTATAAAAATTATTAATCTTTGCATGTAGGTACAATACCCGGGCCTAGAGCAGCAGATGAAGATTGATATTACCACTATGGCTGTTCTGTCTAAGACAGTTGCTTGGGTATGCAATACATAATGGGAAAATCATCTTTACTACCAAGATACACATTTTTAAATTATGCACTGGAAAACCAATGATGAGAATGCAGCAAATGGTTTATTTATTATGTTGTTATTTCATTGAGAGTATTCTGAGCGAACTCCTCTCATGGCACTACCAGAATGTTTATTTGAGAAAAAAGTGGCTGGTTGTTTGCTTCTATCTACCTTGGGAACATTGGCAAAAAAAAAAAAAATGCAGAAGGAAGATAACAAGAAGCAGCCCTGTTAGTTTCCGTGAACTTGTTCTTTTTTATGTTTTATATTCCAATTCACTAAATTTAGTCGGGATTTGTATATTTTATTGGAAGTGTTGATCCACCCCAGATCAGTGTCACCTTAGAACTTCTTTCCCAATCCACATTTTCTCTCCAGATTAATAGGCAATAACTCTACTACATAGTACCATGTGCTGAGTCTCGCACAAGATAAGATTTGAGATTTTCTTTATCTAAAGGTATAGATGACCCTAACCATATAAGTTGATAATAATACATGCAACATTCTTCTTAACATTCAAAATTAGAAATACTACAAGGGATCTAAGTTTCGAGTCTCGTGGCTAGAGTTTTCCAATAAGCGGGCGTAAGAACAACCGTCTGGATGGGCCTCCATGAGCACTTATCGATTTACTTTGGCGGTGGGAAATTTCTGTGGGATCTGGCCTGTCACCCCCTCAGTTTGAAGAGTTGGATATCTGGTGCCAATTAAAAAAAAATAGAAATACAACCATGTTTATGGCCCTGGCATGAATTAGACTTGACAGTTAGATCTCAAGTTATTGCCGTTAAACTCCATCTCTACTATTGTACCCGACTATTAGTATCAGTAAGAGTAAAGTGATCTTCTGGATATTAGTGTTATTAGATGATTTAGTTGTCCCATAACTAATCTCAGGCAACACTGAAGATTTAACGATAAGAAAGTTTGTGTTATCATAATGTTAGGAAGCTGGCTGATTTTATTTCTAATTCAAAATTTACTTTGCAAAGTATTGCTCCATAGAACTCTATTCGTTTATGAATATTGTAGATTTCCACACTTTCTTGAAGAAAAAATAATATCTACAGGTTTCCCAGATTACCGGTTTGAAAGAATAATTGAAGAATTTGAAAGGGCAATGTTCTTGGAACTTGGTGAGTAGTCAGAAGTCATTATGCTGCTTGCGCTGTCAAACTTGTCTTTCAAGTCATACAATATAGAAGTAATACTGTTTGCTTCAGTAACATGATGAGTTATATACTCTTGCACTTGTCATTTATCTCATTCCTGTTTCTATTTTAAGGAGAATTTTAATTTGTACACTGCACATGTGCAGTTTTTGAATCGACTAATCATTCAACTCAGAAAAATTTGGGGTCATTTACTTTTCTTTTCTATATCTGATGATTTCTTAAGGCTTATATCCATCTCATATGTCTACAGTTGCCATTAATCTGGAGTTTCAAATTATTGCTCTGACCTCTCTGTGAAGTAGCGTATTAATAGCTATAGATTTCCCCTTTCCAATCTTCCAATGTGATGGTCTCCATTTTCTCAGTAATGAAATCTCAATGGCTGAAATATGAGTTTAGATTTGCAATTTAACTTGTATTTGGTAGTTGTGACCTTCAGTATTGCATGACTAACACTCATGCCTCTCTCAACAGTGGAAGACAGTAAAATTGGCCAAGATTGTTTTGTGGTTATTTTTTTTCTGTTATCTCATCAATTGAGGATAGCTCATAGGTTGTATTCATAAACAATAATTCATTAATTTCTTTAACTGGTTATCTGACTCGAGCAAAGACAAACTGAAGTACCTGTCATTGATCAAATTTATTCTTGTTAACTATTTCATATCTACAAATTTTGTTCAAGAGGCAAAGAACTCCGAGAGAACAGCAAGAATCTTAGGAACAATAAGGTTGTCAGAATACCTGGCGTATTTTGGGTATGTGGTTTGTCAAGAGAATTTGCAGTAGTGTCAGCATACCTAGGATATGGTTGAAATGGGCTTTTTCTGATGTCTTGGTTTGAGATACCAGTGAAATTTGACTTTGGCTGACTTTTCTCAGGATTTAACAACAAGCCAAGTTTTGACAATGCAGTTTTGCAGTGGATACAAGGTACTGTGACTTGTTAATCTATCTGGACATATTTTGGGAAACTTTTCATATACTCAAACGCCCTAATGTGGTAGCTTGAAGACCTTGCATTCTATGTACCTCATTTTCCTAAAACCTTATAAGCTTGTCTCTTAAATACCTTTAACTTATTGACAAAACTAATATAGTAGTAACCCATAAATTGTTCTTGAACTTTTTTTTAATAATTATTCTGAGGAGTTATAATATCAGACAACTATTCCCAGATTGGTAAACTTGGAGTATTTTTGCCTGTTACGATTCAATTAATAATTTTTCCAAGAATAATTGGTGGAATATATTGCTCGTGAGATTGCACATCTGTGTCTTTGGACTGGTAACTTAGAGAAGATTTAGTTGCACGGTTCACACATCACTTGTGATGCAGTTCATTGTCCTATCAACTATTAAGTGTGATTTGGTTCTCTTTTGATCTATCTTCTATGTATATCTGTATTACCTATGTTATTTTCTGTTGTTTTCCTTCACTGTGCTCTTTTCCCTTGGCTTTGTTGGGTACCATAACTTGGTTAAAAGTAGGTGATCACATCATGCATAGAGGAGCCATGTAATTGCATGTTGGCTAAAAGCAAAACGGAATATAATTGAATATGGTGACTGAATGCTTCTTTTAGGTTTTTCTTCATGCAGTTTCTAAGGTGCCCAATTATCAGCAAAGATACATGGGTATCAGGCCAAAGTACAAACAAGTAGCTTAGAGTGATTATGCTTACATACAATAGTGCTCTGTTTTATTAATACAGAAGACCTGCAACTCTACCTCTAGGTTTTGCATTTAGTTTGTTGGTAATTTGACCCATAACCCATTGTATGTTAGCTGGTGTCATAATAAGGCTTATTATATTTTCATTCAGCGGGCCTTCTTGCTATGTTAGACTTGAGTCATTGTTGTCAAACTTTTGTGGAGAAATGTTATTCATTGTGCACAAAGTAAGAGATTAGCATAATATCATCCAATTCATTTGCCATGACCGTCAAGGGGTTTTCTTTTGTATGTGTTTGGATGTAGTTTTTTTCTGTGCAATAATTGACACTTTGTTGTCTCAACTGATATAGGTTGATGATGTCGAGTCCATGAGAAATTCCAAGATAAATACTCAAAAGGTACTTGCTTTGATTAAATACTTTTCTTCATTGGTCACCTCCATATA